>OY757187.1:11138194-11613194 GCA_963583895.1 Melanophora roralis
ATAAAGTTCATTTAACTTAAATAAAAATTATGCATGCATTGCAGATTTTATGAACATAGTGACAAAATCAAATTATATTAACAATAAAATAAAAGTAACTTAACACTTACCATTATAAAGTAACTAATAGAAGTAACTAGTGGTAAATGCAAATAGCGTGAAAATAAGAGATCATCGGGTTGTATGTAGATTTAGTTCGGCCTAAGCAATATAAAATATGAATATAATTCTAGTGTTAAAATTTTAGTTAAAGTTTGTTTTAAATAAAACAAATTTAAATTCAACTTACAGTAGTACCGAATAGAAAGGGTGTTGATGAGAAACCGTAGCGGATTTTGAAAATGCATTACACTCGGCTAGTATCAGAGTTATTTAATTTTTTATTTAAAAAATCTATTCAAAACTATCACCATTTTAAAAATGAACTTAAAGCAGAATGAACAGAAATTATTATAAAATTCAGAAAAGTTTATATAAAAAACTGTTTTCGAAATTTTGGACCATAAGTGGTAAAACTATATTTTTATACTGCTGATGTTCGATTTATAACTTCAAACAAATGAACAACTAAAAAAAAGTTCGACTACTTACAAAAATACATGGATACTTCAATGCTTGACCCCAAGGAGTAACAAATGCGTAAAAGTTTAATTTTGATTCTTTAAAAATTACGTTTTGGAAATTTTTAAACGATTTAAATAGAATATATGTCAATTTGTGCTGGACAAATACAGATTCCAATTGAGGCTGTGAAGGATTTTACGTGACACCTGCGGGGTGGACAATAATTCACGGTGCTCTCAACACTTGGTGGAAACAAAGCGTCCACCAGCGCCCCCAGAATGGCCCACCCAGCCACTCAGGTACCGATTCTCTGCCATGACACTGTGTAGCCATAACAGACCCCTTGTTGAGGAGTTAGGCTATCTAAACCCGAATTCCGTCTCTAGTTTTGACCTCGCTTCTTCATAATCAAAACAGATCCCCGCCGACAAGACACTTCTCCACACGCTTGTGCATCAGCACCCAACCTTAAGCAAGAAAGATTATGATTATTATGTCGCACCCAGCTCTGTTTGAAGAATCTTTTTCTCATTTAGACAAATCAATTACTCCACCATCACCAACGCTTCGTAATCTTCTCACCGCCAGTCAGGACCGAGTCACGCACATACTTCAACATGCTAATGCCGGCCTTTTTATTATTTGCCACAACTCTGACGGGATCTTATTTTAGATCCTAGGGTCCCCAGCCTAGTTGCTTATGTGCCTAGGTAGACCCGCCAAAACTAGAGACTCTACCTTGTGAGCCTTAAGTTCGTATAAGACCGCTTATGCGATCACTCTGGGGCCCATACAGGACGGACCCCAGTATATCAACTTTTGTTCTCAGTTGCCCCGCTTGGGGATAACCCCAGCCACCACGTGAACTCCCGAAGAAGACTTCAACATTAATCAGTTCATGCACTGGTAAGCACATGGGGCTAACTGATTCCCGTGGTACCAGATAGGGCTCTGGTCAGCCTCGGAAATCTACTTCCGTAAATTCCTACGAATTTCTATTTAACACAGATAAGGTATTGGTACCCTTTAAACCTTGTATTGCTGTGCCACTTATTGGTGATGTACATACCACAGCAACAACAAGGGCAACCTGCCTTCAGCCAGACCACTAAATCACCGATCCCATTTAGCCCACGACAGATTGTTTTCGATTTAGCCTGTTAGCCTTCCTGTAACTGGAAGTTACCCGGTTGATATCACGAGGAGGTAGACTTAGGCATTTGTGCTGATGGAAGGTTGCCCGAGGGCCCTCCCCTTTCATCACATAACTTATCAACCAACCAATTGAGGTATATTAAGAACAAGTTAGAAAATTTAAGTCGGTTAAGCCCGACCATATCATACCCTTCACTACAATATATTTCATATAAGTCACCGCCGCATGCACAAAGCTTACGCCGGATAAAAAGACTATCGTAAGTGGTGCTAACTTGTTTTTCTGGCAAGAGCCTACTTTGCAAGGCCCAGATAACAATGGACCAATCTTCTAAAAATTTGGATGGTTTCTTCCTATATAAAAAGACTCACAAATTATCTATACATATATATGTATATCTAAGGCAATATTTATTCATAATTTATTAAGTTAAATGCAATGTCCGGTAGTTGGACTTATTTGGGGCCCATGGTTGAACTGAATCTTTTTATTTCAGGATTCTATTTAATATTTTATGGCATAAGGTGATAAATATATGCAAAATTCAAAAATAGGTTAATGAACAAATACACTTACATATACTCAAGACAGTAACATCCCAAGGGCTTATTCCGGGGGACCTTTTTAAATTAACCGATCATATCTTTGTTCAGTTGAGGCCAAAAGATGATGAATATGCTAAGACAAAATATTATTTGCGGCAATTATGGCACAAAATAGTTATTCCGGGGGGACATTTTTTTGGGGCCATGCCAACAAGTTTTTCCTATCATCACCCCAAATAATAACCCTAAAAGTTTATTTTTTTCATCATAATATCTTTAAAAATTGGACCTATAGTTTGTTCTGTGGAATACAAGGTCAACCAGACGGATAAATGGGTGGCTTCTGAGTCAACCAACACAATTGAAAGTGGGTCTCAGACTTTTATTTTTGAGCATTACCAACATATGTACAAACGCATAATACCCCTACCATGTGTGTGGTGTGGGCATAAAAAATAAATGTTTTTGCCAGCCACAATAAAAATCTCATCATGCGTAAATTTTCATGAGATAATATGTTTTGGTTTGTTTTAATTTTATAAATTTTTTTTTACTAAAAAAGCATTTTTAGTGCAATTTTGTTGTTGTTGCTATTTCAGCTGAATTTTTTTTGTTTGAAATGCACTCATCTTTTGATTTGTGTGTGTATTTAGAAATGCAAAGCATATGAACGTATGTATGTTACACATGCTTGGGCTTATTTTCTCGTACAATTTTTTTTTTGTTGGTTTTGATGATGGGCTTAAAGTTTTAATTTTTCCAATATTAAGTCATAGTTTATGTTTATGCATTTTATGTATGTTTATTTGTAAATAAAAATGCACATGCATATGTGTGTTTGTAATTTTAATAGCACGCACATGCAATATGCACTTATAATTTTAAAACAGCATAAATACGCATACACTTATAAATATAGAGATTTGAATACATGAATGCATATTAAGGTGGCTCGATTTGTAAGGACATAAATTGTTTGATATTTTGCCATAAAATTTTTTGATTGCTTTTGGCTGCACTTGGTTTTCTATATTCAACCTTTTGCAGGTGTTGAAATATATTTGTTTTTTTACTACTTTCAAAAAAAAAAAAGATAGGAAAGTCAGTTTAGCCATGTCCACCTGTATGTCTGTTAAATTAAAGTTTCCGAAGTGAATTTAGGTACTTAAAATCAGGTATTGGTGCCAAACTATCAAAAATATTTCTGAGATGATCGCTGTTTAAAATAAGTAAGATCGGTTTACCACAGACCAAGATAGGCAAAAAACTGCAATTACCCCAGTTTTTCCAGTTTTTAAGAACAAAATCCATACAAAAAATGTAACAAATGTAAACCACTGGCAACGCTGTTAACGATACATATGGATGTGCATAAATACGCATTAAGTTTCTGCATGTATGTTTGGAGTAGGTATGTATGAACATGTGTTGTTGATTTGAGCACACGTTTGACAATTCAAAGCAAAAAGAGTGAAAACTGTTTTTATAAAAGGAGATTGACAATCGCTTTTAACACTCTGGCAAAGACAATTGATGTACATCGAATCATACCTTGTTATTGTTTTTGCTTAATTTGTTTGCTGTTTTTAAAAGCCACCATGTGTTTGTGTTTGCGTGTTTGTTGTTACCCTTTACATAGTGAAAAGGGTATATATCAGTTTGTCATTTTGCTTGTATTATTTTCAATATCCATTTGCGACTCTATAAGTATATATAAATATATATATATATTATATTCTGGATTCTTAAAGACAGAAAAGTCGATACAAATTTTCAAATATTGTGAATTTTCTGTTTCAAAAACTATGATGACCTTTAAGCCCACCACAAATAATAATAATATTTACGGTGCAAAAACACTTGCCTAAATCAGGTAACTGAGTAAACAAAAAGACCAATGCAAAGGGTATATAAGATTCGGTATAGCGGAATGTAGCGTTCTTACTTATTTTTAATTTAAATAAGTAGATGAAATTAAATACCAACCAACACTAGCAATTAAACATCAAAGAATCCTGGCGATACAATATAACATATGAGCGCGTGAGAATAGAAATACGACTGAAGCTTATCAAGAAAGAAGTACTCTCAGTCGTATTTCTATTCTGACCAGCGTTGCCAGAGTAGCCAGTCTTTTTTTTTAAAAAGTTACATTTATTCACAAAATGTAACATAAAGAAAAAGAAGCTAAATCATAAAGAGCTTTGTTTTTGGACAACAGCTTTTAATAAAATTCATTGAATTAGATAATTAACTTTAAAAAATATTTATTAAATTAAAAGTGATGTTCCCTTAAATGCACTTAACATTTACGGAAAAAACTAAAAAATGGTTTCAATTACCAAAATGATTGAATAAATTAATAAAATGTTCAAATTCGCACCTATCACCAAAACCATGAAATCAATTACCTAAATTGTAAAAACTGAAAAATTACGAACTTTTTTCCAATTAAATATTTTTAAATTCTTAAATATTGAATTTATCAAAACTTAAGCTTACCTCAAGCACTTCAATTGTTTGAAGGAATCAACAAATTAAAGGAAAAATAATAGAAATTAAACTATTTTGACTCGGCTGGTGTTCGAACCTGTGCTGCTTGCGTAGTATGCGAGCGCTCTAACCACTGCGCCACGCCACTGTGTTGAAAGTAACCCGAACGCCGTGAAGTTAAAAAGAATATAATGCTGATGTGTCTATGTTAATTGTTTTAAAATGCTAGAAATTAATAGCAATTATCTTAAAAATGCAGGTATATAAATCGAACTTAAAAATGGAATTTTTATGCGCTTTCGCAGAATGGTGATACATATAAACAACTTTGGGTAGATAAGTCAAAAGTGCACATTCACACCACTGAAACAAACATTTTTTTGTATATCGTTTTTCGACCATTCTTAAGTAAGTTACGTTAAATTGCTTTTTTATAATTTAGAAATTTTTTATTTTTAACTCAAAACGTGAATAAAATTGTCACACCCGTCACAATTAAGATTCCCATTTCAGGTTGCTTTATGTCAAAAACTAACTTTATATGATTTGGTAATGTCCTTGCAATAAATAATGTACATTAAAAGATGTTAAAAATATCTCCTTCGACAAAAATTTCACCTTATTGTACGACTAGTACAAAAAGTTACGAAAATTAGACCAAAACCGTTATAATTTTATACGTTACTTAGAGAGTCAAAAAGATACATAAAATGTAACAAATGTAGCCAAATGGCAACCTTTATTCTCACGCGCTCGTATGTTATATTCACTTCTCATCTTTGAAAGGTAACATTTTAAAAATAAATAATTCAGCCGATATTTTTTACCCCCTCGAAAATTATTATGTATTTGACATGTCGTAGTGGAACTTGTATTCATTTTTCCAAAAGCTATCGAAAAATCGACCGTACAATATGGATTGTTAAATCGACCCACCTTAATGCATATACTTACATGTGTATGTATGTTTGCCTATGACGTATGTTTATTTTTTCGTAGACATATTTATGTTGATATAATTGTTGAGTTTTGGTTTTAGTTTGCTTAGGTTTTTTAGATGAAGTATGCCCTTTGTACGACTGCATTTTTAGATCCCTTTTTTGACTCACTCCCTTAGTTTTATATTAAGTTTTGTGCTTTCAATTTATCGTTTATAAGTCCATCCATCTACATATCGTCCGTATGTCTGTCTGTCGGTTTTGTGCGTTTGTCTGTCCATTTCATCAGTCTATTTATTTTTTTAGTTTTTTTATTTTTTATTTTAACAAAGAACTTCAACTCTTCTTTTGCTACTACTCGTATGTATGCGTGCTTCGTATTAGTGCGTATTTTTATGCAGTTTTTTGCCTTTTAAGTTTTTTTGCAATTAAACGCATTTTGTTTGTAAAACCATTGTTATAATGTCTGTTATTTTATCCCTTTTTGGTTTAATTTGAATTTTTGTTTTGTTTTGTTTTAATACTTTTTGATTAAAATTACTTTTGCAACTCACATCAAAAACAAAAAAATATATTTTTATTTATTTCTAGTGTGTTTTTTATTTAGACATTTAAGATTATATTTTTACACACACACACACATTTAAATGCGTGTCCGTTTGTTTGTTATTTACAAGCAGGATTTCATAAATTAACTTCAACTTCTACACACAGTCATGCACACATACGCACTAGCATTTTTGTATGAATTAAAAGCAAGTACTCGTCATATTAATGACCTGTTCAATCTCATGGTTGGTTTCATTTACAAGATGCCTGTATTTCTTACTTTTTTCATTTATTTTTGTTCAGCTTTATGTTTCTGTTTTTAAACTCAAAACTTGATTGATTAAAATTTTAACTCAAACTATAAAATCATGGTTTTTGAGTGCCTTGACGCGTAAGAGAAAATTTAAAAGTAGAACTTTATTTAAAAAAAATTCTGTAAGAAAGTGTTTATATAAAATTCAGACAATCGTAATTTGTATATCTACAATATCTTTTCAAGACCCCATTAAGACCTTATATTTTGGATACTATCAAAAATATCACTAAGCAGATCAATGTTAAAAGTCAGAAAAAAGGATGCCCTATAAACTGAGATATAAGGAAGCATCAGAATTGACCCATTTGTTTAATTAAAATCAAGGAGAGGAGGGGTAGTAGTCCAAAGTGCATGGATATTAATAAAGCTGTAACTTCTAGCCTGCTACAAAAAAATAATCGTTCTATTGTAAATATCTACACTCCCTAAAAAATAAATTGTGTTGAAGGTAATGGAGTTTCAATAAAATTTTTGATACACTCTATGTGGAAAACTTAAGTGGTAGCTCTTTATAAAAGACCAGGGAGCAAATTACGGCATTCAATTCGAATCGAAATTCTACTTGATCGATCGAGTTGTCATTGCTTTAAATATAAGAATTCTACTAAAAGTTTTTAAATTTCGATTCGAAACGAATGCCGTAATTCTTATGAAACTTTTGGGCGCAACATACATCAAAAAACTTATTGCGCTAACAGCGCTTCCAGTTGGTTTAATTTGTTACAAGGCCAATCTCAGTATTTTGTCTATATCCAGGTTCGTGGTATACCGATTTACTCATTTTAAACAGCGTTCATCTCAGTGATTTTTCATATAGTTCGACACTAATACCTGGCTTGTAGTACTTAAATTGTATCCGGAAACATGAGAGACAGGAATGACTAAACTGACCTCCTTATCTATAAGGAACGAGAATATATATGTATACTTTATGGGATCGCAAATGGATAAGAAAAAAATTACAAACGAAATGACAAACTAATAAATACCCTTATCATTGTCCTGAAGGGTTTAATAATTCGGCAGTGCCACGCCTACAAAAATTAAGCTTTTAATAATGGTACTTATATCTTACCGATTCTTTTTCATTTCACATGTGCAAGGCGTCTAACGTTTAACTGCACCGCTCTTTATGAAATTTTCTTTGCATATTTAAGGCCTCCAATGACAGGACTATAAAAATTATTTCTCAGTCTCAATACTTTTACTTTATTGATTCTGATGAGACTTTATACACTTTCTGAAGGGAAAGACAATGACAAGCTTACAAAAATGAAAGACTCAATACAGGTTCTTGTAGCGTACTGATTTTTGTAAAACTTTGTATACGTATTGAAAACCTTCTAACGTAAAATTTCAAAACCAAAAAAAAAGTTATGTTAAAATTTTTAAGGCAAACAAATGGGCGTTACCACGCCAACAAAGCTTTAACTGATTATTTGGTAATTTTTCTATGTCAATTTACATAATGATATCAATTTATTTTTAGATTTTCCTATAAGCAGTCCTATTTCGAACAAAAAAATTTATTTTTTATTTCTTTATCTGAACTTTTCTATATTTTATAACAAATTCTCTTTATTCGGCTTCAAGGTTTTTATCAAAATGATGATGGTTTAGAAGCGATTTTTAAATTAAAAGTTAAGCTACTTCGATACTTGCCATGTGTAATAGATTTTTGAAATTACCTACGATTTCTCGTCATCACCCTTTCTTTTCGGCACTACTGTAAGTTGAATGTAGATTACTTCTATTTGAACTTACTTTTATTTAAAATAGAATACTGGAATTATATTCATATTCTATTTGGCTTAGACCGAACTAAATCCACACACATCCCACCATTTTTTTAATCTCATTCTATTTACCACCACCCTACGGGGTAGTGGGCTGATCCAAGACTTTTACATTGCGTTGTCATTGGAGGGGCCATTGGTTCAAAACTAACACCTCAGAGCGGGTTACAGGCCAATCCTATATAAGCAAAATTTGCATTAAATGTTTAAGAACCTGTTCAATCTACTTATTTCAATTTTTTCCCCCTAACCTCTTTAACACCTTTTAATCGGTTACTTGATGTGTGTATTTTTAACCAGTCACGACCAGTCACGACCAACAACTTTTGTCCAATTCATGTTTTGTACCTGCAACAGGACGGGTACGCCAACCAATTGACAACCATTTTCCGCATGGTAAATACTTCTATTATATAATTATACCCACACCATATAGTATTAGGGGTATTATGCATTTGTTCAGATATTTGTAACGTCCAAAAATAATGGCCTGAGACCCACCTTTAAGCACACCGATCGCATCAGAATCACTTTCTGAATCGTTTTAAGTATGTCCGTCCGTCCTTCCATCCAGCTGGGTACCCATGTATTCTTTTAAGCAAAGTGTAGGTTGCAATTTCGAAGACATTTTGATGAAATGTGTAACAGATAAGTTCTTTTGCACTGGCATGAAGTCTTTTGTTTGTGGTAGTAATCGGCCCTTTTTTGGCATAAATTTCGTCCCGGAATAACCACTTTGGGCTATAAATGACTGGAATATTTCTCTATTCTGACAAAATTTGGCACGTGCCGCAAAATATAATACAGAACATAAATATTATCCGTTTTGTTTTTCAAAGAGTCCCATAAAAATTTGGCTTATGGTATAATATGGTCGGACTTGAAAAACCATAACTTTCATACTTGTTTTATTTTGTTTTAGCCATCCATTGGATGACATTAAACTTACATTAGTACCAGGCAGAAATAATGTTTACGGGTTTCGAATATGCATTTCACTCGGTTACTATAGGAATTACTAAATTTTTAATTTAAAAAAAATCTTTCTAAGCGATCACGGTTTCAAAAATAAACTCAAAATTTAAATGGAAATTATTGTAAGAAATTTAAAAAAAAATAATAATTTTTAAGCAATTAAGAGCTTAGAAATTTACAAAAGTTTCTTGTCTACGGTGTTAAACCAGTTTTAAGTGATTTAGCTGAAGATATTAATTTTCGACCTCGTTTCTGTACATGAGCCTTGTTTAACCACAATACCTCAGCATATTTATTTCCCTTAGTTTTAAACTTTTTAAGAACTCAATTTATATTTTATACCAAAAACGAACTTTAAACAATTTTACATTTGAATAAAAGTGGTGCAATAAATCGCTGCATTTAAATTGTTGCAACATTATCTTAATTTGGGATCGCAACAAATTTTACGGACTTTTGTTTTATTTCAATCGCCTTTTAAACGGCTTTGATTTCCTTTTCCGGTGCGTAAGCTTAAGGTGAGAATTGCATACAAAAGCATACGCACCCAAACTCTCACAAAAATACAAAAAGAATAAAGTTACAAATACATTGTTCAACTAAACGGATACGGAAATGTAAAGACATTTGTTACTGTGTGTAAACGAAAAAGAAGAGAGCAAACAAGAACACACCAAAATTTATACATACATACATATGAAATCCATATAATTTATTTGAAGTTTTTTTTCTCTAGCATTTTCGTCTTATTACACCTTCAAAACATGTTTTTTTCTAAAACAAAATAACAATTTTTAAAAAATATATGCAGAAACAAAACCCCTTAAGAATACGAGTATAAGAGAGTATGTGGGAAATGAATAATGTTTAAAGCAATACAAATAGAAAATGGAAAATAGTGCGTAAGTTATAAATTGTTCAACTTAACTTTAATAAGAAAGAGAATGAACAATTGCATAAAGTGTTTATGTGTGTAAATTATCGTTAAAACCAGTGTTGCCCAACGAGAGAGGATGATTTGTGAGGATGTATGGGTGCTTTGCATTGCGTTTATTATTTAAAAAAACAACAATGTAGTAATATTCTCCTGTTTTATGTTACTTTTCTTTTATTGCGCTTTCTTTGTTATATTTTTTCGTAGGTACTCGTTTTATGTACATGTAAACCCGATTAGTTCTCGTTCCCGGGAGACATTCTTGGCTCACATTGGTTAAAACACACACAAAAAATTAGCAAAAGCCTCAAACCAAATTTCCCTAATATTTCTTTTTTTTTTAATCGGATAAAGATGTTTTTTATTTTTTATTTTTATTTGTAGCCTTAACCTCCATTTTTCACAATAACTTAAACATTATAAGTTTATAGCAAAAAGTGCGTTGCCGGTTATAGCCTTTAAATATGCGTTTGTGCATTTGAACTTTGATTCTAAGTTGTATTAAGATTTATTAAAAAAATAAATTTTACTATGAACCCCAAATACGGGAACAATTATATTCAATTTGATTGTTAAAAGTTTTAAATTTCAAGCACAGTTTAACTCAATTCGCCAAAAAGTTTTTCTTTAAAACTTAGACAACCAGAAACTCCTTTTAAACTTTTTGTATAATAACCAGCACCCAGGGGATGGTCCTTATTTATACAGGGTATTGTGTTGGTATCAGGGAAATAGGTTATGGGAAGGAGGATATAGGGTAAAGTGTTTGAAGACATTCGATTTAAATCTATCGATATTACCCGTGCAAAAGAAATTTTTGAGTATGTAGTGGCAACAAAGTAAACAAACAAACAATATATAATAAGAATGTGAACAAACGGATAAAGAAGTCATTTTTGGCCGAGCGCGACCATATTATATTCTTTACAAAATTTATTTTATATTTAGCACAAGGACATGACTAAAATGTATCAAGAAAATTTAATTTTCGGGGGTAAAACTAGTTTAGAACCAATAATAAAATATATTTGAACTGATAGCAATAAGATGCAGTTAAACATCAGCCAGGCGGTATTAATTCATCACTATAAACAAGAAATAAAAGCAATATATGAAGCAGCTAAAGCCCAAAATACTTATTTCAGGTAGACTTTTCTTTCTTGCTTTTAAATAAGCAAAAACAATAATTTTTTTATAAATCACTCATATTCGAGGAGATGACGCCCAAAATATGTAATTTGGAAGGATATCTGTGTGACGATTGATTGAATTAAAGTTGGTGGCATTATAGGGAAAAGCAACATGTTGCGAAGTTAAAGAGATATTTCACGCATGAATATTGATTTCATGTTACCTATCGACAACTTTAGTTTGACAATTGAGAAACTTCTGCCGCATTAACATTTCTGTTAATAATCATGAATGGGAAAATACCAGACGACCAATTTCAAACTAGAAACATCCAAGCTTACTGTTTTCGATTCAGCCACTCAACAAGACACTTTTAGGCGCTTTTTTACGCTGGTCCTAATTTCTTTTAAAGTGAACAAGAAACAGCAGTAATACTAAATGCGAGTGGTGTCGAGCCAGGTTAACCAAGTAAGCTTAATATTACGATATTTGTGCCAACAAGGCGTCATAACTTGATATACAGGACGCCTTAAAATCAATTTATTATAACATCAATATGGTGATATCGATACTGATAAGTATCCTAAAAAACTAGGACTATCTTGACATACTGCAAGCCAATACTTAAGCAACTATCGAAGTCATCAGTCAGGTTTAATAAAAAAAGTAATAATAATAAACTGCTCCAGGTGACCATTCAGATTGTACTCACGGCGAACATATGCCGGGTATAATATTAATAAAATACATGGTATCCGCAGGCAAGGTATACTACTTTGTTTGTTTATAATTTTTGATTCAATCAAAGAAAGTGGATTTTATATTGATAAATGTTTTATTTAATGTCACCAATTATGTATGAAGTTCATTATCAGATAAATGTCCGCTTCACAAATGCAAGCTCTTTTAAGCACATTTTTCGTTAAATTCTCACACATTTTACACGGTATTTTATAAATTATATTACAAATATTTTGTTTGAGCTGCTCCATCATTTTTGGTTTGTTTGCATTAATCTAGCTTTTTAAATATTTTCAAAACAAGAAGTCCGGAGCAGTCAAATCAGACGACTGTGGTGTCCAATCAACATTACCATTTCTCGAAATAACTTTTTGTGGAAAGAGATCCTGCAGTCATTTCCTTTGTAATCCTGGCTGAATGCGATGTGGCGTCGTTTTGTTGATACCACATCCTAACCAAGGCCAAAGAATGCTCCCCATTGACACTTATTGTTCCGCCGTTTACGTAAGGTTCAATGATTCCTCTTGACCAAAACGTAGTATACCTTGCCGGCGGACACCCTGTAAATAACAGGATAATAAAAAATAGGGTTCATTTTAATAATATTTAGAGTTTTTATTTTTATATCCTGAGATCCAACCATTTTTTTATTTAAAAATATAATATTTGTTTACCTAAATGAACGTGTTGCGTATGAGTGATATTTTTAATTCTAAACTATCACGTATACGATCTGTAAGTATTTTTAAGACCTTTAAGACCAGGGTCCTAACATAATAGTTATTTCCGAATTTTCAAGAAAAAAAAGTAGGAAGAAGAAGAGAAAACAGCGGAAAGTCAATTAATGTCCATCATCTGGATAGTATTGGACTAAATTTTTGGAAAACCAAGTGCATTTCAAATTTATAATTTTTATTATATATTTTATTGCAAGATGTTATAATGTTTTGTGATTTAAATTTTTTAAGAAGAAATAATTATTATTATCTGATATTTTTTTTTTTTTTTTGCAAAAGTAATCATTTTAAATTTTGTATATTTTTTTGAGCAGAATTATATATTATTTCTGATTTTTAATTTTTTTTTCTTGCAAAAACGATAATTGTTTTCTGATTTTTTTTTTATCAACAATAAAAATTTTTCCTGAATTTAATTAATTTGGGAAGAAATTAAAATGAGCTATAGATTTCTAAAGAATCAAAATAGTTTTTAATGTTTTAAATAGCTGTACCCACTTAGAATTAAATTTATGACTATTAAGCTTTAGTCAAGTACTTGCCGTTGGACTTATTACAAAAGTCTTTATAAGACCAAAAATTGGCAAATTAGTAAGAACAGAATATTTTGGAAAAACATGAAAAGAGCTGATATAACTTTCTATATAATATCAATACAAATATTGATTTAAAAATTTATTAAATTAAAAAAGTGCATGCAGGCTACCAGCCCGGAGTGTTCGAAAGTTAATTTAATCCAAAATTTACTATAAATAATAATTTAACATTTTTGACCGATTTTAGTTTGGATGTATACATATAAAATATATTTAAAAAAATTACTTATGCAAAAAAATTAAATATTCATGACTTCTCATACTAATAAAAGTCATAAAATAATAAATGTTTTTTCAAAATAAAAATAAAATCAAAAAGCCACAGTCATTTTCGAAAATAGTACTTATTTGAAGATTTTTATTTAGTTTTGGCATATTAATTACGGTCCCTGGTCAAAGCAAAACAATATTCGACCACAAAAAAAGTCAAATCTTTTATTCAAAACTAAAAAATTAAGCAATTTTCCTAATTACTGTAATCAAAAGAAACAATTTTTAACTGCCACCAACTGTCTTTTAATATTTTTTTGCAAAGAATTTTGTAATTATAGCTTTAGAAACATGAAAACATTCCCCCTGAGTTATGGGAAAGTGTCAATTTAAATAACGTTCTGAATTTGGTTTTATATTACACGTGCGCGTTTGCATGCCAAATACGTATACTAAAATGTTTCGGTCTTTTCCTGCCTCTATCTGCTTTTCGACTCGTTGGCATAAATTGCATTTAATAGAAAAGTCAATAAAAATTTACACACTATAATTTATTTATAATTTAAAAAGGGAAAATTAAAAAAAAACTAAGATAAAAAGTTAAAAGAAAACCAATTTTTGTAAATTGTGCAAACGATGTTCATTTGGAAAAATTTTCTCTACGAAATTTTTCATGAAATGAACATCAAATGTGGTAACATTTATCTATGTGTTAGAGATTTTTTTGCTTTCTGCTTTGTTTTTTCCCGTAGAGGAAAAAAATGTATCACAGACCCCCATTAGTTTCTTCGCCCAAACATATTCCTAGAACATACTTACTCCCTATCTCCATACCCAAAGGGGGTTGCCATACAAAATTTACAAAAATTATATGAAAATGCCCCAAACTTCTTCAGAGTTGGCCTTAGAGAAATAAAGTGTATGACAGACCCCTATTAGTTTCAGACAGACATCGCTAAGTCAACTTTTTTATCTATTAGGGTCAAAAAAATATATACTTTTTGGTGTCGCAAACGGACTGACACATCTTTATAAACCCTTATTACTAATGTGAATCGTATAAAAGCAAAATGTCTCGGTACTCTAGATGGTAGGGCACTGATGTTGCAGGCTGGAGAGCACCAGGTTTAATTCCCAGCTTACGGCAAGTAAAAAAAAATTCTTTAATAATCAATATAAAATTTAAAAAAAAAGGCAAAAATAAGAAATAAATTTCTTCTTCTTAAATAAAGCTCCATTATAACAGAAAATTAGTTTTTAATTTTTGGATTAATCCTGTTTACGCTTGAATTAATATTTTAAAGCTTACATCAAGTACGGTTTCGAACTTAAATCAATCCTTTTGTAGCTGAAATGTGGCTAAAAGTGAGAAATTCATATTGATGATCGTACCCGCTTAAGGAAAATTCGTACTTATCGTACCTCTGACACCACTGCGGGTTGATTTAAGTAAAGGCTATTTAGTTCAACTTTTTTGTGTATCAAATCCATTCTTTTAAAAAAAAAACTCAGAAAAAAATTCAAACTATTTGCATTGAATTTATGGAAATGTTACTAATTTTGCTAAATTTAATAAAGACTTTAAGCCCCTAAACTGTTTAAAATTCTTATTTAAATTTGACTAAAAAAAGTTTCCACAATAACGAGAAACTAAGCACACCTGCTCATTATATATTTTTTCATACGCAATCAAAAGAACACATACTCACACACATACCCACAAATTGTTCACAGTAACGCATGTGCGTAAATGTTGTTTTTCCTCTACTACTTTTATTCATGTTATCTTCCACTTTTGCATTTACTTACATATGCATGTAGGTATCAGTATCAAAAAACTTTTTACCAGTCTTTCTCTAACTAATAATTATGTAATTATGAAATATAAAATTTAAAATATAAATAAAATTTAAGTTCCTACATACTACTTATTAAGCGCAAAAAGTCTATTTGGTGGGTTTGGTTTTAAACGCACATCAAATAGACTTTAATTTATTGGAAAATAAAATTGTTTTGAGCACAAACTGTAAAAAAGTGCGTGCGGTTGAACACAAGTGTACAAAGAAACCTATTCATATATGATAAATGCAAAGAGATATGGGATATTTCATGGTAAATTACGAAATTATAAAATTAAATATGTTTTGTACCATTAATTATACCAAAAATATTTGAATAATTCTTTACAATTTATTTGGTAGAAAACAATCTTGTATACCCTTCACATTGGTATTTTTATATAACCAGTCATCTGATCTGGGCGGATTATTTCGTACTGCAAATATTGCAATGACGTTAAGGATTTTACGTGAACACCTACCCGGCGGCCACGGTGCTCCCAACACTTGGTGGAAACGAAGCGTCTACCAGCGCCCCCAGAATGACTTACCAAACCACCCAGATCACAATTCTCTGCCATTACTCTGTGCAAGCCTTGCTGAGGAGTTGGGCTATCTAAATCCAAATCGCGTCTGTAGTTTTGATCTCGCCATTTCCTAGTCAAAACAGATCCGCGTTGACAAGACATATCCCCACACGCTTGTGAAACAGTAACCCACCCTAAGCAAGAAAAATTATGATTATCAGGTCGCACCCAACAAATGCGACACCCAGCTACGTTTGAAGGATCTTTACTCATTTAGACAAAGCAATTTCTCCACTTTCATCAACGCTTCATAATCTTCTCACCGCCAGTCAGGACTAAAACATGCACGTGCTTTAACATGCCAATGCTGGCCTTTTCATTATTTGCTACTACTCTAACGGGATCTTGTTTTAGACCATAGGGGCCCCAGCCGTAGCCTTTCCCTATTCACCTACTTCCAAACACACTTAAACCTTTTCAGCTATTAGCCTACTTCATCAGTCGCTCATGTGCCTGGGTAGACCCGCCAAAACTAGAGGCTCTATCTTGTGAACTTTAAGTTCATATAAGACTGCTTACGGGATCACTCTGGGGCCCGCACAAGACGGACTCCAGCATATCAACTTTCGTTCTCAGTTGCCCCGCTTGGGAATAACCACAGACATCACGTGGACTTCCGAAGGAGACCTCACCATTAATTAGTTAATGCACTGTTAAGCACATGGGGCCAACTGATTCCAGTGGTACCAGGTGATTTCTGGTCAGCCTCGGAAATCTACTTCCTTATAAGTACCATCAATTTTTATTCAGCACAGATAAGGTATTGATACCCTGAAAACCTTGTATTGTTGTGCCACTTATTGGTGATGTACATGCCACAGCGACAACCTTCTTCAAGCCAGAACAGTAAGTTAATAACCACTTATCCCTTTGAGCCCAAGACAATTTTTTTTTAATTTAGCCATGTCTGTTAGTCTTCCATTTACTGGAAGTTGCCCGGTTGATACCATGAGGAGGTAGAATTTGGCACTTGCTCTGATGAAAGGTTGCCCTTCTCTTCCATCATATAACTTATCAACCATGTATGAAGTACAATTTCAGACAAATTTCCGCCACTGTGAGCCTCAGAAATGTCAGCCCTTTTGAGCACATTTTTTATTCCATTCTCACACATTTCACGCGGTATTACATTAATTTCATCACGAATATTTTGTTTGAGTTGCTCCAGCGTTTCTGGTTTGTTTGCATAAACCTTGCTTTTCAGATATCCCCACAAAAATAAATCCGAAGCAGTCAAATCAGGTGAACGTGGAGGCTAATCAACATCACCATTTCATGAAATATTTTGTTGCGATGTGGCACCAAACATAAAGCATGCAGTTGTGGCATTAAAAAGTGTTCAATCATATCAATCCATTCAAATGCAAATGTGCCTCCTCACTCATTATGATCTTTTTCATGAAAATCGAGGTTAACGATTAAAACACGTTGGTTAACCGAATATTTTTCAATAATAAATTTGCCACGCCCTTACTTCACGAAAGCCAAATATGAACTGTCAAGACCAATATTTACCAAAATTTCCAAAATGGCGGCAAAACAAAGTAGTATACCTTGCCGGCGGACACCCTGTATTATGAAAAATGTATTACGAAAACTAATCGTTACTTTTAAGAAATTGTGAATTTCTGGTCTCAAAATTTACTTTGTAAACTTTGTATTTTTTCTGTGTACAACAATTAAAGTGGTAAACGGTCAATTGGTGTTTGATTTACAATATGAACAACTAAGTCTAGCCACCACGTGATTTATCTCTGGGATCTACTGTATCGTATATAGCCAGTTACTTGTATTAAAGGTGTTTACTTCTAAATGTCACATTAGTTTAGAAGAAATATATTTTACAATTTTTGATTTATTATAAAAAATTCAATTTGAGTTTCAGAAACAGACTTTTAGACAGATCATGGCCTGCTCCTGTATCATGCTTCCTAAAGTAATCCTAAATAAACTCAAAGGTTGCAGAATACTCTCAGTAATACTAAAAACTATATTAATTGATAGTCCGGCGGAGATTAAGTCAAAACTCACAAATGTAAAATCGATGATCTTAGTTCCTGCATCGAGGGCCAGGACCACTGTGGAGCATACTTTATGTTACTAATTAGCATCCACGCGTTTCGGCTGTGTCACTACCATTGTGCACTGTCAATTATTTAGGCATTATCCCATATACATTCATTTTAATTTTTGTATATGTGTGCATATATCAATAATTTATCAAACAAAATCATACCACCACCCTAAAACTTTTTAGTCACAAATGAATCATTGAACTCTCTTTACAGCTCATACCTCTAAAACACCAAGAAGGTCTATTAATTTTTTTTTTCAAAATGGCAGGTTTATTTTTTAGTATGCCCATTTGTATGAACGTATGTATGTGGCAAAAAATGCGAGTCCATATGTAACCACTTTTATATATTCAGTTTGTAAAAGAATAGAAATAAAAACTTACGAGTTTGAGTTCCCATACATTTTGCTTTTCTAATAATACGCACGAAATGCACCAAAAGCTTTAAAAAAAAGTTAAACTCACGCACTTTACAAACTTGGTCACTCACACCAAACTATGACACCGAACATACTGTTAAACACTTACACATATACGTGCATCGGCATACACCCAGCCAGCGAAATTGGCTGACATCTTTAAGATATGTTACAAAACCGTCTGCCAAATATCTTTAACGAGTTCTTTTAGATATTTGACCGCGAAATACATATTTACAATGGTTGACACAAAATATGTAAGACACGCCATGGGTAATTCGTTTTTTTAAACTAAAATATAGTGAAAAATGGTTGTGTACGTTTTTATACTCTTCACATAAATGACAAGGGTACATATAAGTTTGTTATTCCATTCGCGAATTCTTTAATATCAATCTGCGACACCATAGGATAGGGAAATCGATTTAGTTATGTCCGTCTGTCCATGTTATAGTTGAGATCAACTTTTTGAAGCCCCCGATTTAGCATATCCCTGTAGGTGGTACTAAATTATCAGAAGTATGCGCAAAAAAATCGCTGTGGAAAGCCAGCAAAATCGCGTGATAACTGACTGAGATAAAAGCCAAAAACCAACACTACCCCTGTTCATTTTTGAAAAATCTGTACATAAAAGCCTCTAGACCTGCTTAGGATTTACCCCTTCACTCGTACAATGTAAGACCGACTTCCATTAATTTTTTTGCTCCCACAGCTTCCCGGGTGTTCCTACAAAGGTTAAATATAAGGCAATTTTGTGTAACATACTAACCCCCTATCTCCAGCCTCTAACCATTTTATTTTATTTTTTAGACATACTTTACCGTATCTTCATCACCTAAGAAAGCTGTCATTTAAAACTTGCAAACGGTTCCGAGCTTAAATCAATTCTTTTTTAGCTTAATTGTTGCTAAAAGTAAGAAATTCGTACTTGATTTAAGAAAACCCGTACTCACCGTACTCGTGACACCGCTATGGCTTGGTTTAAGTAAAGTTTACTTAGTTTATTCTTTGTGTGTACGAATCAATTCAGACTTTTGCCAGACTTTTCTGTAACAGACATTCTCGGTAGCCTTTGCACGCTGGGCAAGGAATCAGTTCGACCTCTCTAAACACACTCGCATGCAAGTGTACGCAAATAGTATCTGTAGCCTGGTTTTTTGCCTTTTTGTTTGTTGTTGGCATGTTTTTTATTTTGTTGTAATTTATTGAAAAGTTTTACTAAATTTGCTTTGCTAATAAGAGTATGAATAAACTTAATTTTGTATTTAGGGGAGTTATTTTAGCAGCGATTCATTGTGTGCGTATGTGTATGTTTAGTGGCTTAAGAAATGATTTTTGTTTAAGTTTTTGTTAACATTTTACCAGCGCCTTATTATTCTTATTTATGCCCCCTATTTATTGTAATATAAAAGGCTTTTGTGGCTTACGGTGTTTTGTTGCTGTTTCATGTATTTAAAAATTAGTTTTTTTTTATAGATTGAAGATGGACTTTAGATCGAAATAATTTTATGCAAAACAACTTAAATAAGGAAATTATTAAAGAGGAAAACTTACCAATCACTATTTACAGTGACTATTACAGCGTATGTGTTCCTTTAGCCTATCGAAGAATAGATTTCTAAGCTCTTAGATCTTCTGCACTTCTTAAGCTTCTGATATCGAGTTTTTTGATGTCTTCACTAGTCCGCGAATCGTGAGCATCTTTAATCTGGATAGCGATGGTACGGGACCAATGCGGGCAACTATGTTGCCGATACACTTGTTATAAATGGTGCGAAATTGGATGATCGAACATTCCCCTCCCTTCCAGTAAGATCCTAGTGGATGAATCACGCTGCAGGGTCGCAGATGCCAGACAGTGCAATGAGCCTAGACTTAGAACCAATAGAATTGCCTGGCCGATGGTAGATCAGAAACCTTCAAAATCTCCTCTTGTTCTAGATAAACAAAGGATAAGGGACACCGTGACCGCAATTTCCGGCCACTGTCAACTTGGCACCCATTCCAGCAGATTGGAACTGCCTTTCCACAACTTCTGTAAAAGCTGTCAAGACACAGATAAGACTGAAAGTATACAGAACCTCTCATGCTAATGTTTGGCACTATGCGGTGTTCAAGTCAAGCACCTTATAACTAACAGACTGGACTTGCCTCTCATAGTTCACAAAAAAATGGATTTTTAGGGTATTTAAAGAAAATCGGTGTTTTTTTAATACAAGTAAGAAATATATAGTCGTTCAAGCCCAACCATACTATACCCCACACCGCATGGCTTTATGAAAAAATAGACCGATAGTAATTGTATTTAGTATAACAATTGGTGGCATATAGATAAACATGTGTGCAGCATTTTTTGACGAAAAAGTAATTTTTGAGTCAGTTATAGCCCAAAATGCTTATTTCTGGAGGACATTTTATGGGGGCTATTCCAACTAACGAACCGATTATCACCAAACACGATATGCTACGTGGCAGTGCCAACTTATCTGCGCAAACTTCAGCAAAATGTCTTAAAAATAGCGACCTGTAGCGTGTTTACAATACTATATGGACACTCAGCCAGATGTACAGACGGACGGACATGCTTAAATCGACTCAGAAAGTTATTCTGAGTCGATTGGTATACTTGAAGGTGGGTCTCAGATCATTACTTTTGGGTGCTAAAAACATCTGGTCAAACCTATAATACCCAATACCACGTTTGTGTTGTGGGTATACGTTAACGTAGACCTAAAATATTTTAACGTTTTATTTTAAATACTTTTATGAATTTAATCTTTGTTTTATATGGTGGATCAGTTTCTAAAGGATAAGGTTGTGTATGTGTTACATATAAATCACATATACATATGGAAATTTTAGAAATTAATAAAATCTCATTCACAAATTGTTTAACACTTTCTGTGTAATTGTTATCGTAGCAACAACAACAACAACCTTTGTTTCTAAGGTCAGTGTATGTATGTCTGTCAGCAATTGTTCCCATAAAATATTTCAATGAAATATATATTAAATATCTAGTTCAGGGTCAAATCCTTTAATGTATTAGAAAAACGTGATTTTTTTTCATATGACTAGAATACGGAAAATATTTTGTGTATACAGATGCTTTTATTTAGATCAATGTAAGCCAGGAGTGTCTCCGGGGGACAAAGACAAATCGGGTCTTACATGAACGCAACACAAGTACAAAAAAGAGAGCAAAACAAAAGAAAAGTTACAGCAACAACACAGGGGGATATTGCATTGTTTCTTTTTATTAATAAATATATTGAAAAAGTATCCTAACATTCTCATATATCATCCTCTCTCGTTGGGTAACGCTGATTTGGACGACTGTTATTGCGGTTTCTATTGTAAAATTTTGTGGATGGTTTTTGTGTGTTTTTACAGTTTTATTTGTTTTATAAATTTAATTATTAGTTTCAATAGAATGAAAGTGAAATTTTATTTTTTTTTTATATAAAGTGAATTAAAAATTTAAATTATTTTAAAAGAGAATAGCATAAATGTATAGGTAAATGCACATTTTCTAAAAAAAAGTTTATTTGCTTACAAGTTATTTAATTTCTTTATTATACCCTTCACATAGTGATAAGGGTATATATCAGTTTGTCATTCCGTTTGTAATTTCTTTATTATCCATTTGCGACCCCATAAAGTGTATATATTCGGGATCCTTATAGATAGGGAAGTTGATATAGCCATGTCCGTCTGTCCGTCTGTCTGCCTGTCTGTCTGTCTGTCTGTCCGTCTGTCCGTCTGTTGAAATCAAGTTTCCGGAGTCAAATAAAAAGATACAGACCAGGCAATGGTGTCAAACTATTACAAATATCCCGCTAACAATCGCTATATAAAATCAGCAAAATCGGTTCACTATTGACCGAGATATAAGCAAAAACCCAAAACAACCCATTTTTTTGGACAAAATCCGTGCATTTATCCCTATATATCTCAGTAAGTATAGTCACTATTGCCACAAAACTTGGAACGAATACTCTTTAAGTAGGCACCTAAATAATGGATAAATTTTTTTCAGATAGGATTAGGGGAAGTGGTAGTTTTCCTACAATTGCACAAATTTGGTGAAATATTTTATGCGCTGTATCTCGGAAACTATAACAGCTATCGACTTAAAATGTTCCACAAAAAGTAATTGAACAGCAAAACCTACGCTTTGAAGTAAAAATTTTTTTGGTGGGGGGTGAATATGGGGTAGCTCCCATACAAATTCACAATTTTGGTACAATTTTCGATACGCTATATCTCGGAAACTGTAACAGATATCGAAATAAAATGTTCTACAAAAAGTAATTGGACAGCACAACCTACGCTCTGAAGTAAAAATTTTTTTGGTGGGGGGTGAATATGGGGTAGCTCCCATACAAATTCACAATTTTTGTAAAATTTTCGATACGCTATATGTATCTCGGAAACTATAACAGATTTTTAAATCAAATGTTCTACAAAAAGTAATAATCTAATAATTCATAAATTTTGGAAAGAGAGTTGAAGAGGAGTAGGGGGACTAAAACATCCCATAAAAATTAACAACTTTTATTAACCGTTTATTATGAATAATGTCAAAAAATTTTATTACTGTCGACCTTGCACGTTCCTCATCTATTTCTATTATCCATACGAACGTTAACATTTTGTAAAGTTTTCTATGGACTTTAAAGCTCGCACAAGGTGTTTTTATTATATTATTTGCAGTACAAAATAACTCGGCTGGGTATATTAAAAGACCAATGTGAAGGGTATATAAGATTCGTCACAGCCGAATATAGCGCTCTTACTTGTTTTTATCTCTTAAGTAAAAAATGTTATCTTTAAACATCTTTAGGGCTAGACTTAAAAAATTTAATTTATACTGAGTTTTAAGTTAAATTTTAATTAAATTTTTTTTCACATTTTAATTTTTTAAATTTTTGTAAATAGAATTTTTGTAAAATTTTTGATTTTAATTTATTTAAAATAAAATTAAAACAATTGTAATAAGATCCTGATGATTATTAGGAGGAATGTGTTAACAATACATTTCAAACCCCCCAACTTAACTAAAGAAATGTTTCTAGGCAAAATTCAAAAATATTTTTCCTAGTAAAATTGTTTTAAAATCAAAAAGCATTGTTTGGAAAACATCAATTGTAACTGCTTTAAAAAGGTAATTTTTAGTTCTATTCATAATTAAATTAAACTGCACTTTCAGACTCATTTACATTTGTTTAACATGTAAATTTTAGTAATATTGCTTTTTTACTTCCTTTTGTTTTTTTATATTCTACTTATCATGATATCCATGTATGCGGTAGAGCTGCTGCAGGTTGTTGCAACAATTAATAAGTTAAATAAAAAACCAAAAATAAAAACAAGTTGCGAGTTAATAAAGAAGACAAAACTGTAGTTTCATGACTGTTGTTTAACATTCTTAATTTGATGTTTTAACAATCTAGTATTACATTATAATTTTATTGTTAACGTATGCAAGCAGTTTCAGATATATATTTTTTTTACTGTTTAGAGAGACAGACACACACACTTATATAAGTTAATCAATTTAGATGCTTGTTATTCTTTGTTGAACTTAATTGTTTGTAAAACAGATTTTTGCATATATTATTTTGGCTTCAGCTCTTCTAATTTCTTTTCTGGCTTAAAAGAAATATTTTTCATAAACGTTGAAAAGAACTCTTTGAACGGCAGTAGTGTTTTTGGCTGTAAACATCACCTATTTAACATACATGTTATCTAGAAAGGGAAACGGAAATATTTTTATTTTGTAAGTTAGGACGAAGTTTAACTTTTACAAATACACTGTGTTTTTTTTATTAAAATCTCTTTGGCATAACTTTTCGCTTACTCTTTTTGGATAACATGTAAGTTAAATAGGTGATGTTTACAGATTAAAGCACTACTAACGTTCCAAGAGTACTGATGATGAAATTACGTAGCCGGTTTCAAAAATACATTCTACTCGGCTAGTACCAGTAAAAAAAACTTTGTTTTTTTTAAATTAAGTTTCTTCAACACTAACCGAAAATATTAATTATATACCCTGCGGGAAATATGTGTCAATTGGTCAGCGTACTTGTCCTGTTACAGATACAAAACATGAATTCGACAAAAGTTAAAAAGGCACACATCAAGTAACTGGTTAAAAGGTGTTAAAGAGGTTAGAGGAAAAAATAGGAATACTGTTCCCTACACATAAACATACATCTGTTTAAAATATACAAATACATACACATAAATACAAACAAAGCAGATTGAACAGGATCTTAAACAATTAATGAAAAACTTGCTTATATAGGATTGGCCTGTAACCCGTTCTGAGGTGTTAGTTTTGAACCAATTGCCCCCTCCAATGACAACGCAATGTAAAAGTGACAAGTTCTCTTCATATAAAGTGGAAGAACTAGAACCAGTCCTTACGCAAAGAAATTATTCCCCGTAGGTTATATAGTTTAAAGAAATTAAAAGATATGAACTAAAGCCAATATATTAAAAACAAAAATTTGTCTTAAGTCATCTTATGCTACCAACACACTCTCACGCTGGGTGGCAATTAGCTTCCGACATTTTAATAGGGTCTTACATAAATAAACACAAACCTCAGCGTGACCGGTCGTGGACTAAAGTTGCAATTTGCAACTTTTTTTCGGCCTGTGACTTTTTTGTGGAACTTTGTTAAACTGATACTATTATGCAACTTTTTTTACTTTTTGCTCCTTCTGGCCTTTTCTTGTTAAAACAGATATAAAAATGTGTTTTTTACGTATGTATGTATGTACATACATGGCAAGTTTCATAGAATGTCAAACATTCCAATTATTATTTGTAGGATGTAAATGAATAAGAGGACTTTTAGTATGAGTAAAAAGTAATAATGTTAAGAAAAACTTTATTTAAATTTGACATAAAATAAGAAATTGTAATGAAATAAAGGAGTTGTGTAGAATGAGAAGTTATTAAAACAGTGAGCTAAAAACCCTCCCTCTTTTGAATAACAAAATTCCATAGTTCTTAATTTCATTCAATAGCACTTCCATCCTAAATACTAAAAAACATCAAAAGTTCAACTTTGACCTTAAATTTCTCAAAAACTGATGAACCGATTGTAATAAAATTAAAACCGTCAAAAATTTTAACAAAAACTCTTCTCTCCAGCAAAATACAAATACCTCTTTCGCTTCAAAGAATTAGATCTGTCAGTAGTTAACCAGTTTTTTAAGTCCAAGAATGTAAATTTTATGCTTCAATTTAGAAATAAAAGTGCTGCTTCCTCACTTTTGCATAAAGTCCGGTTTTTTAAATTAAATTTTCAAATCAACAAGAATACACAAAAAGAAATTATTTTAAAATTTACAAAAAAATCATTGTCAAGCAAATACTTTTTTTTGATTAAAGTCTCCTGGTTTTTGCATGTTTTTTTAGAAATAAAATTACTGGCATTAACATGGTTGCCAGGCACGTAATTACTTTTTGTATGTTTTTTTTTAAGACAGCTGATTGTTAGAGAATTTTCGGGCTGCTTTGTGCTGAAAGATGAAAATTATTTCTTATAAGATCTCGACGTTGAGTATGGGAACATAACGTTATATTGTTTTTAGTCAAATTACTAATAAGGAACATTTAATTAAAGCTTAATAAACGAATGTTACTTATTTTTTTTTTTTAATCGCCTGTTTGATGGGGTTTTTTTTGCCTAAGACGACTTTTTGTGCCACTTTTTAAAAATTCCCAGCGGTCACTCTGAAAAACCTGCATGCCAATTTATATAGAAATTTTTTAAGGATAGGGTTATATCCACATGTGGGACCTTTATGTAACACATGGTAGGTTATGTTCGACATTTGGTGAAATAAGACTTGAAAATTTATTTTTTTCAAATTTATTTAGGTTTCTTAAGCTAAGCTGGTGGTTACTTTAAATACGGATTTTAGCTGTGTGATAATAAGGCTAAGTGAAACTAGTCATCAAATGCTGCTGGATTCTCCATTTAATATAAATATAGAACCGATCTCCAAAAGATTTATTTCTAATTTATTAAATAATATTTGTGTTTAGTTTTGTGTTGGCGGGTGGTGTTTATATTCTAGAAACAAATTCTGAGGCAGTTCATGACTTATTTAGTACGACCTTCAGTAGAATAAACTGCATATTCTGAATTTCTTGTATCGTGTTTGTCATACTCGTTATGAACTGATTCATTGATTTGGCTAAGAACGATAAAATCAAAGATAACGCCAAAGAAAGCAAACATTTAAAGAGTAATACGCATCTAGAATTGTTAGCGTTACACAAACTGTTTTCCTATTGGCTAATTATTTTAAACTTTTAATTGAATGTGCTTGTGTTTTTCCGTTATGTTGTTGTGCGTGTTGTAATCAACTTCTATGGTTTACAATGGGATTTTCACCATAGTAGCTGCAATTCCTCACCATACGGATTATCCTTTGGCTTATCGCAATTGAACGTGATATGCACATACCCACACACGACACAATCGAAACGTAATTTGCAATAAGCTTTGGAGTTACCATCTTCTTGACAGTTAAATCATTGTAATCTTTCACTCTAACCCTATGAAACATTTTTAACTTTAAATTATAAATAGGGTGGGTTTCTTCCCTTTAACAATACTGGTGCCTTGTTTCTGTATTGTATATCAAAAGTTCTTTAGTCAAGAAATTTATAGTTGCCCTGTCGACGCCAGAATGAATCACAAAAGAAAAAAGTTTTTCGTTAAATTTTAATTTGCATTATTTTAAAGTTATATGAATCACACTGTTAGTAACTGGGAAACTATTGTAATTTTAAAATATTTCTCATTGTGAAAACTGCTCGCAAGTTATAGAAACGAGGTACAGGCTCAAGTTTCACTCAAAATGATGGTTGAAGGCTCCTTTCTCGGTTTCTAATATTTGTTAAAGCTTTTGAAGTCTTTGCTGCACAAACTGGTTTTGATCTCTTACGAAGAATTAAAAAACCTTAATAATGACCTGAAAGCCTTTTCCATTTTAAGCTGGTGTGTAAATGAATTCTTTTTCGTAAAAAATTAACAATTTTTTAAACCAGCCAATTGTATATGAATTTATTTAAAGAATTCTCCAGAGGCTTTTACGCTTTTTCAAAAATAATTAAAAATTTCTGGTAACAAAAATATTAATTGCATTTACAATAGGTGTGTTCATTTACAGAAAATTATCACTTATTTTCGATAATTATTACTAGTAAGTGTTCACGTACACAAAAAATTAGCAGCTAGAGAGTCAAAAAAGAGCGTAATATGTTTAGAAACAAAAATGTTTCTGATAATTTCTGCTAGTAAAATTTTACTATCAGAAATTATTTAAACAGTCTTTCTGTCATTATGCTTTGAAAAAAAATTTAAGTTTTAAATTTTTATAAGTTTACAATAACAAAATACATTTGCTTGCAAGTTTTGACTGTAAAAGTGTTCATTTACTTTTAGATATTTTTGAGAGCAATTTTTAAAATATTTCTCTTTACTCTCTCGTTGCTAGTAATTACTGGAAAGTTATTGAACACAACTAATATTAGTCAGCAATTTTTTCTAGGTAATTTTTATGTTTACAAAATTTTAAATTAAAAAAAACTTATAAAATCTTATCTATCCTAAAAATCTTCAACTTCAGCTTAATAAATATGTAATTTCTTGAATTTTCTTTTACCAAATTAACTTTTCATCTGGTGGCTGCAAAAGGTGTATTTTATAATGGACAACTTGTGGCAAAACTATCATCAAAATGATTATTATCGTTTTTATAGCCGCACGGCAGCTAAAGTCACCTTGAACTAACAACAACAAATCTAAAAGCGGCCAATAACGAATCTATTTTAACACAACAACAACGACTACAACAGCAATGATAATAGAAATAATTTTAAGTTGTTGTGAAATGCAATTAGAAAGTAAAAAAAACCTTGAGGCTTTGAAGGCCAAAAAAGGAAAAAATGGCAAAAAAAAATTATAAATTTTTAAACCAAAATTATAAAACATCAGACGACAATTCAAGTTCTTACCACTTTAAACTAGTTTTTTGCTTGCTTTAGATGTAACTTTTTGCAAATTTTGTACTGCCTAAAAAAACAAAATAATGATGGTGATAAGTAGCAATTTTAGCAAGCAGAACAATTTTAGCCAAAGGAACAACAAGAAAAAGCCCAGTGATTGCATATCATCAAACCTCATCTCTAACAAAACTATTAAACTACTACTGGCGTTGAGCAAATGCTTGTTCGCAGTTTGAAAACTCTAGTAACTTTAGATGGATGGAAGGACGGACGGACATTCGCATGATTGCTTTAGTTTTGATTTAGCTTGGGTTTCATTTTTTGTTACACCCAAAAAACAAGTTGGTTGAAACGTTGTCGCTGTTTTTCGTATGCCTGTGTGATTGAATAAATTGGAAGATGATTTGATAGATGGGTTGGTTGGTTGGATGGATGGCTGATGACTGGCTAGATGGATAGATGATTGGATGGACGTTTGAGCTGTTGGCTTTGCTGGTTGACTTTTGCGGAGACCACAAAAATTTGTTGCGTTTTTTGTTACTAAAAATTTACTCTCCAGAGGAAATTGATAGGAAACCAAAAAAACTTAAATCTGGTGCAGGGTTTACATAAAGGGTATTTCAAAAAGATTACCATTTATATGATGAAAATTTTTAAAAATTAAAAAAAATTATTAAAAAATATTGTAATTTAAGTTCTTTAAATGTGATTGTTAGAAAATATAATCTTTTGAATCTGTTAAGTGGTTTTCGAGCTAATTTATTTTTTTACAACTGCAATGGAAAAAAAAAGAAATTTTTTTGTAATCCGTAAGCTAAAAGCAGTAAAAAACATTTTTTAGTCTAAAAATAATTAACACAAAAAATGCAATATTGAAATCTTTCACTTTGTTTATTAAGATGAATTCAATTTTTTAGAATGCAAAGCAAAAGATCTTTAAATTTTTTTGTTAATAAATAATGGAAAATACTTAATTAAAAAAATTTTACAATATAAAAATTATTCTTATAAAATACCCTTTTAAAAAATTTAAAAAATATCTAAAGCAAAATCACATTACAAATATCGTTCAACCATTAATATCATCCTCGTCTTTAGAAATACCATCAACATTACCACCACCTGTTCATATTAGACTGATCTATTAAAACAAGTTATATTCTAAACTCTTTCAACCAAACTCTTTCTTTCGACGAATTGTTCAAAAAAATTACACACACACACACAAAATACTAGAATAGAATAACTACAAAAAAAGTAGTTGTAAACATATTTTTGAATCGACAAAAATAATAAAAACTGCCTTTTGGCCGGATGTTACAAAATTGCCGGGGTCCAGTCAATGTAATTGGCAAAACAAAAAAAACATTTAACACATACACACAGACTGCATTTGACTTAGGAAAAATAAAAAAATTTAAAACTTCAGAAAAAAGAGACGTTGAGATGCTGCAAACTAATTTTTTTTATACCAAAAGAATTTAAATAAAGGCAAAATAAAAAAGGTACGTGCTTACAATACCTAATACTACACAGGAAAAAATTTTAAGTTGATTTCAATTAGAAAATTTAATTAATTATTTTTTGATTCTTAGCCTGTAAACAAATTGATAGCATCAATTAAAAGAATTTAATTAAAATGCAACAAAGTTATTAATCAAATTTTTTATCGGTTTAATTAAAAGTTGTATTGAAATTAAATTTAAAAAAAATATTTATTTACAATAATTATTAATTCTTTTTTAATTTTATATTTATATGTATTTATGTTAATGTTTAATTTATGTTTATGTTAATTTACAAATAAAACTAATTTTATTTTACACTCACAGTCTCAACAGCGGCCTGAACTTGGGACCTTATGGTTGCAAGGCGAACGCTCTATCCACTCAACCAACAAAGCATTCTGAAATTTTAATATTACATTCTTTAATTAACCTTCCTACACACTATAAAATTTACCTCTACTCACATAAGCACAACTCAAAAAAAAACTAAAAAAAAGGAGAAAAATTAAAAAGAAAGTAAAAAAACTGATTGACCCAGTCGAGCATTGAACCAGGCACCTTGCAATTGAGAGGGTGAGACTATATCCACTACAGAGACGCTGGATTTTCGTTGTCTAAATTCTTGTTGATATTCGTTTTTTTTCTTACACTCAACATAAACTGTGTTGCATACTTGAAAAAACAAGGGTACAAAAGCTTTAAGCTACAAAATGTCTATGCAAATTTTTGCTTTTTTAAAAGATGTTTTAATAAGCATCACTGCTATGGTTAAGTCTCTCTTAAAACCTTTATATTTTATTGGGGCAATTAAATTTTAAGATAAACCCCGTTTCGGTTTTTAATAAGTTCTCTTTTAATTTGTGTTGTTTTTATATACTTTTTTTTCTGAGTTTTTCTTTTTTCTCAATATTTTCTTATTTCCACAACTTTTTAACGCAACAAAAACGTAATTTGATAGTTTTTGTCCTCAAATAATTGCTCAGCCTTGTGTTGTAAAACCTATTTCTAAACTTATGTTTAAACACTAAAACTTGTGATCTACACGGTCATATTTTATGTTAACAACAGATTTTCACAAACTTCTGTCTCGTGTAGGCTCTAGTAAAATTTTGACGCTCAAAATAAAAAATTAACACTAAATAAACATTACAATTTCCAAAAAAAAAATTGTTGCGATTTCTTATCTACGGTATCCATTAGACAAATGCATGTCTTGAGAACGGTTAAACTCAGTACATAAAAAACCAGCACAAAAATAACGGATTTTTTATTTAAAGTTTGACGTTTTCCAAGACATTCAGCCTTATTATGAGTGTCGTTGTCGAATCGTTTTTGTGTCGAAAATCATTCTTTTTGTTTCAATGGTACCATGTTTGTCGAAAAACGATAGAAATCAACTTTTTCTAACGATTCTATTACAATTTTCGGTACCACGAGTGTCGTCAAAAAATTTCAAATACTTAAAAAATCGTCGTTAAGGTGTTAGTTAACGACAGTTCAAAATATATATTAAAAATTATTAAAAAAATGGATTTCAGCAAAATAAAGTAGTAGCTATACTCAAAAATATAATTAAAGCAATTTTTTTTTGTTTTTAATTTAATTTTTTTTAAAAATTAAAACCAAAATTAAAAATGAGAATCAAGTTTAGCAAAAGGATATAAACAAATACAAGTGAAATTAATAAAGTAAATGTTAAAGAAGAGTAAAGTGAAATTGCAGGTCAACTCAATGAATTCATAAAACACTTTGCTAACAGAAGATTACCTTAAGTTGGTGTTGAGTTAATACCAGCACCATTTTCCTTCAGCTGGAAAATATGTGGCAAACATGTTAACCGTATTGGCAATTCTAATTTAGGAGCAATTTTGCCAAGGACATACTTAAAAGCATCTTATTGAGTTTAAAGTATCTAACAAAATTTAATTAAAATACATTAAGTAAAATTGTTTACTTGGAGTTTGGCATGGCAAATATGTTTGACTTTTGCCGTAACTCCCTACGCATAGTATTATACTCAGAAGTATTATACTACTTCTTCATCCTCAGATGACGAAAATGTAGCAACACTTAATTTGTATTTTTAATAATTTGTATTTTTATTGTTATTTTTATCACCGCAAACAGTTGATATTTGACAGTTTATACAACAGGGTTACACAAAATTTACTAAAATTGTAAGAATTTTAAAACATTCTGTGTATTTTGTTCTATTACAAAAATGTCGTTTTCGTTAATTTTACATGGTACCGAAAAATAATAAAAACGCCAACGACTACGACAACTGTCAAAATACGCCAACGACGACACTCTTAATAAGGCTGATTAATTTGTGAAATAGAGACGTACATTTATTACTATTCTCTTGTCAATTAGACTGCTACATTTTTAACTTTTGCAAAAGGAATTATCCCGACTTATATAGCAAAGCAAATTGGTGTTGAAATAGTATTATTATAAGCTCCAACTATAGTTGTAAGAAAGAACCTTAAAACTTCAGTAAGAATTTAAAAAAATTTTTGCTTTATCATTGACTATAAGAAAACAAGTAAGAGCGCTATATTGGCCTTTCGAAACCCAAAACTTTTGTATCATTATCCATTTTTTTATTAATGAAATATTTCTAATTTCTTAATAGGGGTTGGTGTCACATATTAACCCTCATAGAGTGCTTAGGGAAGGTGTAGGGTTTTTACCCAAATTTTTTCAAATTTTGTATGGCAACCCCCTTAGTGGGTGCAGATAGGGGGTAAGTATGCTGTAGGAAATTGTTTGCAAGAAAAAATAAAGTGGGGTTGGTCCTACATTTGAGCTATTCATGGGCACCCTGGAAGCTGTAGGGGGAGATAAGGGGTAGATATTTTTAAGTCAATATGTTTGGAAGGGAAAACTAATGGGGTTGTACACTTTATCCCTCTAAGGCCGACTCTGGAAAAGTTATGGACGTTTTTACATCATTTTTGTGAATTTTGTAAAGCAACCCCCTTTAGTGGTGGTGATAGGGGTTAAGTTTGTTCTAGCAATATGTTTGGGAGGGAAAACTAATGGGGCTTGTAATACATTTAGTTCCTCCTAGGGCGACTCCGGGGAAGTTGTAGGGGTCTTTAACCAAGTTAATTTCAAATTTTGTATGGGAACCCTGTAAAAGACTGGAGAAAGGGGGTAGATACGTTTTACAAAAAAGTTTGGAGGAAAAATTATTAAAGTCTTACATTTAACCTTTGTTGGAGCACCATGGAAGCTGTGGAGAAGATTTGAAAAAATTTTAATAAATTAAATTTTGTGTCAAACCCTGTTCAGGGGCGGCGGTAGGGTGTAAGTATGTGCAATAAAAATGTTTGGGAGGAAAAATTAATGGGTGTCTGTCTTACATTGCACCCGTGTAGGGGCAACCCCAGGGCAGTTGTAGAGGTTTTTTTTACAAGTTTTAGATAAATAAACAGAGGTAGTCTTGGTTTTTAGTTTAAGTCTCATTAAGTTATTGGGCAATTTTGCTGGATTTCAATAGCGATTTGCTCGCAAATATTTCTGATAATTTTATACTTCTTACGGGTCAATGTGACATCGGGGGGCTTAAAAAATTTATTTCAATTGGTTTTGCTAGTTTGGGCAAGCAAACCAACGCAAAGAATAAGTTTTGTTAAACAGATCCCTTAAAATTTTACAAAGAGAGAAACAAATTGCAGAATAAATCAAACAAAATAATAATTGCACAACTTTTACTTACCAAAATATAACAACGTAGGCAGGAAACTAAATTACTGACTTTGAAGATAGACTACCTTAAGGTACGAAGCCGTAATTTTTTTTAACCCGTTGACAAACTCGTAGTGCTTTTGGTCCTTAAAACAATAAAAGTTCTTACTATATTTGGGGAAGATTGGCCTAATAATAATCCTTCCTCTTACTGCATGTACGCTATTACCTAAAACTCATATTAATCTCCATACAAATCTTGTGAATGCTAATATCGGAACAAATTTTGGCCCGAATTATTTGCATAGAGAAAAGAAAGCTACTTTAGCCCGGTTGCCGCTTTTAAGATACTGATATTGCAAGTTAATTCTTACAAATAAAATATTTTTTATAATTTTTTTTTATAAATGTTTTTTTGGTTTTTTTATATTTTAAATTTCTAAGCCTCTATACTTTTCATGGAGTATTGTTAAATAAGAAATTAAATTATTTATATTTTATTGGTAAAGAAAAATAATGTTTTTTTTTTTTTAATTTTTGTTATAGTTAAAGTGCTCTATTCAAAATGTAAATTAATTTGCCAGTAAAACCTGTGTAAATAAAGAGGTCTTATAATGAATGCAGCAGCAGTTGTTTTAAGTGCAGCTAATGTTGATGAATTAAATTTTGACTTGTTGCATAGAAATAAAGTTTTAATTTTAATAAATTATTTTAATTCTGTTGCTGAACAAAAATTACAAGCTGAAAAAAAACTAAAACAATCTTGAGCATAATTACTTGCGTGAGTAGTAGATGATAATTAATTTTGTATTACTTTTCGTACTTCAATTAGTGTTTAAACAAGCAAAGAATTTTTTAAAAAATTTGAATTGCAACACCTTTTAAAATTTACTTTTAGAATAAGTTGTTGAGTTTGGCCTTTTTTTGTTTTGCTTTTTCTTCCAATTCTACTTCATAAAAAATTTTTTAAAAATTAGATTTTAATACTTATAGCATAGGTTTATTTACTAGTGTTTTATTTGACAGCTGTCTACGGTATAGTTGTCAAAAACGTCTTTTATAAACCTATTTTAATTTTTATGAATATGGGCGAATATATACATACATATTTATTTATTTATTTATATTTTTTAACTATATTTGAACCTTTGTATATTAATAATATTTAACCATTTTTTTAGTCGAATTGTTTGCTGGGTTATTTAAAAAACTATTCAGTCTAACTTATGTAAGTGTTTTGATGTATCTTAACAAGATGTTCTCAAAAATCTAAAAAAAAATACTTTACAATAGTACATGAAGTTTTTCTGTTTCTTTTTTTTTTTTTTTTGTTCTCCAAACAATTATAGTTGTTTTGTACAGAATTTTTTATTATAATTTTAACTAATGCACTTGCTGTTGTATTGTATTCAAGGTGGTATATTTTAATTATAGAGTATTCAAAATGTTTTTAATGAATTTTTAATGGATACATTTGAACCTTAAACTAAAAAAAAACTACAAGATGTTGCATTTTTGTATGGTTCATATAAAGCCTAGATAAACTTGTAATAGATGTAACAATTTACATTTCAGACTTTTTCAATTTAATTAATTTGAAACTAAATTTAACTTGTAAAGCTGTATTTATCGCATAGCCATACTGAAGGCAACCCGAACGCGTAAATCTAGAGAGTTGATATATAGACTGTGGGTACCTCTTCTAACAAATAGATCTACCAAGGGGGTAAAAATGAATTAAAAGGGAAAAATTGGCAACATTCTATCTGATAAACCATACAACATAAAAATAAAGTTCAATAATATCGTAATCTACTCAGTTAAACAAGTAAGAGCGCTACATTCGGTTGTGCCGAATTTTACATACCCTTCACATTGGTCTTTTTGTTTACCCAATTACCTGATCTGGGTAAGTTGTTTTCGAACCGTACATTCTTTAATTATTTGGGCAAACCGAAAACTCATAACATTTCAACAATTGTACCGACTTTCCTATCTTTAAGGCTCCAGAAAATATTTACTTTATAGGGTCTCAAATGGATATTAAAAATATTACAAATGAAATAACAAACTGATGTATACCCTTACCACTATGTAAAGGGTATAACAACAACCACATAAACATACACACATACACATACAATGGCTCTTAAAAACAGAAAACAAATTAAGCAAAAACCATATACAGGTATGATACGATGTACATCTATTGTCTTTGCAAGAGTGTTAAGAGCGATAATAAACTATAACTGTCAAACTCCTTTCATAACAACAGTCTTCACACCCTTTTTCGTTTGAATTGTCAAACGGGTGTCGAAATCAACCACACATGTTCATACATACCTACATCCATATGTATGCTTAACAGCGTTGCCAGTTGTTAACATATGTTACATTTTTTGTGTGGATTTTGTTCTAAAAAACTGGAGCAATCCCAGTGTTTTGCCTATATCTTGGTCCGTGGTAAACCGATCTTGTTCATTTTAAACAGCAATCATTTCAGGGATATTTCTGATAGATTGACACTAATACCTGATTCGTAGCAATTTAAATGACTCTGGAAACTTTATTTCAAAGACACACAGACGGGCATAGCTAAATCGACTTTCCCATCTATAAGGATTCAGAACATATATTATTTATGGGGTCGCTAATGGATAATAAAGAAATTACAAATGGAATGACAAACTGGTATATACCCTCGTCACTATGTGAAGGGGATTAATAATTGCTCCCCTACCTGGTGCAAATGATAAAAATGGTAATAATTATAGCTTGTTACTTTTGATTTACTTTTCGTTAATTGCATGCGACAGCTACAGAACACAGTTGACGTTTAAAACGACTTTTGCAGCCAAAACGTACTTTTTAAAATTTTAGATATTTTTCGGACAAAAAGTTTTTTTCACATTTTTAATATTTGTTTTGCCTTTTTTGTTTTTATTATTATAAGTCTAGAACTATAACATGAAAGACTTTTTACCTATTTAGAGGTCGGAAGTCAACTACGTAGCTTAAAGGTATTTTTCGTATATTTCTTACTCTCTTCAATTATTTGAAATCATGATTTTGAAAATATGAAATTAAGGACTCAGTATTTAAAGTCAGCTTAGTGGACGAAAAGTACTTTTTTAATATTAAATGTACTTTTTTAAGATTCTGAGTCTTAAAAATAAAAAATATAGGGCTATGTACTCATATTGAGGTCGAAAGTCAACCAAAAGGCCATTAAGTACTTTTTTATTGGTACTTTTTTGCATTTCTTAAAAAAAAATATAAAATATCTTAGCTTTAAAAAGTCAGAAGTCAACTAAGTGCCCAAAAATTAACTTACTTGCATTAAAGGTACTTTTGAAATATTATGAGTCTAGTAATATGAAATAGTACTTATTTAAATCTAATAGTCGTTAAGAGTTTTAAATTGAAGTTGTCCAATATTTTTAAACAAAACATATTTTTTAACACTTTTTAGTTTTATTACTTAAATATTAATTTATTCAAATACAATCTTAAGCATTCAACGAAACAATAAACGTTTACAAAAAAAAACAGGCGTCTGTCTTAGTGCTGAAATTAAAAAAGTATCAACAAAATAAAAAAAAATACAAAACTTAAGAAACATAAAAAAATTGCATTGTGCGCATGTGCAGCGACGCAGAAACATATAATCACGCTTGCGTGTTCTTAAGTTATAAACTGCATTTTTGCAGTTTTTGTGTATTAAATTCTCCCCAAAAAACTGCAACTAAAATTAAAAAAAATTTATGAAAAAAGGAACAAAATCTTTTATGGCCCTATGACAATGTTTTTCAGCGCGGAGAAGGGTGACGCTTAGAACCTTAACAGAAATCATTCCCATATCTCATGATTTGTTTTGTGAAACTTAAGAAAAAACAAAAACTTTTCTGTAAAAACGTTAGTCACAGTCAGATTCTTAAGCTAATATAGTTGCTACTTTTGTTTTTTCACATTTTTGTGTACTTGAGTTTTACTCCCCATTACCCTATTTTCCCTTTTCAGGCCCAGATATTGTGCTAATTTCAAGAGTTTTTTTGTATTTTCTTAAGATTTATTTTAGCATCAATTATTGGGGGAAAGCAGGAAGGACCAAGCTTTTAGTAAACTGCCTTGTTTCGCCACCAACCTTTAAGAGTATGGGACCACACGAGACGCTGCCAAGAATGGCCGACCCCAGAGCGCCCGTTTTGCTGCGGAAACATCGACCAGACGCCATCCTCAATCTCTAGGCCGAAGTGGACGGTTTTTCGACTAAAATCATAATGAGCGATGATGCTCATTTCCACCTCAGCGCATACGTGAAAAAGCAAAACTATCGCTTCTGGGGCACCGAAAATCAATTATTGATGCACGAGAAGGCAATACACCCGCTCAAAGTAACTGCATGGTGCGCTGTTTACGCTAGAGGAGTAAACTGGCCATTTTTTCGGAGATGCCACTGGTCAAACGACAGCAGTGGGCGGTGCGCGCTATAGGGCCATGTTAGCATTTTGTTGCATATTGTAGTATTAAAACATATAAATCTTATACCATGCGTAAAAAAATTATGTCTTCTGGCAAATTTATACTTTCGCTCTTTTTTGTAATTTTTATACCCTTTACCAGGGTATATATCAGTTCGTCACTCCGATTGCAATTCCTTTATTATCCATTTGCGACTCCATAAGGAACATATATTCTAGATCCTTACACAGGGTGTCTGATGGCAAACTTATATTTTTAAATAAGACTATTACAAAGAGTAATAAACGGTTTGGAATTATCGATTGTGCGGATTTGTCAGTCACGACGTCACAGTGGTCGAATGAGCATCGCGCGTTCGCTGTGGAAATATTTTTTTAAAGTAATGTTTCTTACGTAGTTACTCTTCGACAGTTTTGTTCAATGATCGGTACTCGGCGAATACGTGATGGACCAAGTGTAAATTTTATTTATTCGTTCGTGGGTGCAGATATTCCGCGCAACTGCTTCGGCTATAAATGTCTTACGGTTAAGGCTCAGTCCACCTTTAATGACTCCTTGACATTGAACAAGTTAAAACTAGTTTACGTGAAAATCCCCGACTTTCAATACGGAAAAGAGCAGCCTCATTAGGACTTTCAGGAGGGATTATTCCTGAAATTTTAAAAAAGAACCTGAAGTTTGATCCTTTTAAAATTCAAATCGTTCAAAAATGAAAGAAAGTGAATTGGATTTACGCAAAGTTTTTTGTGAAACGAAACTAGAGCGTTTTCGTACTGTAAATCCCATTTTCTGGAGCGACGAGACTTATTTTCACCTAAACGGCCATGTCAACAAACAAAACTGCCGCTACTGGTCTACAAGAACTTGCAACCTTTAATTAAAACGTCAAAAACCATTGCATTACCCCAGGGTAACTGTTTGGTGTGCCTTGTCCACGCATGAGATAACTGTACCATTTTTTGTCGACAATTCTCGAAGCCAGGCGACTAATGTCGAAGTAGAAAATATCGACTCATGATTATGAAATGACTTTTGCCAAACCTACGTGCTCATCCATTGTACTCCTCACACACGTGGTTTCAACAGAATGGGGCGACTGCACACACAGCCAGACCTTCGATGAATTTGCCTTGGGAAACTGATCATTCGCTCTAAGGGCATCCCACGGTCAGCGATCAGACGACCCCGGATTTTTTTATAGGGCTACCTTAAAAAGAAGGTTTTTAATAGTCATTCCCAATTTCTTATGGCTTTAAAGAAAAAAAATATTTGTCGAAAAATCAGCTAAATTGAACCAAGTTTACTACAACATGTGGCGCAGAATACAAGGCTCCGTTCTGAACAGTGTGTTCAACATCTGAATGACAAACCCTTTAGAAAATAAATTCCGTATTTTAATTCTATCGTTTTATGCTCTTAATAATACTTTGTGTCATTTATTACGTTTTTTTATTTAAGTTTGAAAATACAAATCTGCCACCAGGCACCCTGTAAATAGGGAAGTCGATAAAGCCATGTCCGTATGTGTGTTGAAATCAAAAGCCAAATAAATTAGCACAAAAATCCTTTTAGTATCAAAATCCGCGCATATATCCCTATAAATCTCAGTAAATACAGCCACTCTATCCAGAAAACTTGGACAGGATGCTTTGAAGATAGGGACCTAAATTAGGAAAAAAAATTTCTTCTGCTAGAAGCAGGGAAAGTTGTACAAACTTTATGAAATATTTTATGTGCTAAATCTAAGAAACTAAGACCGCTATGGACTTCAAATATTCTACAAAAAGTAATTGTAAAGTAATCCCTCCCTTTTGAAAAAAATAGTTCGATAGGAGCAGAGGCACCAGCCACACTACGTGGTATTTCTTTTATGTCTACAAACGTTGAAATTTTGAAAATTTGCTACTGACCTCAAAACCCAGATTAAGTACTGGATCAGATGGATGGGTATGTAAAAAGACCAATGTGAAGGGTATATAAGATTCGGTTATTTGTTTATATATTCTTGTTATTGTTTTTATTACTATATTACTGCACATGATTGTTAAATTCACAACCTCTTTCCCGTGTATATATTCGGATTTTTTTATTTTATATACAGAAAGCGTATAAGTATTGCGTAGTATCGAGTACTCAGTTGAAAAAGTATTGAGTAGCCAAAAGAACCCCCCTTTTTACAACACTAGATCACTTTATTTTGATATAACTGCCAGACTTCGACTCCGATAAACAAATTAAATGGCCCAAATTATAACAGTAATTTTTAATCTGTACATAAGGTTGCCCACCCCACTGATATGTATGTTTATTCGCCTGTTTACCACTTTTTTGTTTATTTAATTTTTGTATGTTATGACGAGCAAAATGGAAAAAAAGTTTCGTTTGTTTTACATTTCTGGCTGGTTTTTTTGTGGCTGCCATAATAAAGGCGTGTTTATTATAATTTGCACGCGCAAATACTCAAAAAAAAACTGAGGAACAGCAAACAGCAGCAGCAGTTTTAACTAAAAGTATTGCTAATATTCTGTCAGCAATAACGAAATGGAAAAAATAAAAAGACGAACACATAAATGCAACACTGTTAAAAACCTTGAGAACGGTCAGTGACCACGAAAAATTTTCGTTTCTTTAATTTTTTTGTTTATTTATTTATTCATTTACAGTGTTTATTGTAAAATTTACAAAATTCCCCATTTGCAAACACTTAACATCATCAGCAACTGAAATTGCATATCCATACTTACATACATGAACGACAGCAGTATTTGTTCAGATATTTTGTGAATATTTCTGTAATGCAGCAGTTTTTTTTTTGTTGGTCTTTGCTACTGCCATGATGTGATCTTTATGATGATCATAATGAATGGTACGCACATTTTGAAATTGAGTTTTGTTTGTGTATTTTATTATGTTATTTTTTTTTTAGATTTAATGGATGGAGTCACTTTTCATAAAAATGCATTATTTGAATGAAATATTCATGAAGTAAATTTAGTGGCGTTTTTGATGTGTCCAAAGTTCTAGAAGAAATTACATATATGCGAAAAATAAATTTATTGTTTTTAGTTATCGCTAGAATTCATGAGAAAAATAAGGGATACACAATAAAAACCAAATTTAAAAACTATTAAATTTTGCTCAAAAAATAAATGAACCCAGTTTTTCGAAACTTGGATTAAATTGTATTTCAATACTACCAATGTCTGCTTTGTTACTTCTTAACCAATAAACCTAAAAACATAGTTCATGTTGCGTTCGACAGATCTCAAAAATAAATGAACAGGTTTTGGTACTTTTTTTAAATTTTATCCCCATAGTTAAAAAGGGTAAGAGTTATATTTTTCTTATATCTTTTAAACCAATACAAATTTCAAATTGCTTTCGACAGGTGTCGAAAAAATTTTTATATGATTTTAGTCCGTTTTAAAGTTTTGGACCCTAAGGAGCATAAAAACGGGCCGGCCAAAGTTATATATTGGTACTTTTTCGGTACCTCTTGTAACTTTTAGTTTAACAAAGTTAGAAACATTATTACAAAATTTATAATTCCTTTCTTAAATGTTTTTTGAAATTTAGTACCGATAGTTTCGTAAGAGGGGTAGATATTATATTTTGGTACTTTTTTGGGTACTTTTTGCATTGTTTAGATTATGAGTATCGAAATATAAAAGAAAGACGAATGAGTCCCGACTCAGGCTGACCCCTGGACCACTTAGTGGACAAAAAGTACTATTTTTACATATTTGGTGCCTTCCATTTTTTTTTTTGTTTAATGAGTCTACAAATGTGAAATTCACTACTATTGATTCGAATCAAGGTCGGACGTAATAGACAACCTAAATTTACTTTTTTCACATTTTTATTACATTTTGCATGTTATAAGTCTCGATATATGTTATTAGCGACTTATGACGCAAATTGAGATCAAGAGTCAATTAGGTGGTCAAAAAATATTTTTTCACAATATTTTATCTTTTTTGCTTTTTTAAGGTCATGGTGAGTCCTGCTCTATGAAATAAAGTTATATTTAACTCGATTGAGGTACCAAAAGTCAACTAAGTGGGCAAAAATTACTTTTTCACAATAAAGTTCGTCTTTCCCCGATTGAGGTCTGAAGTTGGCAAAATAAACAAAAAGTACTAGGAAACGTGCTCCCCAATTCTTATTAACAACCATACGGTGCCTCAACGAATTGAGGCGAAATATCTTGGCATTCACCTGGATCGCCGCCTCACATTTAAGTCACATATAGATGCGAAGTTGACACAAATGAAACTTAAAAATGCCTAAATGCACTGGCTAATTGGTATAAACTCTGTGCTACGTCTTGATTGTAAACTTTTATTTTACAACTTAATTTTAAAACCAATTTGGTGCTACGGGATACAACTATGGGGCACTGCTTCCGCCTCCAAAATTGAAAAAATTCAACGCCTTCAAAATAAAATCCTAAGAATGATAGCTGGTGCTTCTTGGTACATTAAAAGCAGCAATATCCACAAAGATCTGCAAGTTCCACTAGTTAAATGCGAAATTTTTATTTATGTGGACAAGTATTTAAATAAGCTAGAAACACATCCAAATCCGCTCGCTCGAAACATTTTGCAACATAGTGGGCACACTCGTCTGAAAAGAAGGGATACTATTAAACTTAGATGAAACTACTGAAATAATTAATTTTATTATGAGAACTTAAATTAGGTCTGGCACTAGCTGGTCTTATATAAATTAAATAGTTTTAAGATTTGAATACTTATTGTTGGTTCACAAAAGGCGAAGATTCAATAGTAAAAATATGAAAAAAAATGATGAGTCCTGCTCTATGAAATCAAGTTCGGTTTTCCTCAATTAAGATCAAAAGTCAACTAAGTGAACAAAAACTACTTTTTACAATAAAGTTCTTTTTTCCTCGATTGAGGTCTGAAATTAGCAAAGTGAACAAAAAGTACATGTTTGTGCATCGTGATCTTAATTTTGAATAAAAAAAATTTAAAAAAATTAAACAAAAGATTAAAGGAATATCTTATGTGACAAATTGGCCAATTGGGATTGCTTAATTGACCAAACATTTACACACACACTTATTCTGCCCCATACATAATTTCGTAGTGTATTTTATTAACTTTAGTTAAACTTTTTCACCAGTCAATTAATTTGCTTAAGTAGACAAAAAATAAAATTTTTTAAAATATTATTGAGTATTACAAAAATTTTTTAAATGTTCAATGGACTAAGTACTCGTATGCGAATAAGTGTTTTTGTTTTATGGTGTGGCATAAAATCCAAACAAAATTAATACGCAGCAATAACAAAAGCAACAACAAACCATAAAGTCCACTCGAAATATGCACAAATTATATTTTATTGTTCTTGTATTACTTGTAGTAATTGCGAATTGAATTGTTAATCGTATAAGAAAAAGTTTACGAAATTATATATTAAGTAAGTTAAGTACCACTCCTGTTAAATTCTCTTAATATTTTAACTACTGAAAATGATCTATAAATTTTAATTGAACAATGTATGCATAGATGAGTGGTAAAAATGTAAAATTAACTCGACAGGTATTTGCTTCTTTTTAAAATACAAAAGCCAAAAGTTACATATCTACTAGTTAAAAATATGGAATCATACATTTTAACAACTATTGAGGAACTATTGAATGACAGCTTATCGTGTTAATTCTTTAACATGCTGATGAAGAAAATATTGGAAAAGCAGAAGTAAACACCAAAGGCCACCCCTCCTCCTTACCTATGTGGACGACATTGACAAAGTCGGAAAGATGGGCCGAAAATTATATCATTGAGGTAAGAGAGATGTTAAGGTACCTCCGCACCACCATCAAAAAAAGTAATAATATCAGCATCTGAGCATCTGCTAAAAATATTCTACTTTGAGCTAAGCAGAGAGTCCACAAACAAAGATATCAATCGAAGAACTAAGACAACAACACACTTATTCTTTCCATTTTTTTTCTAACACTAAGGCATGGACTCTTACTAAACACAACCAAATATATGTTTCTTATGGTCCAATAACTAAAATTTAATGTGTTAACATGACAAATCTAACTAAAGATTAAAAAGATTTGTATGGTGCGTGTAGACAGATAGTATCTGAAACAACTGTTTTATTACTTAATGATTTTTAAATATATTTTTTTTAAAAACTCTGCAACTTTTAAAGTTTTAATGTAAATTTAAGCACTTCAATTATTGTTTCAATTTTAGAAATTCATGATGGGCATTAAACACCCAACATGAGGCAATACAATACGACGCCATTGTGGTTAGTCAACCCAATCTTTGATCTTATACTAGATCTTTAGATTTAAATCAACAAATACATAATTAAAGCAATAAAATTTGACGACAAACTTACAAACAACAACAAGAACAAAAAAACCTTACATTGGCCTTAAAGCCCATCACTACCTTTTTAGATCAAACTTATATGTGTATGGACGCACATTCTCCAAGTTCTAGTTGCATCATATGTTTAACATATTCCTCGTAGAATGAATATCAAAACAGTCACTAAGAATTAAGATATAAAAGTTTGTTTTACTTTTTTTTAAATTTATAAAAAAAAACATTAAACTTATATTTAAATTTAAAATAAGCAGTAACAAAACTCAAATAGAAAAAGCAACAGCTGTAGTAACCTTTAAACAGAGCATGAGTTTTGGATTGTTTTGAAAATTCAAAGAATGTAATCATTAGGAAAGTTAAATTTTTTTTTTTGCTTTTTGGTCGGGTTCTCGCTAATTTTTTTTTCTTCCTGTTTTTGCTTCTGAATTAAGAAAACTATAAAAATTATTCAATGTAAAAATAATTAGGGGATTCACAAGGTCCTATTGTCAAATTGTTATAAAATTTCAAAACGGGTTTGTTGTCTTTCATACAAAAGTAGTTCTAAAAAAATACTACGTCGTTTAATATGCTTATTAAACTGTCACAACCACTCCACAGACACCTGCGCCGAGTGACCAATAGTTGGTAAAGGTGCTTAAGCTATTGTGAAATTTTATAACAATATGCCAATAAGACAAATAGATTACCTTGTGAATCCCCTAAATATTTGTTTAGTTAAGAAGTTAATCAGCGTATTTTTGACTGTAATTTTAATGCTTTGAATTCAGAAAACCTTGTTAACGCTTAAAGTTTTCAACGGAAGTTTCCCAATAACACAACTCTCGTTACAAAGACAAAACTCTTAAAGAACTCTGCATTATAAACGCACAATATTTACCTGTCCAAATCTATTTGCAACAATGCAGTTCGTTTTTGTTAAGAAAAACCCGATTTTTAAAAAAGCGCTACAGCAACAGAAAACTGAAATACATTATAAGAATCAGAATAAATAACCAACAACTGCAACAACAACTACTCCATTAGAACATTTCTAAAATCGTTTGCGACCGACCAAGTTACGGAGTAGCTTATGCGTCAAATTTTTGAAGTTGTTTTATTTTATTTTGTTGTTTTTGTAACCATATAATCGGTCACTGACTTGTCAGCTTGGTTGCTTGCAATTTGAGAACTCTCAACTGTTTTCATTCGTACTTTTTTACAGCGTTTTTGTTGTAGTGCTTGCAATTTATTTTTTGTACTACTTATGCTTCTTCTTTTGCTTGATTTTAGGTTTTGAAAGCCAATAGTGACCAAACATTTCTGTGGTTCCACAGTAAATCTGTCACCATATCGGCAGAGCATGTATATCAGAGATGGAAAGTTATTTGTGTTTCGAAATCCTTAAAAATTCCAACTAATTTTATTAAAGTGTTTAAGTAATTTTCCTTCCCTGGCATGTGTGTGTGTGTATTCGTGCAGTTATGGCATTGAAAGAAGAAATACATGAAATGTAATATCTTGGTTAACACTGGGATGGCAAAAGTAAGACAAGAAGAATTGGGAATTTGTCAGCCTATGACAGCGGTGCCCAACAAAAGAAAGTAATTTATAAAAACGTACGGATGATTTTCACAGTGTGCAGTATCTAAAAAATAATGCCATATTAACCTGTATTATTGTTACTTTTTTTGTGTTTCGCTTTGTTTGTTATGGATTTTGTTGGTACTCGAGTCGTGTACGTTTAAAACCCGATTAGTGTCCCCAGAGACACGTTGGCTGACATTGGTCTACAGCAAACGAATATATGTGCGTATTAGTGCATTAAGGCGGTGGCACATAGAATCCGTCGTATGTCATGCTTCGCCTTTTTTAACTGACAGCTAAGTTGAAAAACATGTTTAAATATGAACAATGTCACATCCAGTACGTCTCCTTCAACGCAATGTACTAAAGTTGGGCAAATTTTAACGTACGTTAAGTTCTTTGATAACTACCAGCTGGTTCATTCCCTTAATATTGATTAAAGTGGTTTCAGAAGATATGTATTTTACACATGACTATTCACTTTTACAATCCACATGTATTTACATATGTCTGTCAAAATTGGCATTTTACAGACGGTTTATAATTTTTGCTTTCACACGTACATTTGTAATTACATCTGACATAACCTCCACACCTAAATAAACAACTTACTTTTCCTTGGTATTATTCTAAAAACAGCTGATGACAGATGATTTGTCAGATGAAAATAGAGCAGCCTCTAATTACAAATTTGTCATATGACATTTACATATGTGTTTGACACTTGCAATGTTTAAACCCGTTCAGACGGCAGATAGCAATTTCGCACTGCAAAATGTGTAAAATACATATCGTCTGAAACCCCTCTTAGTTGTTTTTTTTTTGCACGCAGCCAAAAAATTTTTTGAAAAATCAGCTGATTTAACATCCGTTTACAAAGGATTCCATGTGCTAACCTCTTGCGTTGTTACGTTAATGTCAGTTAAAAAAGGAACGCTTGAAGTACGACGGATTCTATGTGCCACCGCCTTTAGTTCCTTAGAACATGGATTCGTTTTAAATAACACTAAAGATATTAAAAATAAATTTGAAGGCCTGACATAAACTTTAAAAGCAAAAATTAAATAGTATTTGTCTAAATTATAGGTAAGTTAACTCTTAAATTTTTTTTTTTTTGTTTAAGCCAGGTGGCCACAATACGGGTTGACTCTCGTACTTTTTTCTTTTCTATATTTGAAGTTTTACCTAAAACGGAAATAATTTTTCAAAATAAATTTGCCAAACTCCATATAGGTTGAATACAATTTTCGAAACAAGAGCTTATATGAGATCTATTTTAAATTATAAACTGAAAAAAACAATTAGTAACAAAAAGTCCTAAATATATACAATATTTTGTAGAAAAAGAGAAATATTCAAAACAGCTGTAGACCACAATCTTATTTCGGGCGATGGGCTACGTATTGTACAAGAACTCTGTAAAAAAATGGACCAATTATCACCTGGACTGGTCAATAGACTTGAGCCCCCCAAAAATCTTATCTGTGTCAAATATTAGCAAATTACATTTTTTATTACAAAATACATAGGGTGCAACTTATTTTTTATAAGGGCGAAATTACACTGTAACCGATTCCGTAAGAGCATGCTGTATCAATGTTTTAAATATGCACTGGTTAACAAAAATTAAGACTTATTCCCCCTTTTTATTGGAAGTTGTTTTATTAAGAAGTTTTTCACAGTATCGTGCTAAGCATATGCAAAGTAAGTGATTAAAAACTCAGTTCGAATATATATATAAAATACCAAAAATTTTATTTCGAAAATATCTTAAGATTTTGTAAAAGACATTTAATCTATTGTGGTTTTTAAATAAAAGATCACAAAGAAAGAGAAAACGATAGCTTAAATAATATTGTTTTGGATACGTTGGTCGATTGCGGGCTTTGAATATTATTACAGAAGGCACTTAACCTTTTGGAAGAGTTTGTTAAATGTCGTTTTCTTTTCTGACAAAAAGTGCACTGCTACCTCATTTTTGTTCTTTTCTAAAAAAAGGCAATATTGTTAAGGGGTTTAATTTTTTCAATAATGTTGCCATAAAAAAATGGATATATTCTACATGTTTCCTACTTAAAATAATCAAAGAAGTTACTTTCTGCCTGTTTAGGAAGAAGAAATTTATTTTCTGTGATCAGTTTTTTTGACGTTTCAATAGAAATGTTGTATATTGAAAACATATAAGGAGATGGAAGAAAAAACCATTTAATTATATTTTAAAAGTATGTCTAAAACTAAAAAGAAAATAAAACTGAAAACTCCTAAGTCTTATACCAATTTAATGTATTAGGAAGTTTTAGTTGAAAAGAAAATCTCAACAAAAAAAATATTAATATATTGGATGAACTATAAAAAGTTGCGATGCAATTTCGTACTTCTGAAAGCCAGACGGATGTACGGACATCGTTCAATCGACTCAGAAAATGATTCTGGGTCGGCCGCTATAATTGAAAGTTGGGCATTTCCGCGTTATAAATGTCTGCGCATTCAAATTGTATCATTTCAAGGAGTGCTATGAAATAACTCCAAAATAAAAGAATTTCCAACAAAAAAATTAAATAACTCCCAATTTGTATGGAATAAATTGGGAGTTATTTCATTATATTTAAAGTGTTATTAAATGGTTAAATTGGTTTTATTAGTGAAAATATCAAATTTGTTAATTTTGTTTTATATTAAAATACATTTTTGTATAATAAAAGCAAACCTACAAAAAATACATATGAATCACAAAGAAAATTATTAGTTTTAAAACTTACACAAATAATTAACAAAAGCATTAATATCCATATTATGTGACCAAAGTTCATATTTTTCATTTAAAATTTGAGCTCACAAATGATTTTTTCCTCTTTATTTTTTTTTTTTAATTTCATTTTCTGTCTTTTCCTTTAAATCGCGACTACCAAATACTGAATGCACTCAGTAGAAATATCTTTGTACTATTAAGTTGACCCAACAAAACGTTTATGAAAAATTTAACGAGAATTTTTTTTTTGAACATTTCTGAAATAAAAAAAATTTAGGAAAAACATCTTTATAAATTGGTAAATATTCAATTTTTATTACTTTGGGGAAAAGTTTAGCGATCACATACGGAATAATGAGCTCTTCTTTTTTGAATATGATTAAATTATGGTTGAAATCAACTTTTTTAAGCCTCCTGATGTCGAATAGACCCGTAAGTGGTACCCAAATACCACAAATATCTTCGAACAAACCGGTAGAGAAATCATGAAAAATCACCCTATAACTGAGCGAGATGTAAGCCAAAAACCATGACTACCTCTTTGTACATAAAAACCTCCACAACTGCCCCGGAGTTGCCTCTACACAGGTGCAATGTAAGACCGACTCCCATAAATTTTTCTTCACGAACATTTTTGTGGAACATATTTATACTTTTAATTTTTATTTTTTTTTTTTTTCAAATCGCTCCCACAGCTTCCAGGGTGCTCCTCCAAAATTTAAATGTTAGACTGACCCCAAATAACGTTTCCTTCTAAAGATTTTAAAAAGTTATGGTAAAACCCCCTAAAACTTCCCCAAAATCGCCTTAGTGGAATAAAATGTATGACAGGCTCCCAATAGATTTCTGTCCCAAATATATTCCTAGAAAATACTTATCCCCTATCACCATCACCTAAGTGAGTTGCCGTACAAAATTTACAAATATAATGTTAAAACGCCCATAACTTCCCCAGAGTCGGCCTTAAAGAAATAAAGTCGTGTACGACCGACCTCCATTAGTTTCTCCTTCCAAACATATTTCTTTAACATACCTACCTACTAGTTTCATCGCTTAGGGAGCTCCCATACAAAGTTTTGGAAATTGTAACCCCCCCCCTACAGCTTCCAGGGTGCCCGTAGATAGGTTAAATGTAGGACTGACCCCAACTCATTTTTTTTGGCAAACATTTTCCTTTAACATACTTACCCCTATCTCTACCCCCTAAGAGGATTGGCATTTAAAATTTGAAAAATTAGGGTAAAAACCGCTACAACTTCTCCATAGTCACCCGTAAAAGGCAAAAATATGACACCGACTCCCATTTAAAAATGGTTCGAGGTTTCGAAAGGCCAACGTGAAGGGTACATAAGATTCGGTACATCCGAATATAGCGCCCTTACTTGCTTTAGTTACAAGCTTAAAATGTTTTAATTAAAATCAAATATTTTAGAAAAATAGTCGCACCCGTCACAGTGGAATTGCCCATTTGAAACATTTTATATTAAAAATTTAAAGGCAAAAAGTAGGCGCTACACGCCCACTAACATAAATTCTTAATACAAATACTTTAACTCGACCGTTTTTTTTAATTTTTTTTTAAATGGCCGGGTGCACGCGCTTAAACCTAAACCCTCTTAATGTGTGCGATAGGTTTTGCATATTTAAAATTCTGTTTATCACCCAATTTCATTGGGTTGTGTTTTGTACTTTATTTTAATGATTTCCAAAACTCAAAGTTCTGTCAATACGACGAATTATGTATGATAGCGAGACGAATGTGTAAAATAATAAACATATTTTGCTTAATCACAGACACACGCACTCCAATACATGAATATTATATGCATGTGAGTGTGCGTGTCCGTACGTTAATATGAATAATCATAAGAGTGCTTAACCTACGACAACCAAATTTACTTTGTGTATAGCTTAATACAGTTCATTGAACTAAAATATTTTGCTAAAAAAAAGCATATGAAAATCAACAAAAGTCCAGTAGAATATTATCAACGAAAATAATACAAAGAAACTTAGTAATGTGTGGTATAAGCCGATTTAAAAAGCTGCTAAAAAGAGCAAATTATCTAGTAATACAAATGAAAGGAACACAACTTAGTCCATCACGCCGGATTCTACGACGAAAATTCGCTGCGTTAATACATTGTAGGCAGCACAAGGACGAGGAAAAAAAACAGCAGGTTAAGGTGTTTACTGTTACGCAAATATCCTTCCGGATTAAGCAGGGTACGCCATGACGCCATATTAAATTAGCCCATTTTAATTTGCTTATTCTAATAATGGATTTGTAATCAGCGACTCAAAACAAAAACACCCAAATTTGTGAACCATTTTCCACATTTTTACACTTTTGGCTGCACTAAGGGGTCTTTTTCACTCTGTGCGACGTGCAACAATACGATCAATAATGGACTAATCTCTCAAAAAATTTGGTAGACAATTCTAACTTTAAAAAACTTGTGCATTATTAATTTGCAGTTTATACGGTTACATGTGATTTCTATGAGGAGACTAATAGGGTCGGTCGCATTATAATGCAAAGATATTGAAAGAAGGGATATAGTTATATTAAGAGCTCTTTCAGCCCAACATGCTTATTCCGGGAAGATACAGGCTGTTTGGTGGTAAATTTATATTTTAAAATACGATTTTTTTAAAAACTAATAAATGGTTCTGAGAAAGGGTTGCGGCATTGAAAATATCGATTGTGCTGATTTGTCAGTCACAATGCTGCAGTGGTCGAATGGGCATCGCACGCTCGCTGTGGAGACATTTTTTTAAGGTTAATGATGCTTATGTCAAATCTCGCCGCCAATTTTGTTCAAAGTTCAGCGAATACGTGATGGACCAAGTGTAAATTTAATTCGTTTTTGGATGCAGAGATTCCGAGCAGAGATTCATGGCTTTGGCTATGAATGCCCCATGACTAGGGTCCAGTCAATCTTCAAGGACTCCCAAAAACATTGAACTGGTTAAAAGCAGTTTACGTGTATATACGGTAAAGAGCAGCCTCACTGGGACTTTCAAGAGCGATTATCCATGAAATTTTAAAAAAGGATCTGAAGTTCCATCCTTTTAATTTTTAAATCGTTTAAGAACTAAATGAAAGTGACTTTTCATTAAATTTGTTTCAAAAATTCACGAGGAATTCTAGATGACCTAATCTTTGAAAAATAAAATCCGCATTCCCATTCTATCGTTCAATTCTCTTAGTGAAACTTTCTGTCAATTACTACGTTTTTTTATTTAAGTTTGAAAATATAAATCTTCCACCAGTCGAAGAAGTGTTCCGATCGTAATAAAAATTAGTATAGCATCTGTTAGCGTAAAGACTTTAGTGCGTGCGAATTTTTTTTTTAGCCACAATTAAGCCAAAAAGGGATTGATTTAAATTCGGAACCGTACTTGATGTAAGCCAAAAAGATTGATTTTAGCCGTAAACTGGATTAATTCGAAAATGAAATGTCATTTTTTTGACTTATAGAGCTTTATTATTATTATTATTATTAGAGAAAAGAATTTTTTTTATATATAATTTTTATTTTATTTATAGACACTTACAATTTACAATTTAATTTAAAAATTTCATTTTTTGTACTTACCAAAGCTGAGATTCGAACCAGGGACTTTCTGCACTGCAGCACAAGCGCGTTACCTCTAGGCAACCGAGACACTTTATTTTCAAATGTAAAATAATATATTAAAACAACAAGCTTTTTTCTGCTTGATTTGTTGAAGCAATCCGAATAGGCTTGATTTAAGAAAATGTAAGTACGGATCGTCCTTAAAAATTTCAAGAAAGATTTTGAATAAATTTAAGAATAAAATTCTTGATTTTAGAAAGCGGGGTTTCTTTCTGTGTAAATGCTTATTCTGGAAGCTTGTTTGTAGTGGTGTCGTAAAAATAGATGAACCGGTCTTACAAGAAATTCATGGGCATCTGACCAGACGGACATGCTTTTATCGACTCAGGAAGTAATTCTGAGTCTTTTGGCGTATGTGGTGTGGGTATAATAAACTCAGTGCTGTTTACGCTTTTTAGAAACTAAAACTACACTTTTTTGTGCCTTTTTTTATGAATGGTGCGCTTTTTGCTTCCAAAAAGTTGGCATCACTAAACCCAATTTCAATACCTTAAAAAACTCATAACTCGCTCTTAAAAATTTTTTATGGTAAAAATATCAACTTAACCAATGTTTTATTTTCATAAAATCTCTATGAATTAAAATATCCCGCGAAATCGCTAACCAGTTGTCTTGCTGTCAAGCCTCACATTTGACTAGCAACCAACATTAACATCAGTATTTAAAAAATTGTACGCGATTAAGGTAGACTTCCGAAAGTGTAGGTCGATTTTCAAAAAATAGATAATTTTTGACTTAAAAGGAATTGTGCAATTACTTTTCTTTTTGTCAAAACTTTTATGGTAAATTTCGTTTTAATGCCAGCATTCAACAACTACACAGCAGCCAGCTACACAGATGGACAGACAGACAGCGTTTAATAAATTTTAAAATGCATTTTGTTATTCGAATTTAACAAAATGTTTTATTCGACCATTGCAGCCAGTAGCGTCTTTGTGTTTTTTTTAATGTAATTTTTTCGCACATTTTCTTTATTTTGTTTTTGTGCAAATTTTAATGTTTAAACAAAAATAAACTTTTTTGTTGTTGTACGTACCATTTATTTCTAAGTTGTTTTTTTTTTGCTGCTTTACGTATTCAAATTTATTTTTGTATGTATGTGCATTTGGACAGAAGTCGTTTTTGTCAAAAACTCATTTGGAATTTTAATTATCTTAAGCCGACATTTTTGCTTGTCTTCTTAATTTTAAAGCAATTCTTTTTAGGTGAAAAAACACCGGTTAAAAAAGGCAACAAACATTTTAATAGTATTTTTATGCATATTTTTTCGTCAAATATTAGCAAAATTAGTTTTTTTTTTAATTTAATGACCCACATAAATTTTATTATTTTGGTTTGTTTTCTAAATTTTAATATTATTTTTATTCATTTAACCGATAGGGCTAAGTAAAATAGCAACTCGATTGGCAGCACTGTTTTACACTCATATATTTTCTCTCAGTTTTCTTATTTGCCGCCCACTAAATTAAAAATAAGTTTAATCTGGCCACAGCAACAACGGTTGTTATGTTGCCGTGTAGCTGTGATTCCGTCAAAATAATAATGTTCATATAAATGCATGTTTTTTAATTTTGAGAGAATGTAGTCGGTAGCCTGCTGTGGTCTATGTGTTTATATCATTAATAAAAACATACGTAAAAATTTAGCAAAATTTACTAATATATTTCAATTATTAGTTACATTCAAGGTAAAACTTACGATTAAAATTAATTTGTGGTCGTAGATCTTAATAATTAGTTAAAATCGAAAACATTAAAAGGCGAATCAATCATTTGTCCCTTCTTTTAATGAAAGTAAGTTTAGGTCTAATTCGTAACTTTTAAAATAATTAAGATAAAAAGAAAATCAATTCAAGTTGCGTTCAGTTGGTCTCAAAAAATATTTAGGCGATCCAAAAGGTGTTCTGTTATGTCCTATTGTCATAATGATTTAAAACTTGACATAATTTGTTGCATAACAAAACGTTGTGAGGGGTATATAATTTTCGCCATAGCCGAATATAGCGCTCTTACTTATTCTAAGTTAAGAAACACCTTCAATTAGAGCGATCCAATTAGAACCACTTTCTGAGTCACTTAAAGCCTTTCCGTCCGTCTGGGTGTCAATGTAGCTTTGTAAAGAAAATATTTGGTTCAGAAAATAAATTAAACATGTTTGGGCAATTGTTTGTTGGTCAACCGAGAACACAATTTAAATGTTTAAAATAATTTTAATACACTGTTAGCTGCTATAAATATATCTAACTATTTAGTTTTACTATAATTTAACAAATTTTTTTAAAAAAAAAATTAAAATTTCAATTAATCTTGACAAATCAGTACAATTAGTGCATTAAATGAAAAATCAGTACATTTCAGTACACAAATTTTTAATCAGTACACCAAATGAAAAATCAGTACATGTACTGATGAAATCAGTACGAATGGTCACCCCATTTATACGTGACATAACCGTACTACACAAAACAGCTGTTCTACCCAAACTTATGGGCAACACTGTATATGATTATAGGTGACTTACCACTACGCCATAACCATAACCATAACCATAACCATAACCATAACCATAACCACAACCATATACACTAATTGAGTTTTGATTTTTATGGCAACGGTTATGGTTATTGCGTTATGGTAAATCACATATAATTGAACCTTTAAGAAAATCTAAGGTTCTTACTTAAAAATTTCAAGTACGATTTTAGATAAATTCAAGAATAAAATTCTTAATTTTAGAATGTGTTTTTTCTTTCTGTGTTGAACTTTGATTTTATGCCTTACAAAAAGATAATATCAATAATGCAGTTGGCAACTACTTCTTCGAAAATTCTTAATTTTGTTCTCAATTATATTTTTAAAATTTTTTCGCTGGGATAGTACCTTTTAGGTACTCTTGTAACTTCTAAACCAATAAAGATAAAAGCTGAAGCCAGCCAATCGCGCTTGACAGGTCTCGAAAAAATTTAAACTATTTTTTTTTTATTTCATTTTTGAATGTAAGGGGTAATAAAAAGGGCAAACCTTATTTTTTTTTACTTTTTAGGTACTTTTTATTACTTCGGAACCAAAAAAATATAAACATAACTCAAATGTCAATCGAGTGGTCAAAAAATGTATAAACCCTTTCTTAGTACTTTTTAAAGCTTTTACCCACAAGGGGAGGGGAGGGGAGAGGGCCTGAAAATGAAAAATCGGCAAGTTTTTCTAAAAAGCTATAAAAGACAAAAATTAAATTTAAAAAGCTGCATGTTTTATTCAAAAAATAAACGGACGGGCTTCTGGTGCTTTATTTGAAGTATCGGACCCTTAGGGACGTACGTACCTTTTGAAACTTCTAAGCCAATAAAAATACAAACATAATTTAAATTTCATTAAAAAAAATATTTGTAATTTTATTATAAGACTTTTGGTGTTTTTTTTATCAATTAAATACTTTCAGGCCATGATACAATTGCTGGGAAAATATTTTTAAAAATCTCAAATTTAGAAAAAAAAATTAAAAAAACTTATCCATATAACTTTAAATTTAACTGATTTGGTAGTAAAGGGTCTATAGCACATCAAAAGAAATATACATAGTCGCCATCAAAAACGACGACAAAAGTTTAAATTTGTCGCATAGTGTTATCATGGTGGAATTAATTACCAGGTGATCTCATCGGGGAGAGAATTTTTGACTCCCCTACTTTTTCTTTTTTTTTATATAGAGTTTGACAATTCGGCTCAAATTATTTCTCCACCCTGTTGTCAAACTCCATATATAAAAAAGGAAAAGATAGGGGAGCCAAAAATTCTCTCCCGAATGAGATAACCTGGTAATTAATTTCACCATGAGTGTTATTTTATTAAATCCATAATCATAAAACCACAACCAACAATAACTTCAAATAATTAAATAATTTACTTTCTCATAATTCAATTTCATTTGAGAACAACAAAAAATTCAAATTAAGATTTTAATTTGAAAATAATTCACACTTTTATAGTTTATGCTTTTGTAACACTTATTACTAATTCTCTTCATAAACTCGTCTACGAAAGTGTAATGAAGCCAAATTGCAGACAATTATCTAAAAACAATAAAACTCAACCATTTTGAATTGTTTTACTCCTAAAATATTTTGTGTGAATAATAGTATAATTTGCTTACTATTGTTGTGTTGTTTAACTAAACCAGTTCAAGTCCTGTTGTCTGGGAAAATCTACACAAATAGGCAGGCAGACAGACATGCAGACAGACAGACAAATAGGCAAACTTTTGGTTTTTGTTATTTTGGAAAAAGTACTTAAAACTATTTGTGGCGGCAAATGATGAAATGCATGTAAGTCTATATTACAATATGGGTATAATTGTATTAAAACATTAACAACAACAACTTTGGGGAATATTTAAATACAACAAAATATTTTAGCAACATGCTTCCTTTGAATCTGCATTTTAAAGGATACACAGGCAAAAGCCTTCGACAACATTTGTGTGCAATTATGTAAAAGAATTCACTTGTCTAATTGTGTCTTTTTATGTATAGGTGAAACAAAGACACATCTTTTTAATTATTCTATGTACATGTATACATGAAAGTCATTCCGTATATAACCCCAAGAAATATTCACTTACGACTAAATAAGTTTAGTTTGAGGACATCTTTCATCCAAAAATCAATGCACTCCTTTTAAGCTCCATTACCATCAATTAAACTTTAAGTTCATATTTTGGCAACACCGACAACAACTATGCAGTAAAAGGGGATTTATTTGTATATACTTGTGACTTAAAAACAATTAAGAGCGCTATATTCGGCTGTTGCGAATCTTAAAAACCCTTTACATTGGACGTTCGAAACCCCGAAAGTTTTTATCCATTTTTTTATTAATGAAATATTTCTAATTTTTAAATAGGGGTCAGTGTCACATTCTACCCCACTTAGGGCCAGCTGTAGAAGGTTTCACCCTAATTTCTTAAAATTTTTTAGGGACTTTTTTTAAAATTTTTTGTGGCAATCTTAGGATGTAGGTATGTTCTAGGAATATGTTTGGGAGGAGAAACTAATAGGGTCGGTCGTACACTTTATTTCTCTTAGGCCGACTCTGAGGAAGTTGTGGGCATTTTTACAAAATTTTTGTAAATTTTGTATGGCAATCCCATAAGGTGACGGGGATAGAGGATAAGTATGCTCTAGGAATATGTTTGGGAGGGAAAACTAATTGGAGCTGTGATACATTTTATTCCTCTAAGGGTGACATCGGGGAAGTTTTAGGACTTTTAACCCCATTTTTTTCAAACTTTGCTTGGCAACCATGTTAGGGGCTGGGAATAGTGGCTAAGTATGTTACATAAAAATATTTGGGAGGTCAAATCAATTGGGCCGGTCTTATATTTTACCTTTGTAGGAGAACCCTGAAAGCTGTAGAAGCGATTTAAAAAAAATTTAAACAAATATAACTTAGTATGGCAACCCTGCTAGACAGAGGTAGGGTCTTAGTATGTTCCAAAAGAATGTTTGTGAGGAAAAATTAATGGGAATCGATCTCACATTGCACATTGTACGGGGTAACTCCGGGGCAGTTGTAGAGGTTTTTTTGTCAAAGTTTTAGAGAAATCAACAGAGTTAGTCTTGGTTTTTTGCTCTTATCTCAGTCAGTATCTGGCTGGATTTCTACAGCGATTTTTTCGCAAATATTTCTGATAATTTAATACCACATACGGGTCTATGCGACATCAAAGGTATTTAGAAATTTGTTTTCAACCATAACACGGACAGATGGACTGACAGACGGACATGGCTACATCGACTACCCTATCTACAAGGATCCAAAATAAAAATTCTTCATAGGGTTAAAAACGGAATGATAACCTTTATATACCCTTATCACTTATTTGAAGGGGAAAACAAGTTAGAGCGCTATATTCGGCTGTGCCGAATCTTATACACCCTTCACATTGGCCTTTTATTATGCCCAGCCATCTTTTCTAGCCGAGTTATTTCATCTTGCAAATATAATAATAAAAGTTGTATATTTCTATGGGGGGCTCTAGTCCCCCTGCTCCGCTCCAACTATTTTAAAAATTTTAGAATGTAGAATAATATTCGAGCCATTTAAAAACCAAAGTATTTATCGCGGAAGGAAATTTATGTGGGGGATATATTAAAAAATATTCCGATCATTACAACAAACAATTGGCTTCGTGCCAGTACCAAAAATGTATCTGATCACAAGATTACACGGACACCCACCCGGACGGATAGACAGATATGCTTAAATCGACTCAGGAAGTGATTCTGAGTAGTTCGGTGTGCTTGAAGGTGGGTCTCATGCCATTCTTTTTTGGCGTTACCACGTACTATGTGTTGTGGGTATAAAAAGTAACAAAATGTAATGTATACTCTCATATTGAATCACCATATAGCTGCAGACAAAATTTGAACAACGCTGATGTTGTATGTATGTATGCGAGTAAGTAGCATCAATGGTTTTTGTTTTACAATAAATATTGTTGCATACATTTTCTTTTTGGCAACTTAACCAACTAAAGAGTTGACTGCATTTGTTCTTGATGCCTCTAAGGTTTTTGTGGCAAATACACTTAGATAATGTGCTTTTGAAAATTTTAGTTCACAAGCTTTCACACAAATCTATGTATGTATAAGTACATATGTTTAGGTACACATGTAGATGTGTACATTTAGATGAAAATGCAGTCAAAGTTTTTCTATAATCTGGTTGTATGTGTTTGTCTGCCTTTTTGTGTTTGTATGTTTGCATAAGTGATGCCCTAAATTGTTTTGGCAATTTGTTAAGTACCAAAAGCGTATTGTGCAGAATTTTGTAAAGTTAGTCATATAATAAATTTAACATACATATGTACATATATACATATTTATATGTACTTATCTTTATACAGTGTACACACATCCATACATGCACTTATGCTTATACAATGTATGTATGTATGAACTATACATGCACTGTATGTTGCAAATACATGTGTATTTTATCATTTAACAACAGGCAACAAGTGATTGTTTAACACTTACAAAGGACTTAAAGGATTTTCATGAATAAATTACAAGTATAATGGCACTATAATAATACACAATAGACGACCACTATTTAAGTTATTCTTACACAATTTTAAGTTTCAAAAATATGTTTTTTATAACTTAAACAGAATATAATCAGAAAGGAGACTTGTTAAATAATTCTGTATTGTTAAAGTACAAGTGTGGCAAAAAAAATTTTTTTGTTGGAATTGGTTTGTAGGCAATTCTTATTACTTTATTATTCCGTGTTTAATTTCTAGAGTAAAAGTTTAAGGTCCTATAAAATGTAAACATATAATTTAAATCCTGTTAGAGAGAATAATCAACTCTGCCGTCTTTTAGCTAATCGAACAATGATCTCCAATGGCTGCTGACAACATTAAAATATCTTTTAAAAGCGTTGTAGCCCTTCCGCCAATGCATAAAAACTGAATCACACTTCTTTCAAAATTTTTTATTAACTTTACTCTCAAAAACTTAATATAAAATTAGTTATTCTTATGCCGTTTACACAGTAAAAATGGTATAAAAATATTAGTTTTTCGCTTAATTAGCAAATTTTACAATAATCATTTGAGGCCAACACTAATTTGGGAAGTAGAAATTACCATGACCGTCTGCCCGTGTTTGAAATAAATTTTTCGGAGACAAGATAAGTCCTATTGATCGGATATTAGTGGTTTTGTGGACTAACATCGACCCTTTGGGTTCCTAGTACTACCAGACAGGATGAAAAGATAACTTGGTGGCGTGGGCCACCCATCAGTAATTTTTCTGAAGTTTTCAAATAGATGGGACCTTAGGCAGTTTGTTCTTGAGCTCACGGGTGCCTGAAAGTAATACTAAGTATGTTCAACTGTCTTCTTATTCCCCAGTTTACACCAAAATCTGTAATCATTTTCCCTTCGCCCCCAGTTGAGTTGCGGTTTTTTTCGCAACATCCTCTGCAACCCAAACAACAAATTACATTTATTGCAACCACAAAGGTTAAAGTGTCAAGCCCCCAAAAGAAAAATTTTGTAAAACCTGTTGCAAGTGAACCTTCAAATAATGTTTACACATTTATAACAAACATTTCTTATAAAAAAAGTAGTGGTTGCTAATGGGAAGGGTATATAAGATTTCTTATGACTTAATTTTGAAGTTGTTTTCCCATTTTTCTGTAAATTTCGGTATTATTTTAATAACGCTTTAAGACATGAGAAATGCCTGTGAACGGCAGTGTTGACAGATTTATTAAATCTTAAATTTAAAGAATACCTTCTTGAGAAAGAAATATTTTAATCATTATATGACCTCTTTAAAACGACTTCCTACTAAATTATTTTTAATTATAAAAATCATACCAAAAATGCCTTGTAGAATGTTTGAGGTCGATTGCTTTAAAATTTTCCGAGTTATTTTGTATCAAAAATTTCTTTAAAAAAATTTTGTTATTATAGAAGCTACCACTCCCCTTGATCTATCCAACTAACTTTTTCCGAAAGCTAGGTCTTATTGTACAATTACCTTGAAGTACATTTGAATTCTATAGCTTTGAGAGTTTTCTTTTATCTCCATCCAAGGCACATTCAACAAGGTAAGCCCAAGGCGAATTCAAAAAATTCGCCCTCTGCATTTCCTTTTTGTAATTGAACGGTAAAATGTCAGAAAAATTAAAAATTTCATATAAAATTAAATTTTTATAACGTGAAAATGTCAAATTGATTTTAATCAGCTGGGCTCCTAATGTTACCTGGTTGAAGGTGCATGGTTTCCATCTATAGTAAACCGATCTTGTTGATTTTTAATAGCGTTCTGCCTATAACATTATAGTACCAAAACATTTGGTACGACTTTATTTGGCTCCGAAAATTTAATATAACAAACGGACAGATGGACATGGCTTAATCGACTTCCCTATATATAAGGATCCAATAGACAGTATAGATATAACAAGCGGAATGACAAACTAATATATACCTTTAAGGTGCCTTTACATGGTAATACATGTATTACGACATACCAAAATATTTTGTTGGATAATAAAAAATCTCATCAGCGTAATGTATTGAGTAGAAAAGAACTAGGATACAAAATTAGACAAATGTTCGGTAACTGTCTATTTCTTAAACAATTTTAAGAACTTACGTATTCCAATGAAAAATTGGCAGCAGCATCTAATAAAGGTGGCCACATTTTATAAAACAAAACACAAAAAATAAAAGTCAACGCAGAAGTTTTTCATGTTGTTTTTGTTAATATTGTGGAACCTAACCATATACATATCGTTACCACAAAAGAAAACAAGCAATAACAAAGCAGCTTTTAATTCTACCAACACCATCCTTGTAAACTAAAAAAATATTTAGAACAGATTTTTATTCTCTTTTCTTAAGCACGGAGAGAATTTCATAATATTTTGATTTTACAAAGCTTAAATACTTTGTATTACCATGTAAAGCCGCCTTTATAACTATTGTGAAGGGTATAATAACTTTATTTCCCTAAATTTTCTTAAACTAGAAATATGTACTCCCGAAGCCGTAGAAGCATAAACGTAATAATGATTTAACATTTATGTACGTAATTGTAGGTAAAACCCTTGCAGCGAGCTTGTGCAATATTTTGATCAATAATGTTTCATGCCAACCATAAACAATGAGTCACACTATGCAACCAACATCAGTGTATCCATTAGGTATCAAAAAATTTTAATATTTTTGAAACCCCTAATGAAAAATGAAATTAAACCATAAACATAACTACAAACTATGTAACCAACAATGAAACTTGCCTGGTTGCATCAACATGTTTCAAAGTTTGTATCTACCATTACAACAAGGCATTCGTTTGCTATTTTCGTAAGTAATTTTTTACTCTTTTGAGCTTTTATTTTACATTACATAGATGTAATAGTTACACAAACACTTTAAATTTATTTGCGGACCTTAATTAAATTGAAGCTACTTTTTTTTTAATAAACAAATTATTGAATATACTTGGGCATTGCTTTAATTTATCGTAAATTTTCGTACCACAAAACTCTTTTTCAATTTATTTTTCAATATTTCTTTAGTTTTTTAATTAACCAATTATTTTTTCCGTAATTTAACTATAAAACTCTTAAAAAAAAGAAGGCAAATTGTTTAAAAATGCATGAAAAATAGAATATAAGAACTGCATAGAAATCAACATATTTACATAAAAAAATTCATACATACATAGATACTTATTTCTAAATTCTCATAGTCCATTCTATATACGAGCTGTATTCAATTGATTACTTTACGAATTTAGATGGATGGGAAACATTAAATCAATCATTGAGGTTTCATGATGTATGTAAAATCATTGACCACATGAAATAAGTTAAAACTCGATAAGTATTAAAAAAAATTTAACAAAATCCTTTTAATTACATATTCGAATGTGAATTTAAATATTTTTAAGGTGAGACAAGTAGGAGCGCTATACTCGGTATACACCCACTACATTGCATAGTGGGGCAGAATCGAAATTTTTTGGAAATTATTCAGCCATTGCTTAATGTCAGGAGAGAAATCTTAATTGGCAAAAAGGATCAAAGATATATTTATATACATATTTATTCCTTTTACTCCTGTGAGTAGCATAGGACCTTAACAATTGAATTCCAACATACTTTTTTCAATTCAAGACATTCTACTTAATTTTAGCTTGAGTTAGGGTTTGTAAATTCATTTTCGTTTTGCTCCAAGTATTAATGGGCATCCTCTACGAAGGCCACCTTGCGTGTAACAGTCCATGTCTTCTCTGGCTATGTCATCTTTAGGTCTTCCAAATATGTGGCCTTGACACCTTGGCTTTTGATCCCAACAGGATTGGTTGTTTCTAAGTAAGAGGTCATACTACGTTGTTTGGTGGTAGCCCAGTGTATCCGTAGGATATTATGCAAACATTTATTAAAAGGAACTTGGATAGCTTGGATGTCACGTAATGCAGCATTTTACGATTTTAATTTGCACAATAGGACAAATTTAATATTCGTATTAAAGATATATATATATCTTTCTTAATATTAAACTTAATACAGGATTAAGGAGGCAGAATTCTTGTCTCGTATGCATATTATTATGTTCTCTCTCCGTATCACACTCTCTTAACAAAACGTTGGATTAGTCTGGAAGTCTCTACGATACCCTTACTCCTGTAACCAATATATAAGCAACAGCACCGGTGCCTATATCCATCTTCGATCGATTACTAAAAACTGCACAGTTTTTCGCATCCTTTACAGACCTCTCTGTTCGGGATTGCTACCTCAGGTGGGATCCCATTATCAAATTTCCCAAACTAATAGTCAGTCAGTGACTGATGTAGTAGGTGACACTTTGCTAACCCTGCTCCAAGCACATCAGATTCAAACCTAAATAAGCTCCTTGTCGCTTTTCCAGCCAAGAAGATGTAAAATTATATTTAAAACTACTTGTGGTATCTAGTTCTGGACCCTGCAATACCTGGAAGAGCATATCTCTAGACTTATGGCAAGAGTCTCCTTACGTTTTCCCTCTTAAGGCTCTGCACTATACGAGACTACAATACGTAAGATTTTGTCTGACAACAGCTGGGTAAATCAATTTAAGCATATCCGATTGTAACCCAAACCGTTAGCCTATAGAATTTCTACAGGTACACAGTTGGCGCTCAAATCCTTCCTTACTCTGTCGTCCACATTCGTCCTTCAAGATAACTTGTCATCCATAACTTTACCCAGATATCTGGCCTTTTTTGCCAGTCTTAACTTGACCCAATAAAGTAATGGTGGCTCAAAATTCATTACCTTGTACCTTCTGGTAAAGAGTACTAGTTTTGTCTTCCCTGGTTTTATATCGAGACACTGTCCTTGCTCGAAATAAACAAATCGGAAAATGCAATTTTTACAATTGTGGGTTAAAATTTTCCCATCGCCAATATTACGATGCCAGGAGTTCACAAAACTAGAGTTGATAATTCTGTTGCCCAGCATATCTACTCAATTTAAATTCATTTATCTCCTAATTAAGTGCGTTCCCAATAGCCTTAATTAACACATTCTTTAAGGCTTCCTCAATATCCAAGAATGCCACAGGCATATACGTTTTCCTGCCCAAAACTCACTCTATAATCCCCTATATCATAAAGCGCACTTTCAAAAGATTAACCCCTCAAAAAACGTGCTGAGCATCACTGCTGACGTGCGCATCGATCATGTTTTGCAAATAAAGATTTATCATTCCTTCCAACCTCTTCAATAAAAAAGACGATAGCCTGATCGCTCTAAAACTCCCTGGTTTAGTGTCATATCAGCCATACCAGCCTTAAGTGTATAAGTCACCCTAACCTCTTTCAAACCCATTAGAAGCAGCAGTCCTTTGTCCAAAAGAGTCTGTATCATAGACGGATTAATACCGTTCAGGCCCTTGTAAATAGAATTGAAATGTATTTTACCTATCAAACCCCTGCGGGAAGATATGGCAATTGGTCAGCGTATTCGTCTTGCGACTGTTAAAATAAAATAGAAAAAAATAAAAATACCGGTCCTACATTTATACTTGCATCTATTTACGCATACATATACACATACACATACACATACACATACACATACACATACACATACACATACACATACACATACACATACACATACACATACACATACACATACACATACACATACACATACACATACACATACACATACACATACACATACACATACACATACACATACACATACACATACACATACACATACACATACACATACACATACACATACACATACACATACACATACACATACACATACACATACACATACACATACACATACACATACACATACACATACACATACACATACACATACACATACACATACACATACACATACACATACACATACACATACACATACACATACACATACACATACACATACACATACACATACACATACACATACACATACACATACACATACACATACACATACACATACACATACACATACACATACACATACACATACACATACACATACACATACACATACACATACACATACACATACACATACACATACACATACACATACACATACACATACACATACACATACACATACACATACACATACACATACACATACACATACACATACACATACACATACACATACACATACACATACACATACACATACACATACACATACACATACACATACACATACACATACACATACACATACACATACACATACACATACACATACACATACACATACACATACACATACACATACACATACACATACACATACACATACACATACACATACACATACACATACACATACACATACACATACACATACACATACACATACACATACACATACACATACACATACACATACACATACACATACACATACACATACACATACACATACACATACACATACACATACACATACACATACACATACACATACACATACACATACACATACACATACACATACACATACACATACACATACACATACACATACACATACACATACACATACACATACACATACACATACACATACACATACACATACACATACACATACACATACACATACACATACACATACACATACACATACACATACACATACACATACACATACACATACACATACACATACACATACACATACACATACACATACACATACACATACACATACACATACACATACACATACACATACACATACACATACACATACACATACACATACACATACACATACACATACACATACACATACACATACACATACACATACACATACACATACACATACACATACACATACACATACACATACACATACACATACACATACACATACACATACACATACACATACACATACACATACACATACACATACACATACACATACACATACACATACACATACACATACACATACACATACACATACACATACACATACACATACACATACACATACACATACACATACACATACACATACACATACACATACACATACACATACACATACACATACACATACACATACACATACACATACACATACACATACACATACACATACACATACACATACACATACACATACACATACACATACACATACACATACACATACACATACACATACACATACACATACACATACACATACACATACACATACACATACACATACACATACACATACACATACACATACACATACACATACACATACACATACACATACACATACACATACACATACACATACACATACACATACACATACACATACACATACACATACACATACACATACACATACACATACACATACACATACACATACACATACACATACACATACACATACACATACACATACACATACACATACACATACACATACACATACACATACACATACACATACACATACACATACACATACACATACACATACACATGCATACACACAAAGTAGCTTGAACAGGATATTAAGTAGCTCATATAGGATTCGCCTGAAACCCGCTATGAGGTTTTAATTTTTAACCAATTTCCCACCCCATATGACAACGCAATGTAAAAATGGCATGTTCCATTCATAAAAAGTGTAAGAAATAGAACCAGTTCCTCCTAAGAAACCAGACCAGTCAATAGTTTTAGACCAGTCCTCTTCGCCGTAGCGACGTTCCAATTTTTTTTACCACCCCTGTCGTCTCATTAATAAACTTCACGGGACTTGTGAATACGTTTCTGCTTAGCTCCCTTATAACTAGTTCCCTGCATCCTGGGAATCCAATTAAGCATATAAAATTTAAGTTTTTCAACGTCTAATAAACATTGCCCTAGTATTTTTATATTTTGTGTCACTTCCTTGTGCTCCTGCGCTCCAGGGCAAACTATCTATGGTCTTTTTTGTTCCAAAGCCTGCAGGAAATATCCGGGGCTGGTAAGAAAGGATGCTGGAATTTTCCAAAAGAGTGTGGATCCCCCTGAATTTCCTTACATCAAATCAGTTAAACTGTATATCTGGTAACACTAAGGACCCAAAGGGTACACATGGGGTCTTCAGGGCCATCCAGTTTAACTTAACCTAACCTATTAAGATTTAAAAAAGGTATATTTAATGAATTACCTTTAAAACAAAATACATATTCCTTTTTCAAACTTTTAATTCGAAATTTGTAAAAAAAACATTTTGAAATGGTAATTTTGCATTGAAAACAACTACATATGTATGTACGCATTATAAACGTACAGCACAGCAATGCAAATAATTATAAGTACATAAAAGTTATTACTCAGTTACTTTAAACACAAGCTTCAATCAATGGCTTAAATACATTCTTTTAATAATTAAACATATTTTCAACATAATTAAACTATCGGAAATTTTAAAGAAAAGAAAATATGTTGGCGGCTTTTAGAAATGTGAAAACAAATGACAAATTTCAGTGTTTCATATTATTTGTAATTTGAACAACAACAAATCAAATTTTAAAATTTTTTATTAATTTAACATAAGATATTTTTACAATTATTCTGTTCACTATACATGCACACAAAGTCTGTTATTGATTTGCCCACACCATTGTTTGCTGCTTAATCCTCATTACTCTACTTGATATTATCAACAAACCATCTATAACCATTAATCCATACCACCGAAATGGTTTTTGCAAAATATGAAAAAAGTTTTATAATAAAAAACTGACTAAACTTAGTTTACCCAACCCAAAGCAAAACGCATTTGAATATATGTATATTAAAATCGACTCCTAACTGCAGTTCTAAGCTAAATACAAAGTTTTTTAACAGCCCGCAGCCCCTTTATATCTTGGTCTAGTCGCCTTGTTTACTGTTTTTACGTACTTAGGACGAATATGCGTATGTTTGTTTGTTAAGGTACCTAAATGCGTTGGTATTGGGGTTAATGCGTTTGCTTTTGCATTCATATACTTTACTGGGACTGAAATCTATTGAAGTGTAATTGGCTTGTGGGCCGACCGACCGACCGTCCGTCCGTCCAACAAACACAAGGTATTGTATCTTTGGCTGAGTGCGTATTATTATTTCTTTTTTATATATTCGCATTCAAAATGCATTAAAAAATTAATAAATTTATGCTAGTATGTGTGTGCCTGCTTATCTCTGTATAAGTTTGTTTTATTTGTTTGTGTGTTTCTAATTTTTTGTTAGACTTTTTTGTTTGTTTCGGCTGCAAATTTAATGCGTATGGCTTACAGTGGGACCAACTGAAAACTATAAATGAAAATTGGTAGGGACAGAAATTTTATGAAAAGTTTGTTGCATTCAAAGAAATAATTGGAAGTAAAAACAAGTAAGAGCTATATTCGGCTGTGCCGAATCTTATATACCCTTCACATTGTTCTTTAAATATACCCAGCCGAGTAATTTTGTACTGCAAATAATATAATCAACATACCTTGTGTGGGTTTTAAATCCCATAGAAAACTTTACAAAATGTTAACGTTCGTATGAATAATAGAAATAGATGAAGAAGGTTTGAGGTCGACAGTAATAAAAGTTTTTGACATTATTTATAATAAAAGGTTAATAAAAGTTGTTAATTTTTATGGGATGTTCTAGTCAGGGGGACTATCTCTTCAACTTTTTTTCCAAAATGTATGAATTATTAGATTATTACTTTTTGTAGAACATTTGATTTCGATATCTGTTATAGTTTCCGAGATATAGCTTATCGAAAATTTCATAAAAATTGTAAATTTGTATGGGAGCTACCCCTTGTTCACCAGCCACCCAAAAAATGTCTTCTTCAAAGCGTAGGTTTTGCTGTCCATTTACTTTTTGTAGAATATTTAATTTCGATATCTGTTATAGTTTCCGAGATATAGCTTATCGAAAATTTTACAAAAATTGTGAATTTGTATGGGAGCTACCCCATATTCACCCCCCACCAAAAAAAATTTTACTTCAAAGCGTAGCTTTTGCTCTCCAATTACTTTTTGTAGAACATTTTATTTCGATATCTGTTACAGTTTCCGAGATGTAGCGTATCGAAAATTTTACAAAAATTGTGAATTTGTATGGGAGCTACCCCATATTAACTCCCCACCAAAAAAAATTTTACTTCAAAGCGTAGCTTTTGCTGTCCAATTACTTTTGGTAAAACATTTTATTTCGATATCTGTTACAGTTTCCGAGATATAGCGTATCGAAAATTTTACAAAAATTGTGAATTTGTATGGGAGCTACCCCATATCACCCCCCACCAAAAAAATTTTTACTTCACAGCGTAGCTTTTGCTGTCTAATTACTTTTTGTAGAACATTTTATTTCGATATCTGTTACAGTTTCCGAGATATAGCGCATAAAATATTTCACCAAATTCGTGCAATTGTAGGAAAACTACCACTTCCCCCGATCCTATCTGAAAAAAAATTTTTCAATATTTAGGTGCCTGCCTTAAGAGTATCCGTTCCAAGTTTTGTGGCAATAGTGACTATACTTACTGAGATATATAGGGATATATGCACGGATTTTGTCCTAAAAAAATGGGTTACTTTGGTTTTTCGCTTGTATCTCGGTCAATAGTGAACCGATTTTGCTGATTTTAAATAGCAATTGTTAGCGGGATATTTCTGATCGTTTGACAATTTCTGATCGTTTGACACCATTAACTGGTCTGTATCTTTTTATTTGACTCCGGAAACTTGATTTCAACAGACGGACAGACGGACAACGCTAAATCGGCTTCCCTATCTATAAGGATCCAGAATATATATACTTTATGGGGTCGCAAATGGATAATAAAGAAATTACAAACGGAATGACAAAGTGATATATACCCTTATCACTATGTGAAGGGTATAATAATTGACTTAGTTTTGTGAATATAAAATATTTTAGCACAATGCTATAAAAGTATATTATTTTTATATGTTTTTATTTCTTAGTTCGCCTTATTATTATTGTTTAAAGGCAAATATTTTTTTATTTTTTGGCTTGATCTCATTCACATCATAAAAATTTTTTTTTTTATTATAAGGAAATTTAAAGACATAAAATGTTCAGTGGTAAGTAACTAAGACTAACGGTATAGTAATAATTCTCATTTGGTTTATTTGTAGATAGAAATTGTTTTTGCTCGGGGCGTTGCACACAAGACTTGAAATAAGCTTTATATGCAGATGTTTCTTGTAATCCTATAATTAATTGAACTGATTTCATTTTACCTTATCCCCGTACCTTAAACTAGATCTTAAGTTTTTAGTTTTATAATAAAATTTTCCTCCATCGTTTTGTGTGAAAATAAAAAATTGCAGCAAAAAAGTTCTCTAACAATATAAACAAAAAATAGGTTTCGGACCCACTGTATATGTGTTTTTCCTTGAATTTCTTTTTCTTCTATACACTTTTTGTTAAACGAGTTTAATTAGCAACCCTTTTTGTTCTAATTCGTATCGATGTATGTATGTGTAAGTTCCGTTTTTGGTTTGTAAACACATATGCATACATACGTACATATATATTTATATTCTTTAAAAAAAGGACATGCATTCATACCTACATACATATGAATATATAATAAACAATAATGTTGAAGTCAAAAAACGTATTTTTTTCTAGGCTTTAAAAACTGTTTTTACCGAATCAGGCTGAAGGAAATTACATTCAATCAATTTTTCTGTATTTATAAGCAAAAAATGTATAAACAATTTTTAGTAAAATGGCCTAAAGGGAAAAAAATCATTTTCTTATATTCAATGAAAATTAAAAGATTAATTAAGGTTTAAAAAAGATTAAGATTATGGTCGTATTCAAAAAGTTATAAATATTTTATTATTATTTCGAATATTATCATACATTATCTAATCTGTGACACATTTTTTTCTTTACGTTTTGATAAAAAAAGAAATAAAAAATTTTTAAAGGAAAATGTTACGTTTTCAATACGATGAAAAGTTTTTAAACAATATTTAAACTTATTAAACCAATTTTGGACGTTAATATATTAATTTACATAATACTATTTAATTTTTTTATATGTATATTTAAAAATGGTAAGGTCACATTCGTCCAAGTATTCTAGTGTTCATTTTAAGTAAGTCTCATGCTCTTGCAGGGTCTGCCTGTTATTGTACCTTTAAAGCCTTATTATTCTAAGATATCATTACATGTTTTTAAACTAAAATTTTTTTAATAAGAAACGAATGGTAAAACAAGATTACAGACGTCGCAACAGAACTACCCACATTCAAATCTAAATTTTCCAAAAGTTGTACATACACACATATGTATTTCAAAAATTAAAAAAAGTTTTACTTATATTGGATTTAACTATGTGGCAACCATGGTACATGATTCGTTATTAGCTTTTCCGTTTCCTTTTGGTTAAAAGTAAAAAAAACTTTATTTCCACTTAAATACCTCAAACAAGTAATGCCAAACAAAACTCTTATTAGCAAAGACAACAATCTTTATCTAAGACATACACTGATATTAAAACCAATTTTTTCGTACACTGAACATATCCCAAAAAACAACAAAGGCTTTGAACATAGAGGAATAATGAAGGTCCCTCGTACATACAACAACTTTCTGTAAAAATTTAGCTTATATATTTTGTTGCGAAACTCTACCTATGTTGCCAAAAATGTTGCTATCACAGAAACACACAGTATACAAATATATTTAATATGACAAAAATAAATTGCCAATCTACGCTATAACACATATGGCGGAAATAAAAGTAGCTGATCAGTTTCTCCCACCTTATTCAATGAACTTAAATATACTAACAAGGCTGCCAGTACCAAAAACGGTTTTGGTATATACAAGGAGAAAAAGAATCTTTAAACTTAGATGAATGTATTGAAAATAAATGCATATGTAGGATTTATGTATATACAAAATTTTACAAATTTAATTTAAAGCCATATTAGAGAATGTATTAATTTCTAATACTTAAGTTGTATCAGCTGATGCAACACCACCAAGTATGTATATATGTACACAAAAATATATATCTAGATACATATACATATATATACACATGAATTGTATACATAGAGCACCTTTGTTTTAATATTTTATACTCTGGAAGGCCATAAAATACTTTAATTAAAAAAGTACACCTCGCTAAACTTAAGAAGCACTATTAAATAATGCTTTCCGAGCATTCTATATAAATATATGTACCGACTGGGCTTTATATGAGCAAATTTATCGTTTAAAAAGCAAGTGTTTAAGGTATTTAAGCCTCCTTTACAACATGATAGGTTATCTTGGGAGCTTAAAATTAAGAAACGTAAAAGTCTTTAGATCTTTGTTTGCGTGCCTTAGGTCAAATATCACCTAAATCAAAGCGTCTAGTATCAAAATTATCTGAATACATTTGCTAAATATGTAGTCTTCTATGTGAATTTTCTTCCTTTATAAACTCCCGAAAAAAATACCGGACTTAGCAATACTGTTAATACTGGCAACTCTAGAACTATTTTTGACACATCACAGCTTTTAAAACGAAAGAAAATAAAACTAAGCCCGGAAACTGTAACAATGTAAAACAATTGGTTAAAATTTGTTTTATTTAACAAAAAAGTTTTTAATAAATATAAATTATTTGCATTTATTTAACCAGCACCAACAAAAAAGCATTAAAATTTTCTTTACAAAACGAAATATACCTCCTTTTGAAGGTCACATAGAATTATATATTTGTGTACACAAACTCCTCAAAATTTTTCGACCAATGGACGAGGCGGAATTATTGTTTAATCTTTTCTATTTACTGCTCTGTACGTGCATTATCTATCCACCCGAAGAATTTCAACGTCTTGGTCTAACCATTGAACAACTTTTCTCCCGTTGGCTGGGTGAAGAGCATTTAAATTTTGTTCGTTATCACCAGAAACGCACTTCATTGAATCTCTTTATACATAGCTGTCTTCCAGCTATATATTTCCTAATACATCGTTTAAAGTTCACCGTCTTCACAGAATACGATGCAGGCAACGAGGAAGAGTCAGAGCTGGACCCTGATTTTCCAATGCCTCAAGAAGCAGTGGCCTTTAAAACACTCACCTGGAAGGTAGCTCAACGTTTCAGTTTAATGGCAGTTTTGGCAGTGCCGGCTTTGATTTTCAATTGGTATCAACAGGATTGGAAGAGACATCCTATAACTCAGACCCTACTAAAATTTTCAAACGCACCTAATAGTACTACTAATGTTATCTCAGATATTGGCAATGAATTTAGAAGGTGAGTAGCTGGTTTATGGTAGTAGTTGACTATCTAGAAAGTTCTAATCGTTAATCTCAAACTATTATGTTTATTTAGACAAAACGTATATAAGAAGAAATTAAATTCAATATCAACTGTGATTGCCACCGAAAATTGGATTATCAAGACAACAATTTACAATGTACATTTTGCACATCAAAGTGATACAGCGCTTAGTGTAGCCAAGGTAAAGTAAAATAGTTTTAAAATAACATTCTTAAAGATAAACAAGTAACGAGAGGTCAAGGTAAGTAACCGTAGAGATAATCGCAAAAGAATATTAATTTTTTATGGTACCATTAGTTAGAAACGACCAAATGAATATAAAAAAATTCAACTTACAGACGTGCAACATATTTTACCATGACGTAATGATTGTAAACATATTCTCCACATTACAAGTTCAAACTATTACTAATTTGTAATTTTTTTTCAGACTGAAACATATGCAGTCTCACAGGACAACAACGATACCTTGCAAATGATAAGTATTGTAGTAAAAACAAATCGTGCGGGTGTATCCGACTTTCACATACGTATAAATGCCTTAGAATTTCGAAATCTTGAAGAGCGTATAACACGGCCTATTCTAATACCCTCCAATATTCAATTTCACCGCAATGTCATAGATCGTTTTATTGACGTCTTTAAAGAGCATGTAACACAAAATCCCATTTACAGAGCAGATCGCATAACAGAGAAATGCTTCGCCTGCATGATTTCTGAACCGAACATAAAGATTCACAAGCAATGTGAAGATTTTGATCGTGTAGGCAGGCCCTTAGCCACCGATCAATGCTGTACAAATTGCTATTGCCGGCCAATGTGGTGTGTTGAATGTTTAGCTCGTTGGTTTGCCGCAAGACAAAGTGATCATGAACGTGAAACATGGCTGGAACAGAAGTGTACATGTCCAATGTGTAGGGCAAAATTTTGTGTACTAGATGTTAGCTTTATAGAGAAACCGGTTACGTCACCAGTAAATAGTGAAAATAACGATAATATGAATAATGAAGAAAATCAAGTTTGACTATGGCTAAAAACTTTTTTTAGCGATTTCTTTTTTTTCTAAAATATATACATACATACATACCTGCATAAACATCGCTTGCTTAATATTACAAGGTTTTATGTGAAACACTTTTCCCATTTTTAGTAAATAATATTTCCGAACGATTTTTGAAAATTTACAACTTTTAATCTAGCTTCAAATACGGCAGGACGTTTTTGTCCCCTTCAGCAACAGTGTTTCAAAATTGTATTTAATTTTATTTTTTTCTTTATTTTTGAGTTTGCAGATAAAACCTTGTAATTTTGAGAACTTAGTTTAAAATTTTTTCATATACATACACGGATACCATAATAACAATATTATTATTAAACCTAAAAATTTAATAGTCAAATCCAATTAGAAATATTATTTTAAAACTTCTTTTTTATCCCCATTAAATAAAACAAATATCTTAATTTGTATTTCAGTTTTATATAATTTTACATAAGAACCTGTTTTAAGTAATAATTCATGTGTATATATGTATATTTGTAGTCATTACTATATATTAAATATATAAAATGGCTTTAATAATAAAAAATAATTACCTATAAATACCCTTAAACTACAATGCAATTTATCACGATTATTAATACAAATACTACTTAAGTTTCTTAACTCTTTACTGACAAAAAATTTTTTTAAATAAAAAAATTTAACTAATAAAAAATTACAATCATATTGAAAATTATGGATGTTAAAATACTTATTTACCACGAAACTTTTGTTATTTATTTTTTGTAATATGTATAAAAATTTCTTATAGTCTGACAAATTTACATTTTAAATAAAGAAAACATTCTCGACTGTTCCTCAAATATAATAATGCATAAACTAATGGTACAATTACCTTACAAGGCACCATGGCCCTTATTTATAATCATATTTCATGTGAAACTAAAATTTTGTTAGTAAACAAAACCTTTGTGCGAAAGTGGCGCCTAAAAATATGCTTCATTTTTATTTTTATTATAAAATTAGCTTTATCCGGCCAGCTTTGCTGGAAATTTACCTTCTGCTTATAAATTAAACTTTGCTCAAATTTAAATCATATCTATAATAGTTCAAGAGCTCTAAACTTATATTTAAATATTAAATAAAATTAAAGTTTAAAAAAAAGATCTCTATCTATTGTTTTCTCTTAATTATTACTTAATTAACTTCCCCAAATCGTGCAGCTTTAAGCGTTATAGTTGCCAAAACACGTAAAATATCTTTTCATATCTACATTTTCCCATTAGAGATTGTAGCTTCCTTATTTAGTTCATTATTTTTGTCAGAAATGGGACAGTTATGTGGTAAAGTCTTTTTAAGTTAAAATATCAATACTATAGTTCCGCAAGTATCTCTGTTCTCTTAGTCGTTAACCCCTTGTGAAGAAATATAATCGTATCTATCTACTACTACGACTCCGCCCCTATCCTCTCCATTTTCAGTCTAAATAAAGTTTAAGAGGTCACAGTTAGACATAAAAAATATTAAGCCTATGAATGTTCATCTCAAGTTAAACAATTAAGCCTATCATGGTTTCTATCCTCCTTCAAGGAATAGCCAAACCTATCCAGGTGCAATGAATATAATCGGCACTCACACAATAGTTTTTGTATAACTGTTATCCAAGTTTTTCAGGGAAGAGTTCGGGGCTTTAAGCCGAACACTATATCGGTTGAAGTTTTTGCTTCGTAAGCAATTTTTTCACGATTTAGATGGGTGGTTCGGGTCCCCATTCTGTTGTAATTAAAAAGTGTAATTTGTCTTCTTCTCATTATTTTTTTTTTTTTTTGGAACAGATCTAAACTTTTGATTTTAAACTCGTTTTAGTTTGGTTATGCAATATTTTGTTTAAAAAGTGCAAATACGTACTCTTTTCTGCTCGCCACTGTATGTTTTTTTTTTTTTTTTGGTAAAAGGAGCCAACATTATATTGCGACATCTCGAACAAAATTAAGTACTTTTTATAGTTAACTTATATGTACATATATAGTTACAGTACAAAACATGTGCAAAAGTAAGTAGAATTATTTTTAAGCACAAAAACGATACCGAAAAAATTTTGCATGAAACACGGTAGGCAAAAGCTGGAGGTCCATACCATACGTTATATGCGTGGCTCCGTTCTATGCGTATCATATTTCTGTACGTTTTATACGTTTGTTTTTGCCAAGTTACATGCAATAAGTTTTGTGCGAAAAGTGAAGAGAAGAGAAATCAGATTTTCTTCATTACACTTACATAAATAAAAACACAACAGAGATGACACTTAAAATATAAAAGTAGTCGATAAAAACAATAATAACTTTGGCTACAAAATATTTGTGTTGAAAACTTATTTTTAAGGAAATTTATTCTTAAAATTATTTGCAAAATTTATAATAAAAGCATTTTCTTTCATAACATACTGTTTTTAACACAAAATATACCAAAAATATAATCTACCACACACACATGTTTTTTGATAGCATTTAAAATTTGTCATCACTGGATAACAAAACCATCTCTCATTTTCTCATTTCGCATGCGACGTATGAAAAAGTAGAAAGTAAACCTACTTTATCCGTTACTTGCGCCGATGCGTTCTATGCAATTTGTTATGTTTCTTGCCACATACAACTACACTGATTTTACTTTTGTGAGAGTCGGAGAGAACGCACAGCGCATAGAACGTATGGTATGGACCTCCAGCTAAAGAGTTTAAATTAGCAGACATATTAGAAAATCTTCGATGGGAAGTGCAACGCCCATTATTATTTTTCCTTCCAATTATGCATATTAACAATTTTTACACCCATACAAAAGTTTGAGATATTTACCATCAACAAGTTTCGGTGCCACGCCCATTATTTTCTTTATAGCCATACTCAGCCTAGTTATGCACATTAACAACGTTAATGCCCACACAAAATTAAGAGACTTCAGCTATCATCAGTTATCATACATATATTTATACAAAAAATTATTTGCGGTGTATGGGAGGTGTCATTCCCGTTAATCTCTTTCCGCCCACACACAGCTCAATTATCCACATATTCATTATGAACATCCCTACAAAGTTTGAAGAACTTAGCCGTTACAGTTGTTTGTATATACAAAAACTATTTATTTTCTATGTATGGAAGATGCCATGCCCATTATTCCCTTGCCGCCCATACTAAGCTAAATTATGCGCATCAATAATTAATTGACCTGTACTAAATTTAGGAACTCTAGATACATATATAAGCTATTCAGATATCTGAAAGAACTGCTTCATTTGTATGGGAAGGGCCACACCCAGTCCAAATTTCTGACAAAAAAATAACCTTTGGCCTCTTTCGAGATATCGAGTATGTCTTTTTTTTGAAAGTTTCCTTAAAATTGGTTCAGCCGTTCTTGAGTTAAAAGCAGGGCAACTAAATACATACTCTTAAAAAAGGGTTTCATGGGCAAAACATATGCGGTAAAAAGTCAAAAATATGTTTAAAAAATTAAAAGTGATAGGGACAAGACCAGTCGTAAATCGATTTTTTGTCAAGTCAAACAAATTGGAATGGGTTATGCTTCAAAATAAATAAGTAAATAATAAAACAAAATCTAACAATGAACACTCAAAAGACTTTTGTTTGCTTTTTTTAACCTAATTATGAAATATTAAAAAAAAATGATTTTAAAACGAGTTACACAATAAATATGCTCTTGAACAAAAAATATTCCAAAATATGCTGTTATATGCAAAAATATATCCTAAAAATGCATGCCAAAATTTTGCGAAAGTTTTGAAAGGGATGATAAAAATAATAATTTTCTCTACAAAAAAAAAAATAATTAAATAAGAAAACAAAAGCTTACAAGATGTGAAAAAGGCCCCTCGAAAGATAATTTGTAAGATTTTTTTCAAAATACTTATACCTATAAAATATGTGTTTAAACGGCTTTAAAAGGAAATATGTATATGCCAACAAGTATGCTCTTAAAGGAAAAGTATGCCAAATATGCTGTTATATGCAAAATATGCCCTAAAAATCGATGACAAAATTTTGCACAAATTTTAAAACAAGTGAATAACAACATTATAGTTTAAAACGACACACAGGAAAAAAATATTATTTTGCATATTTTTGGTTGCCCTGGTTATAATTGTTTTAACTAACACGGAAAAATACTTTCTTTTATATATAAATTATTTAGATGTTTTGTAAGTTACATTTGAAAGTGAAATTATATGTGAAGTATGAAAATTATTCATTTTTAAAGTCTAAACCTCTTAATTTTAATTTTTCTTTTAGGCAATTTTTTCTTAATAATTTATTAATTTATTTTTAACTTAAATATGTTAGTATTGTAATAAATAAAAAAATTATGTTTTAGTCTTTATAAATTCGTCTCATAGTAACTCTTTTTAAAAGTATCTATTTTATCGCGTTGCCTTGAGCTGGATGATGTTGAGATCGATTTTGTTGTTGCTGCTGCTGGATTTTGATGATAGCACTTTGTTGAGGCAAATGTTGTTGAACCATAATTTGGAGAGATCTGTAATAATAAAAAAATTAAATAAAAAATTATAACTTGAATAAATAATAACATAAAATTTAAAACATTTAAATTGTGCCACTTGTATATTTGCAAATAACCCGTTCGCTATTTTGTGTCATATGGCAACCATAACCTTGTGGTCCTGTAGTTGTTCTAAATGTTTATAAATTTAACTTTTTGCAATTGTTTTGTTTATTTTAAAGCCTTTGGAATTTTTTTAGGTAAAATTAGTTTTTTTCATAAAAAGAAAAACGGTTTTATTTGGCATCAAAATTACCTTGTTGCCGTATTGCAACAAAATTAGTTTAGGGGTATACCTTTTGTGAAAAACATTACTTATATCGAGTCTTTGGTGCAATACCGTAGTAATTCAAAAAATCGTGAACTGAGAAAAATGCATTTGAAGTTTTGAACCATATTTTTGATAGTATTTTCGTTTACTAAAGTTATTTTTTTACAAGTTTTTAAATAAAAAGGAATGTTTTTAATTGAAAAAAGCCCAAAAATTATTAAAAATATGAAATATTTGTTTATATTTAAGTACTTTGTATCAACCTATCAATGATGTATCGTTATTGTCACAAAACCTATGACAAACTTAAAAATTAATTCGAAATATATCGTTATAGCAAATAAACTTTTAAGATTTTTTAAATTAAACCTTAAGCATAAGAAGAAATGATAACTATTTTCTTTCTAACAAAGTTGTAATATGAAATAATACGAACAAGTAAAAAAGAAATCAAATTATGCAGTTGTGTTTTTGTGCCTAAAACGTAGCAAAAAATAATATTGCTTTATACTTTTTTCGTAAATTGCTTTCTGTTAGTAAATTTCTTGTCATAAAGGAAATATTTCATTATTGCAAATAAATATTGTTGGAAATACCTAGAGGCAATAAAGACATTTTTAGCTGTAGAATCTGAACAGTTAGAGGTGGAATCATAATCTTTTTTTCTTTAGATAGATACTTCCCCAAAGATAATTTCTGCATACCCAGCTCAAAAAATTGAAATTTTGAGTTACTACGGTATTGCACCAAAGGCTCGATATGTAGTCTCGTTTGGGTTTGTATAATTAGACCACATATATGCGTGGTAAAAGCAAAAACTTTTTATTCCCAAAAATAATTGTCCTACATTTAGCTTCAAAAATTACGAATCATAATCACTTCCTTATTTCACATATTCTGCAGACAAATGCCCTTCTGCGCTAAGCTTTGTTGACTGTAACTACCCCTAATAAGTATTATTTTGTCCATAGAAAGCTTGGCTTAGCTGTAGGTCTTATTGACTAATTGTTAACATGCATTTGTTTGAGATCCGCCTAGATCAAAAGTATTAATTTTCCAACAATCGAGTCGTTATACTTGTATAACCCCCCCTTCTAAATCCAACATATATTTCAACCTTCGAAAGAATATCATAAAAATCTGATTTCATTTATATAATGAAAAATCTTTTTTTTTTTGTTGTTGTTCTGACATACATATAAAAAATTATGGAAAGAGCAGTGGCTGTTCGTACTTCACTTCAGCTCTACAAAAGGGATCTCATTAAATACCAACTCGTGTGAAGCTTTAGAAATTACAAGGAGATCTTATAACCCAAGGGCGACGAAGTTTCTTTTATTCTTGCCAAGGAGCGATTGTTGCCTCCTAGTGTAGGTTATAACAGGTCATTGGTATACAGCGGATTATACCAAAAGAGCACACCCAGATAACTGAATTTCGTGATTTTGTTCCATTTTGAAAATTTTTCGTAAAACACTTTTGACTGAAACCAAAATAATTAAAATTTTCCAATATTTTAGCGTTAGCAGAGAAATCGGCACCGATACGTTGTCAAATTGTACACAAACGTGCTCAAGTTGACAACGGGCGTTGTCAAAAACTAAATATTACGGCGTTAGCAGAGAATTTGACACCGATACGTTGTCAATTTGAACACGTTCGTGTACAATTTGGCAACGGACGTTGTCAAAAAAAATTGACAACGTAAGGGTGTCAAGTTGACCACAGCCGTGGTCGATTTTGCAACGTCTTTTTTCCCTCAGTGCAGAGCTATTGGCCAGTTAAGACTCCAAACTCTGTGGGGAACCGGGGGTGGGGAGACTATTAAGAATATTCTTTATTACCGTTTAGCACTCCAGGGCAAATTTCTTAGGGTCTAATATCTTTCAAAACATAAAGCAAGCATCTGGGATTGGTAGGACGATACTTCTAGCATTTAACAAGACAGCGTGGAGTACCCTGGAGTGCGTCAGATAGAATAAGTTTAACTGGATTCACTGGTCTTTGTGGGGTCTTATGGTGCAGCGAAATCAACCAAATCCAATAAAACCTAACCTACATATAAATTCTTAAAAAATTCTTTAAATTTAATGATTTTGTTTTAAACACCAGATTTTGGTAGGTTTTTTACATACAAATAAATACATTATTATTAGGATTTTTACATTATTGGAAATCGTTGTCATATGGCAGCGTACCTTAAATCACATTTTTTAAGTTATTTAAGGCAGTATTGCTAAAACTAGTATAGATGGAAAAAAAAAGTAGCACTTACAGTAAAAAAAAGATGTAGCGAAAGGGTTTAGATATATTAGAAGACCCAAGCAATAGCCGGCTTTCGAAAATTAAAACCCTGCTTAAACTAAGCTTAGACTTTTACTTTTCCTACTTTTTTAACTTTGTTACGTTTTGTTAATTTGTTTGCAAAATTCTTTAAACGGTTATAGCTTTTGTGGGTAGTTGTAAGTAGGGGAAAGGTCGTTGGTGACTTTTCACTCAGATGAATAACATATAGTCATGTTCACAAGAAAGTTTATTTTCTTGCACACCTACGTATATATTTTAATAATAAAAAAATAAACAAATATATAAATATATAAATTAAATTTTGCAAAACATTAAAAATCCATCAAATTCAAACAAAAACTTTTTCTAAGAAAATAATGGGTAAGTCCCTTTCAATACACCTGTACTTTCTTTATCTTTTAAACGAAAAAATTTAACAAAAAAGAAGTGCGCAAAACATTTGCGATAAAATTGATAAAAATTAAAAAAAATATATACATATATGTATGTATATTTATAACAAGTATGTATGTACCCAATAAGCATTTTGGCTGAAATTCAAGTGGAATTACATTTGAAATCAAGTCACAATTTCCAATTTCCAGTGTTGAATTACAGTTGAAACACAGTTGAATTCAATAGCGAATCCAGCAAAATTAACCATTGAATTACAGTCGAACAAAACAGTACCTTTATAGTGTAATTCCAGCCTTGAATAACGGTGTGATTCAAGTTGAACCGAACTTGAATCTGAAAATTTAATTATAAAATCATCATCTTCACCGCCGCCAATGATTTTCCATCAACTCTGTGCCATAAATAACGTATGCTTCAAACAAATTTGTTGTTGTTTTTTAACAAACTTCAAACAGACTGGAAAGAGGATGGATTTTAAATGTAATTCAAGCTTGGATTCACACCGGAATTCCAACATTGGAATTTACAAAAAATTTGTGCTTATTGGGTATGTATATATGTATGTACCCAGCAAACATTTTTAGATTTTATAAAACGACTACTTCAGGTAATTGCAAAAAGAAATAAAAATTTTTAACTGTTTATCTGATCTCTATTTCAGCTGCAAGATTGGACGAATCGAAGCGGTAGGTGTAGTACCTTCAATGCAATCGAAAAACATTAAATGAGATGTTTGAAAGGTATGATTGGCAACCTCTCAAGGCAAAATTTATTTATTGGAATAAAAAAAATATTAATTATACCTTTACATACATATGTATATTAGTTTGGCTCTCTGTTTGTGATTTCTACAATATATTCTAGATCCTTATATTTATATAGGGGTGTGGATTTTGTCATGTCCGTTTGTTGAAATCAAGGGAATTATTATACCCTTCACAGTTTGTCATTCAATTTGTAATTTCTTTATTATCCATTTTCGACCCCATAAAGTAAATATATTCTGGATCCTTATAGATAGGGAAGTCGATGTCCGTCTGTTAAAATCATGTTTCCGGAGTCAAATAAAGTGAATAACTGGAACTTATTCATGTCAAACTATTAGAAGTATCCTGGAGACAATCACTATTTAAAATCAGCAAGATAGATTAACTACCGACCGAGATATATGCAAAAGAGTACGATTGCCTCAGTTCTAGTAGAACAAAATTACAAAATCCATACAAAATATGTAACGAATGAAAACGCTGTTAAACATATACGCCCATGTTCTGACTCTCACGCGATTGTCAAATCACATGCGATTTGTAAATCGCAAAATTTTTTTTTGCATGTTCTGTAGTTCACGCGTTTTTTTTTTGCGTTTTGTTTTTTTTTTCGATGATGTATTCGAAAATAAAAACATGTTTCTTTTAAAAATACAAAACAAAAAACCAAGGAATATATAACAAATTGCAACAACATTTTTTCTTTCTTGTTTTCCAATAAAGTTCATACATAAAAAAAGTAAGCAACTGAAAAATGAAGATGTACATAACTAACAGTTTTTTAAAATTTAATTTTTATTGAGACTGTTTACAAAAAATAAAACAAATTGTGAAAATTATAACAAAAACCCCATATATTATAATTATGCATAGTTTGATTGGCTGTTTTTAACCTAGTTTGGGCAAAAAACATCGGTTCACCTCATCTACCTCTTGCGATTTGAAGTCGCAAACTTTCTTGCGATTGTGAACTTCAGAACACCTGTTAAGCGATTTCAAATCGCATCGCCAATATTTTGCGAAATGCGATTGTCAGAACATGGGCGATACATACATATATATGTATGCTTAGACGTAGGAATGTATTGTCATATGGATGCATTTCGTTTTTGTGTTTAAGAAAGTAAATGTCAAAAAAAATTTTTAATTTCAAACATAATTATTAATTTTGAAATTGCAATATATCAAGACGAATTGATAATTGGCTGCGTTCTTAATACTTCCTGTATTAGTGTACCCTAATACAAAATTTATAAATCTGACATTCAATTTTTTTTTTAAATATTTATAATTCTACGTCTTGACAAGACAAATCAATGTCTTGATAAACGTCAAATCAGTATATAACAAGCCAGTAAAAAAATACTGAATTTTTTTATTTGAATTATGACATTTGTCATAATCAGTTCCGAGAGTCCCAAGTTCAAGTCCCAGCTAAGACAAGATAAAAAAAAAAAATTTTCAATAAAAAATATATAATATTTATAAAATAAAAAATATGAAATTCTTTTTCTTTAATCAAGCTGCGAAAGTAAAAAAAATAACTTTTAATTTTTGGATTAATATCGCTTTTTAGATTACATTAAGTACGGCTTCGAGCTTAAATCAGTAATCTTTTTTTGACTTAAATGTGGCTAAATGTAAGAAGTTCATTTTAGAGTAATCAATCGTACTGATTTTAATTAAATCTTAATTTGAGCAAACCGGTACTCAACCTACTTTTGACACCGCCACGTCTTGATTGAGGAAAAGATCACTTGGTTTATTTTTGGTGTGTAAAAATAAAGAAATATTAAAGTAAAATGTTTTACATGCGTCACATAATTATGCTTATCGCCAAAGCAAAAAAACTGAACATGAGCGCCAGCAGCTAGAATTTTTCAATCGCAGCACCATGAGAAAAAAGGGCGATAAAAAACGGAAGTGGGCATAAACGGAAGCTTACATGTTTCAACGACACACAGTATTTTACTATTTTGATAAGAATACGATTTGAATGGAAAATTACGTAAAAGAAATTCAATTTAAGGGGAAAAAACATAATCGAAGTATCATTCCGGTGGCGTATGTTATACTGATTAATCGTGACATACGCTGACAATATGAAATCATCGATGAGAAGTGTTAAATTTTCTTTGGTGTCATATATGAATTCTTTACGAAGTTGTCCAAAATTTTACATACGATTTGAGTGGATTTTGTCTGGTAGGCGTCCGCGAATAAGTAAATTTTAGCAGACAATATCATTAAAACTTATTTGCAAATTTTTATGTTGTGATTCTCTAACATAAGGGATCGTTGCGTACAATATCAGTTTAAATAATCTGTTTGAATATAACTTAGATATTTGGTGGAATTTTTTATAATTTTAAAGCATGTATTGTACTTAAATAAATATGCTGGCGACACATTTTTGCTGAAATTCATATTATTAATTGTTTTTTATTTGGTTAATCTTCGCGTAAGTGGGAGAGCAAGCGCAGAATTTAGGTCTTCATTCATTATAAAATCATGGTGTCAGTTTGTTTGTTTGTCACGCAATCACGCCTAAACGGCTGGACTAATTTTCATTGAATTTAAAATATAAATACATACTTCTAAGCCTTGAGTGTGCGATAGGCTATACCTTTTTTGGGAAAAAAGGGCGGAGCCACGCCTACAATACCTTAAATCTAACTGTACTTCTCTACAAAAATTTTAACTTTAATACTGGTACCGATCTTTTTAAGACTTTATACACATATAAAGGACTTCTAACGAAAAAAATTTTTAAGGCAAAAAAGTAGGCGGTGCCACTCCCACTAAAACAAAAATCTTATTACAGATACTTCTACCAGACCGATTTTTATGAAACTAGTTGGCATATTAACGGCTTTTAAAGTAAAAATCGTTAAAGCTGAAAAGTGGGCGGCGCCACGCCCATAAAAGTAAACTGTTAATACTGGTAATTTAACTGCTCCGATTTTTTTGAGACTTCGCAAGCATATACAAGGCCTCTAATTCCGAAATTTTGAAGGTAAAAATTGGGAGAAGCCACGTCCTTAAAAATTTAACTTATTACACTAGTTCTTCTACTGTTCTGACTTTTATGAAGCTAAAAAAATTTACCGATATCGTTTATATTCGGTACCATAGTGGGTGGCATAAGGCTGTACAAATGTGCAAAAATATGTGAAGATATAGAATCTTTGGAGGTAGCTATAGATTAAAGCACTTAATCCGGGAGGACATATATAGTGGGTGACATAAAAATCATTACACATTTAAAATTTTGTTTAAGCCGGTTATAGCCCAAATTTTGTTAATATTAAATAACATTCAAGGTTGTTACAGCCCAAAACTCTTACAATGTTAGGACAGATCATCACCACAAGCAACAGGCTTTGTTCCTTTTCCAAACAATTTTTTTTTACTTTGAATTTCATCGAAATATCTGCAAACATTCGGCCTGTACTTTGTTCGCAAGAATACAATAACGCCCAGCCGGACGGACGGACAACCTTTAATCGACTCAGGAAGTGATTATGAGTCGATCAGTATAGCTAAAGGTGGGTCTTAGACTTTTACTTTTCGGAGTTATAAATATTTGCACAAACGCATAATACTCTTACTACGTATGTGGTAAAAGAGAACTTTGTACTCCTTTTTCATAATTTTATGTATGCTTTTATACAGGGTGTCTGGTGTGGCAAATTTATATTTTAAAATATGATTATTTCAAAAAGTAAAAACCAGTGCAGAGGGAGGGTGACGCCGTTGGAATTATCGATTGTGCGGATTTGTAAGTCACGATGCCGCAGTGGTCGAGTGAGCATCGCGCGTTCGCTGTGGACACATTTTTTAAGAGTAATGATTCTTACATGATTGCTCTTCGACAATTTTGTTTCAAGTTCGGTATTCGGCCAATACGTGATAGATTGAGTATAAATTTTATTCGTTCGCGGGTGCAGAGATTCCGGCCAACTGCTTCGGCTATGAATGTCCCACAGCCAGGGCCCAGTCGATCTTCAAGGAATCCCCGGGAACTTAAAATTGGTTGAAAGCAAGATCATTCAAGAACAGAAAGAAAGTGATTTTGCTTTACGCAAAATTTTTTGTGAAACGATGTTAAAGCATTTTCACACTATAAATCCCACTTTTTGGAGCGACGAAACTCATTTTCACTTAAACGGTCACGTAAACAATCGAAACTGCCGTTACTGGTCTTCAAGAACCCGCAAACCTAGATTAAAACATCAAAAACCATTGTATTGCCCCAGGGTAACTGTTTGGTGTGCCTTATCCACTCATGATATAATTAAACCATTTTTTCGAAAATTCTCGAAGCCAGGCGACAAATGACAGCGGAATTCTTTTTGCAAAACCTGCGAGCTCATCCATCGTTCTCTTCACACTCGTGGTGTCAACAGGATGGAGCGACTGCATACACATCCAGAGCGTCGATGAATTCGCTTCCGAAAAATTTCTCCTAGAAACTTTGGGGACATCTCATGGCCACCGAGGTCACCCGATCTAGCTCCCATGGAATTTTTGAATTGGGCTACCTCGAAGAGAGCGTTTATAATGACAAGTACCAATCTCTTGTGGCTTTAAAGGAAAGTATTCGCCGAGAAATCAGCTCAATTGAACCAAGTTTACTGCAGCGTGTGGCGCAGAACAGAAGGCTACGTTTTAAACAGTGTATTCGACTCGACGGAAGACATCTGGTTGGCATACTCTTAAAAAAATAAAATCCTCATTTCAATTCTATCGTTCAACGCTCTTAATAAAGCTTTGTGCCAATTATTACGTTTTATATTCGAGCTTAAAAATATAAATCTGCCACCAAACACCCTGTATTTGGCAATGTGTTCTATAAAGAATATTCACAAATTTTTTAATGTATTTTTTATCATTTAAAAATTAAAAGGTTTAAATTTTCGTATTAATTTTTTTTATTACTTAGTGACAACAGGTAAAGTATGATAATAATTGATATAAAAGAAATATACACATACATTCATATATACTTTTCCATAAAGCACTTAATTTTATTTCTTTTTCGCAAACAATTTTCGATAACATTATAAATGTTGAAGGTTGTATTTATAAAAACAAAAAAAGTGCCGAAAGTGTGCTGATTTGTTCAACTGATAAACTTTATTTAGACACTTGCTTTTTGGGTTTTTAACTCATTTTAAATTGATAAAAATTAGGGTGACATTAACATTAATAAAATTATATTATTTATTTCGTTCAATTAAATGATAATTTAAAACATCAAGATAAAAAAGAACCTTTGTCCTTGGACAACGTTATTGTTTTGTTTATGTATTTAGTTCAACCTAATAAAAAGGATTAGCAATTTTTTTTTGTTAATAAATTTAGGGTTTTTTTATTTCTTATTATTATTTGATTCATTAATAATTATTTTTTTGTCTATATGAGTCATGTATCTTTGAATTTTATTTCCGTTTATTTACGTTGAATCACTATAAATTTAATTTGTAAATACATAACAACTACTTTTGTTTTATAATTGCATTAACATTAACATGCGGTCAACAAAGCAGGCGCCACTTAATGTTTATAATACCGGTTTAATATTTTTTAAATCGTACAATCACTTTTATTTAACGCTCCGCACTCTTTTGTATCCTGGTTTTGTGATTGTTACCAGATTTCAAAGAAAGGGGCTAATAAAAATTTAATAGTTTAAATGAATTACTTTTTTTAACTAAAAACAAGAAAGAGCGTTATATTCGGTTGTGCTGAATCTTATAAACCCTTCATATTAGTTTTTTTCAGTGTGTAACCAGCCATCTGATCTAGTCAAGTTGTTTTTAAACCGCAAATATTATAATAAAATTACTTTGTGTCGGGTTTGAAATCTATAGCTATCCTACTTTTTGGAAATAAAAAATTTCAGAAAACTATAACGTTTGCAGGAAATTTTAAGTCGAACGCTTTTTTCATTTGTATGGGGGCGTCCGTTAACACTTTCCTGTTCAAGTAATTTTTTTCAATATGAAAAAGTACAAAGCTGATTTCAATTAGGAAATTTTTAGTTGATTCTCAGCCTGCAAACAAATTAATTGTATCAATTAAAAGAATTCAATTAAAATGCAACAAAATTATTAATCAACTTTTTAATCGGTTTAATTAAAAGTGTTAGTTAAACTGTTATAAAATATAAAAAAAATATTTATTTATTTATTATATTTATTTAGCTTTTTATGTATATATTTATGTTAATGTTTAGTTTTTTTTTTATTTTAAAAATAAAACTGATTAAAATCTGATTTTTTCAAAATTAAAGTTTCTTTCAACATTAACGGAAAATAATAATTTCTTCTAATAAAAAGAAATTAAATAAACTTAAGCCAAACTAAAAATCAAAAATTTGTATTAAAAATAATTAGTTCAACAATAAATAAAAATTAGTATATAACTCACTCACACATGGCACGGTGCAATATGATCTTTAATAATTTCTGTACATTTGTCGTTGACAAAAAAAGAAATTCAAAATGATTTACCCCCCTTGTATATAATATACAAGAATAAAAAGCGTTTCATTCCACCTGAGAGATGGATGATGCTCAACCGTTAGTCAAGTGTTGCCAAAGAGACTTTTAATGGAAAAGTAAACTTCGTCCTAACTTACAAAGTAAAAATTAAAGAAAACAGTCATGCCGTATCCCTTTCTCTGTTACGTGTAAGTTAAATAGCTGATGTTTACAACCAAATACACTACTACCGTTCAAAGAGTACTGATGATGAAATTGCATAGCTGCTTTCGAAAATGCATTCTACTCGGCTAGTATCGGTAGGAAAATTAAAGTTTCTTTCAACATTAACGGAAAATAATAATTTTTTCTAATTAAAAGAAATTATATGAACTTAAGTTAAGCCAGACTAAAAATCAAAAATTTGAATAAAACTTATTTTAGTTTACATTACCACTCTCAGCAGCGACTCGAACTTGGGACCTTATGGTTGCAAGACGTACGATCTATCCACTCAACCAATGACGCATTCTGTATTTTTAATATTACTTTAATTAACCTACCTCCACATCATAAAATTCACCTCAAGACAAATAAATACAACTCAACACATCTCAACAATTATAAGAAATGGCAAAACAAAAAAAAAACAGAAAAACAAAAGAGAAAATAATATTAAAAAAAACAAAAATCAAAATAAAAAAGGAGAAAATTTAAAAAAACTGGGTGACCCAGTCGAGCAATGAACCTGGCACCTTTTGACTGCCAAGCTGAAACTCTAACCACTAGACTACAGAGATGTTGAATTTTCGTGGCAACACAAACTGTGTTGTATACTTACAAAAACAAGGGGCACAAAAGCGTCAAACTACAAAATGTCTACGCAAAGTTTTTGCTTGTTTAAAAAATGTTTAAATAAGCATCACTGCTATGGCTAAGTTTCTTTTAGAATCTTTATATTTTATTAAGGCAATTAAATTATTAATTAAAACCCTTTTTGGGTTTTTAATTTCTGATAGTTTCTAAACCAGATGGGTATGGTTTATTTGACTTTCTTACCTTTTAGGATCCAAATATGTATGCTTTATGAAGTTATTAAATTTAAAAAAATAAGTAAAATTTGAATTAAAATGTATCTGGCAACAATGGTTGATGATCTTAAACTTTTTTATGTTACCTTAAAAAGATTTCAATTAACTATTAAACAAAAAGATAGTTTGTTTAATATCTTTAAATTAAATAATTAACATTAACTGGATATTGAATTAAAATATATTTATGTAAACAATATATATGTAAATAATGGTCAGCTATTTGAAATATCAGAAGGAAGACAATACAGTTCCTGAAGCTTAAAATTTTTGTATGTAAAAACTATGAAATATTCTTAATTTTTTTAAATATTGTAAAAACCGAATTTGCTCAATTTAACTTGATTAAGTCTCCATAAATTTTTTTGTTTCAATAAGTACGTTATTACAGTTCGTTTTTAGATACATAATCGGTTAATAGAACGTTTTTAATTTCTTTGTTTTCAAATAAAGGCAGAAACAAAACAAAAACACAAATTTAATAAATTAAAAAAGTTAATAATACGATATACATATGTAAGCAAAACTCTAATATTGCGTTTTAAGCAATTGCAAAATGTAATTTTTCAGAAATAAAAATAGCAATATTGTTGAAAATATTTAATCAAATTTTATTACAAAGAAAACGTTAAATAAAGAAAAGTATTGAAGGTTATAAACTACAGACAACAATGATTACAAAAACGCGCTTTAGCTCAGTTATGTCATTAGCAAAAATATTAGTCAATATTTATTTTGAAAACTATTAAAGCAGCGTTAATTTAAAATATATTTCTAAATCAGGGTTTTGAAAAATGCTATTTATATTACAATTGCTTTTATTCATAAGTTGTATTGAAATGTTTGCGTGGGGCAGGTTCGGATGGAAACGCCGGCATTCTGGGAAGAGTCGGGGATGGTCGACTTCTGCGGCAGTCAGGTGTGATGGACTATATGGTAGCAAAACATTACTTTGGGATCCTGCCCCAAGTAGGGTTTCCGGATAGGGAGGCGTGGAAAGGGATCAGAGAAACTGTATGAAGAATGTGCAGTCTTTACTGGTGGATCGAAGATGGAGGCAAGCACTAGTTTTTATATGATGGACACGGAGATGGGCATGTTGTAAATTCTTCCGGCCCATGAGGCCAGGGCCTAGGGCGGCATAAGATAAAGGGCGCCAAAATTTAATGGTAAAATAAAATGAAATATGCTTTAAAGGAATACGATTTTTGTAAATTTTATTTAGTAATTTAATAAAAAGTCAAACAAAAGTCAAAAGAAAGAATAAAAAATTCAAACAAAAGAATAAAAGGAAAAAAAACAACACAGAAAGAAAACTCGCTTTCTAAAATCAAGAATTTTATTCTTAGTTTATCCAAAATTTTTTAAGTACGATTCTTACTTACATTTTCTTAAATCAAGCCTATTTGGATTGCTTCAACAAATTAAGCAGAAAAAAGCTTTTTGTTTTAATATATTATTTTACATTTGAAAACAAAGTGTCTCCGTGGCCTAGAGGTAACGCGCTTGTGCTGCAGTACAAAAATCCCTGGTTCGAATCTCAGCTTCGGTAAATACAAAAAATTAAATTTTTAAATTATAAATTAATTATAAAATAAAAATAAACTATAAAATTCTTTTTCTTCGATCAAGCTCCATAAGTCAAAAAAATTACATTTCATTTTCGAATTAATCCCGTTTATGGCTTAAATTAATCTTTTTTTGGCTTACATCAAGTACGGTTCCGAACTTAAATCAATCCTTTTTTGGCTTAATTGTGGCTAAAAGTAAGAAATTCGTACTTGAAAAATTTTACTTGGAGTAAGAAATTTCGTACTTGATTTAAGAAAAACCGTACTCACCGCTATGGCTTGATTTAAGTAAAGTTTTCTTAGATAATTTTTTGTGTGAAGAATATTAAAAAAAATTTGCATAAAATCTTTTAAAACTCAAAAAGTTTAGAAATTTCTAATTAAAAAAACAGAAAATTTGAAATAAAAGATTATTTAAAACACCCCAATTATGTGTAAAATTTTATAGATTTTTTGGTCGAAAATAATAAACAATATTTAATAATTGAATTACATTGCAGTGGACAAAAGACTGTTAGTAATTATATGTGACTTACATATAATCAAAAAGGGCGGCACTTCAAAGAGTGCCTGAGATGGGCCAGGCCTAAATCCGCTACTGTCTACAGTACGTCTCTAGCTGTAGGCGTTGTACAACCCTTATTATTGTTTTGTTAACCTCTTAAAATATATTTATATGTGGGTCTAATATTTTAATTAGGTTAATTATTATAAGCTATCAATAATAGGGTGTCTTCATATAATCTTTAAAACTTTGTATGACAAAGAAAACTAAAAATATATGAGTCAGATTTAATATGTAATTTGGATATTTTTTTTTTTAAAGTGCTAAAATAAAAAAAGTTTATATTTTAAGCGAAGCCATAAAAGTATGCATGTGTACGAGAGTTTTTATTAAATATTTAATGGGATATACACATATGGTCAAAATAATAAGGTCACGAGTATATTTCATCTCCTTTAATGAATTTTAAGGAAGTAATATCAATAATTAAAACATTAAACTGTTAAAATTTTAATTTTTTGTTACACATATGTGCTAAAAATAAACAATAAATAATGTTGATTGTAAATCAAAAATTAATTTCTGTTATTATTATGTATTTAAATAACAAAAACTGATACATGTTGTGTTCAAAATAATAAGTACACTTTTTAAATATTTAAGAAAAAAATTTAATTTCAGTATTATTTTTGAAAAAAATAAATACTTTCCAAATCATTTCAATCGAATTTATAAACGGCGACTATATTGACCAGTTTAATGGAACTATATACTTGGAAAGACACTTTAAAAATTCTTGTAATTTTTCCAATATTTTTGTAATAAAAAAACATTTTTAATTTACCATAAATTAAAATGCCTTTTTTAAATGTCTGGAAAAAAATTGTTTAATTCAGTTTTTAAATGGTGAAATTTGGCTTCCAAAATATCAAAATTTATTTTTAGGGTTTCGTTACTAAATAAAAAATTAGGTCACTTGTTGGCAGATACTGGTTGTGAACAATAAACATTCTTTATTGTTACGATTAAACTTATCTTTAAAAACATTTGTTTTTTTATTAAGAAAGTTTTTCTCTCTTTAGAGTAAAGAATTTTGTCCCGTTGTTGTCGCTTCCGAATAATTCGAGTAGATTAGGTCAGAAAAGTCCAAAACAGTTTAATTTGGCGAAGGCATCAATAGCTTTGTCTGATGTAAGGTTCGTCTTTTTTTACCTTCCTACGGTTTTCGAGCTTTTTTTTCGTTTAAGGGCATTTTTAACGAAACACAATGGCCTTAAAATTTATCAATTGATCGTAGGCTTTTACTTTTACTTTTCAAGGGTTACACCAGTAGTGCAATTCAGTAACTTTTGACGATCGTTATATATATCGACAGAAATTGTCGTTTGCAGCTACGCTTAAGTGAACTAAGAACTTTTTAATTGCTTTCTATATGTATTTTATTAAAAAAAATTGGTTGTAAAATACACTTTAACAAAGCGAAAAGCACAATAATAGTAATAATAATCTATAATAAACAAAATAACCTTTTGTCGATAAAATTAACAACACAAAAATTATTACCAAGTATAACGATTGTAAAAATCGCTAAAAAGTTATGCTGTTTACTTAACAATAACAGCTGACTTTAACGATAGCGAATATCGTTAAAAAACTTGACTGAGTCGCAATATCGATTCACAATTGATTGTTAAACGGGCTCGTTTTATGCCATTTTTCATCACCTCGACGAGAACTATGGGCGAAAAATTCTCGCACTCGTGTCTAATGTTGTCCTTGAGGGCTTCCAGGGTGTCAGCCATGTTTACCTAAACACGTGACCTAAAAAACCCCATAAAAAAGTGTGGAACGGTTAAATCGGGTGATCTTGCGGGCCAATGTAAATCCCCAAAACGAGAGATAAGGCGACCCGGGAACGCGCACCTTCCACTGTTGCCGTTTTACCAGCGGCGTCCTCGAAAAAATGGCCAGCATCAACAGTGAACCATGTAGTAACTTTAAGCGGATGTAATGGCTTCTCGTGTATCACTCGTAGATTTTCGGTGCCCAAGAAGCGATAGTTTTGCTTGTTCACGTACCCGCTGATGTAGAAATGAGCCTCATCGCTCAATATGATTTTGGTGGAAAAATCGCCCATATCGGCCTCGAGATTGAAGATGGCTTGGGCGTTAGTTACACGCGTTTGGCTGCAACTAATGCATAGAATGGTTTTTGTACGGAAACATGCACAGATTTTTTGACCAAAATCCGCCTTAGAGACTACCGGCTGATGGCTAATTGCGAGGCATGGGGTCTGATCGATGTTTCTGGCGACACTTCGACATCCCCGCCAACAGCGCTGATATTCTCGGCAGAACGAGCACTCCGGTGCCGGCAACTCTTGGCAGTGTCTCGTGTGGTCCCATACTCTTTAAGGTTGGTGGCTAAACGGGGCAGTGTTTGCGCAGTCGGTGCCAGACGACCGGAGAATCGGCCATCTACCAATTAATTTTGTTTTTTAATTAAACTATAAATAGTTAAAAATAAGCTTAAAAAAACTATTTCGAAAAGATGTTTAATTATAACCAATATTAAAAAAAGTTTTGAATTTAATTATTTATTTTTTTTTTTTTTTTCAATTCAACAAACACTTCTTGGCACAAAATAACCATAAAAATAAAAAGTTATAAAATATATGCAACTTTTCTCCCTTAAAGCATTGCTGCTTTAAAACATCTTTTAATTTTTTGCTAAAACTGCTTTATTAAATTTAAAATAAAAGTAGCCGAAGAAAGAATATTTGAATGTGTACTTTGAGTTTTGGCCAGGTGTGTACATATGTATGTATGCGTGTATGTGCAAAAAATGTATACATTTTTGTGAGTTTACTTTAATTTTATTTTAATAACTCCCTTTTACTTTAAAACAAAAAAACGTATGATGTTTATAACATATACATATACCTTCATATGTATGTTATAACAAGCAAACTTTGTTTAATTCTCAAATCTTAAAAAAACAAGTTATCAATTCAATACTATGTATACCTATTAATGTTTTCGTTATTTTTTTAGAAGAATGTTTTTGGAAAAAAGGAAATTATTTGTTTATTTATAATCGTTTATTATACCCTTCAAAAAAGTGATAAGGGTATATATCAGTTTGTCATTCCGTTTGTAATTCCTTATTATCCATTTGCAACCCCATAAAGTATATACATATATTCTGGATCCTTAAAGATAGGAAAGTCGATATAGCCATGTCCGTCTGTCTATCTGTCCATCTGTCACTCAATCCTTTTGTATGTCTGTTGAAATCATGTTTCCGGAGCACTACGGACCACGTACCGATGTCAAACTTTTGGAAATATATTTTTGAGATGATCGCTATTTGAAATGACCAAGATCGGTTCACCACGGCCCTAGATATAGGCAAAATACTGCGATTGCCTCAGTTTTTTTTTTTTGAACAAGCACGCAAACTCCATACAAAACATGTAACAAATGAAAACTTGCAACGCTGTTAAACATGTATTAGGGATGGTCATAAACAAACACGAAAAAAGTCTCTTGTATGATTTGATGCAGGTATGTATTGTTATATGGATGAATATGGACGTACACATGTATGTACGTTTATATGTTTAAATGTACATACATACAAACATACTACATATAAATTGGCGTGTGCCGAAATCAGCAAGTATATGTATGGGTGTATGTATGTACTTAATACCGAAGAATATATAAATTGTGCTTGTCATAACAAAACCTAATTTATTTGCAAGATCACTTTATGATGCGGAAGGAAAAATAGAAAGTAGTTATGCACAAAGCAGTTTTATTATAATATTTGAAGTACGAAATCATTCTGCTAGATCATATGGCTGGGTACTTTAAAGATCAATGTGAAGGGTATATAAAATTCGGCACAGCCGAATATAGCGCTCTTACTTGTTCTAGGTTAAGTTTTTCTTAATGCGTATCATTGTTTCTTGCACCAAATCGTCAGTAGACTTAAATAAAATTCTTGAAATAAACTTAATGAGAATTATTATAAACAAACCAAAAACATTCAAATCTTATTTAACTTTTGAAATTGCTAAAAAAATTTTAATTTTCAGGCAGTGGATGTATTTTTATACATATGTATATTTAATATGTATGTATATATATCTGATGTGTCCATTCGATTAATGAAATAATTTTTAATCTACATAATAATTTTGTTTGAGTAAGAAAATATACATATATTTGTTGGTTTTAAAAATAAACTGATACATTTTAAAGTACACTTCATTCAAAGTTAAATCCTTTAAAGTTCTAAAGATATGTCATCATATTGAATTTCCTTAACATTCGAGAAGGCACTTTAATATATAAATCATATACCTTAACCTACTTCCTTACCTTATCCTTTTCCAAAGAGTATGCATTATTAAAGGATGATGTTCCAATAGGAGCTGCTGCTGTTGATGGTGTATTTGCTGTGGCTGCTATTGTATGATCAAACATTTTACCATCGACAACATTGCGATGTTTGTTTTTTGATTTAAAGCGACCTGAACGTGATATGGTGAAATTGCGCCATTGATGACTGTACTCACAACGTTTCTCTTCTTCGTTAAGGATACTATCCAAGTAGTTAATGGGTTCATGTGCGGTCACTGTATTGCTCATAATTTTTAAGCTTTTCGTTTTGCTTTTAAATTAATGATATGTTTCGCTAATTATTAAGTAGGTATGATAATAATCTTTTTAAATAAAACCATAAGCAAATCTTAAAGTTGCAAACAATTTGTTTTTATTTACAACTTATGTGTTGTTCATGAACAATATCATAATTTGTTTATTTTAAGTTTGGGTTTCTTTTAATTTATTTTCTAAAATATGTAAAAATACAAAATTTCAGTTGAAACGCTTTAAGTTTACAGACTTTTGTACATTTCTATTGTACATAAGTATAAAGTACATATATGTATGTATGTTTATTAAATTATAATAATAAAAACGAATAGTTATTTGTTTTTTCTTTTGACAATAAGACAAAGTTATTAACGTTAAAATCTTTTCTCTGTTGATTCATTCACAACAACACGTTACAGTTGTTTTGCCAATTCTATTGTTATTTATTATTTTTAATGCACTAATGGTCTGGTTATTATTTTCTTTTCTTTTTTATGTTTTAAGTTTTTTTTAATATTTGTTAAATTTTTAAAAATTATTATGTAGTTATAAACTTTTATGTTTACTAAAAATATCACACACTAAACCAACAGTCACAACTCAAAGTAATCGTAATCATTTCTTTCTTAATAAGCCAAGGGGTAAATGCGATAGAAATCGAAGTTTCAAAATTCTTGTTAGAAATTCTATAACAAAAACATAGAAAATTGACGATGTCGAGTAAATTTCCAAAGCTATCGGTTGCCGTTATTAAGCTCTGTCCCCCAGACTTAATCTGGATCGAACGCGGAAATTTCTTTTTCAAATATTTAAGCTTTATTCTAAGACAATTTTTTACTGTAAAGCTTAATCTATATATTAAAGAAAAGCGTTAGTGACGGACTGACTGACTCGTTTATCATCGTACAGCACGAACGCGCTAGCCAGAGACTTGAAATTTGACTGTGGGTACTTTTCTATAATAATGAAAGGAAGGACCGAAAAATTAGCCAAATATGGAATAACCGGAATGGGAAAGTTCTTTTAAACTCATACAATAAATAGCATCGTTTTTTAATTCAAAAATAAACGATCCCAGACCCGTGTCTAGCACTTTTTCGAAATTTTAAACTCTAAGGGGTAAAACAGGGCAAAAACTTAATTTTGATAGTATCCGGGCCACTTTAAAACTTCTGAACGAATAAAGAGGGTACAGGTGGGCCAAAACAAATCACCCTATTGGAAGACGCTCCTATGTTTGCAAATGGCGGCCAATGTCAAATCTGTTTTGACATTTGTGAACTAGACTAGAACTAGAATACAATTGAACAAATCATGGAGCGATACACTCCCCAAGAACGCTGAGTAATCGTGTCTATTTCTGTGCGTTACAATTCGTCTGTGGTGTTGGCACAGCGCGAATTGCGTTTCCGATTCCCCGGTCATCGGGCCCCGACTGCGCAAACACTGCGCCGTTTGGCCACCAACCTTGAGGAGTATGGGACCACACAAGGCGCTGCGAAGAGTGGCTGGCCCCGCAGCGCCCGTTCTGCCGAGAATATCACCGCTGTTGGCAAGGATGTCGAGCTGCCGCCAGAAATACCGACCAGACCCCGTGCCTCGCAATTAGCCATCAGCCGGTCGTCCCTAAGCTCAATTTTGGTCAAAAACCTGCTCATGTTCCCACACAAAGTCAAGTCCATGCATCAGCTGTTGCATGTCGACCGCCAAACTACGCCCAAGCCATCCTCAATCTCGAGGCCAAAGTTGACGATTTTTTGACCAAAATCAAAATGATCGATGAGGCTCATTTTCGTCCCAGCGGGTACGTCAACAAGCAAAACTATCGCTTCTGGAGGAGCGAAAATACACGAGTGATGCACGCGGAGCCATTACACCCGCTCAAAGTGACTGCATGGTGCGCTGCTTACGCTGGAAGAGCCATCGGGCCATTTTTTCGAGAATGCCGCTGGTCAAACGACAACAGTGGACCGCGCGCGTTTGTGGTCATGTTAGCAGAGTTTTTTCTGCCGCAGTTGAATGAATTAGGGCTAGAAAATATGTTGTTCCAACGGCAAACACTGCGCCAGCCACAACCGATATTCTGAGAGCGGCGTTTTTGGGTCGCCTCATCTCTAGTTTTAGCGATTTAAATTGGCCCGATTTAACCGTTCCAGACTTTTTTTTCAATAAATTGTGACGGCGCCCATTTGACCGAATACTGAAAAGTGAACAAAAAATATTTTTTTCACATTTTTTGTTCCTCTAGAAGAATGACTAAAGTATTCCAAAACTACTATTCCACAGAAATTAAATGATATTGAAATTAAAAGTCATAAAAATAGAAAACTTTGTAATAGAAAATCATTCAAATTTAACTTTTTTATTTACGAAGTATCGGGTTAATTTCTTGTTTGTTATTAAATTAAAACTACTTTTAAAAAAAGGAAAAACAATCCTATAAAATTAATGTTTTTGAGTTGTGGCTGTTAATGATTAAATTTTTGTTAAGTATAAAAGTTTTTAAAAATGTTTTAGTTGCTTTTAATTTTTTTTTTTTATTTTCAACTAAGTTTAATATCTTTGTCTCTAAAATACTTTCTTTATAAAAGAAATTTAATCTTTTCAAAAATTTTTTGATAAACACATACACACACATATTTGCAAAAAATGAACTGTTTCTTTTAGATTGTTTCTTTTATTTTATATTTATTTAATTTGTGTTGTTGAAAATACTAAGAAACTGCTGCTGCTCTATTGTTGTTTATTAAAATAAAAAAAATTTATTTTTATTTTATTTTATCGTTATTTAAATTTAAAATATACTAATCAATTTAAATTATTAGGAAGCAAAAAAACGTGTGGCTTACTTCTATTTTTAATTTATTAAAATTGAATTTTTTGCTAGAAATGTGATATTAACAACTATTTGACCCATTTTTTTACAGTACTGTGGGGATATTTACATAAATTAAGGTTCTTAGAAGGGGAAAAAATCCATTCATTTATGACACAGTGAATTTGAAGCAAAATTTGTATAACTGGACAAAAAGTACTTCTTACATATTTGCAGGCTTCAATATACATACATATATAATGCAAGACTTTTGATCCTGTTTGGCTTAAGATGACAAATGTTGATGTGAAGTGACAAAAAAATTAAAAAAAGTTAATTTTTAAATATCTGAACATATAAAACTTAGAAGTACATATTGCAAAATGTTCAAGTCAAAAGCACAAAATTGGAATACTCAATTTTTTATTACAATACAATCATGAATCTTCAAAAATCTAACATTTTCAAAATTTTTTAGTGTTTTGACTGTTTTTTTATTAAGATGGTTCCCACATCAAAAAAAAATTTTTATATACTTATATAGTATTTATCAAAGGTAATTCTTTGTTGCATAGTGTAATTGTTTAGTGGGCACTAGAGGCCTGAATCAAGTCCTATTTCAAGCTAATTCCAGACCCGGATGATTTTCTGATTCTTGTGCTGTTGTGCGATTAAACTGTTTAAGTGCTGTAATGTAGAGTAGCTGACACAGTTTGTGTGATGTAATGTAGTGTAGTTAAGAATAAAGAAAGGTGTGATGCATTGCTGTTGATGCAACTTATGTATATACTGTCATGATGTGTAGTCGATAAAAAATGACTATGATGATGTGTGGTCAACAACAACCAAACTGCGTGTTGAATGGATACACAAACAAACATATATACAAGCAGGCAAATCAATATAAAATTCATACGTTAGTACATTACATACATACATACATTAAAAATCAACCCCAGTTTTTAAAACTATCACACCAGGAACATCCCGTCAACAGTAAAGTTTCGAGATGAATTGAAATTGAAATATGTGATCATGGTGAATTGACGGGCCGTTGTTGTTAAGTGTGCTTAAGTGTAAATATTTTATTTTCATTTAAGTTAAGTAAATGAAAGATATGGCGAACAATACAGCACAATACTTATTGTTGTGTGTACACACGTAAGGTATATGAAATGAATTGAAAAATCAAGATGATACTTAATTTAGTGACGTCTTAAGCTGGCCTCTAATGGGCACTGCTACATGCTCAATTCCATTTTCACTTCAAAATATTATTTTTTAATACAGTGCTTGGTAATTTTTATACTGGACAGGTATTTTAATACAAAATATAACTAACACCTTTCAGCTCTTCATAATATTAATATTAAGTCAAATGTTTTCTTTCCTAAGTATTTCAATTCCTAATTATTTTGAAATTAAGAAATCATAAAATAAAATCACAAAGCATACTCTACGTTCAATATTTGCCACATAACTCGCGATACAGATCCTGAATCACATAAAATTAGGCGTTTTGCGATATAAATAGCAATCCATCATTATTGCCTACTTCAGGTTCAGTCAATACATATCATGATAGTGGACTACCGTAAATAAAAATCAATGTCTTCCAATAATGCCTTTGGGGACCGAGCACTTATTGAAATTTACATGTACATAATACATGTACCAACAAAAAAAAAAAATACACAAAGAAAACAAGCCACAAAAAAGCAACAACAACACAGGTTGATATTGAATTATTTCTATATATTTTTCTTTTTTTGATAAAAACAGGGACCGTAAAAATTATGCCAAAAAATAATAATTATTTTATTTTTATAATTTCTGTCAAACAATACTATATCGTCACAGAAAATGCAAAACGCCCTATCTAACATTTAAAAATTTTTTAGAAGGAGCAAGCATTTTTGTGTAAATGAAAAATATATTTACAATTAACACAAATTTTTGCCATATATGTTAGTTAAAAAGAATCAACAAATTTATTTCTGCTGAAAATAAAGAGTTTTGCGAAATAACGTACATATTTGAAGGCTATAATTTATAAAAGGCCAATTTAAATTGTTTGTTAGATAGGGCGTCTTGCATTTTCTGTGACGATATATTATTTTTTAGTTTTTAATTTTTTTGCCAAAAAATAGTTTTGATTTTTATTTTTTTGGCATCATTATCTATTATTTTAAAATTTTTATTAAAATCAATTATGATAACAATAATCGTTATTTTTTTTTATATAAAATTAGAACAAATAAATAATTATTGCAAAAAGTTAAAACTAAAAAATAATTAATATTTTTGGAGAAAAAATTAAAAATCTAAGATTTAAATAACACTTGATTTACAAAAAATCTACTTTTATACTATTAAGAAGGTGTATCTCACTGGACTTTCTGATGTTTTATTGACCATGATAAAAAACATCTTCTCTTGTTGGGTACCGCGGATTTAAATTGAACGTGTAGCAGTGTCTTTTTGAAGTTTTTCAAATAAGCACTTAATTGATATAAAATAACTTTGTGAATAAGACCGGCAAAATTTATTTTAATTATAAAAAAACCAATTTAAAAATATTATTTATTTTTGTACAAACACACATTGAAACTCAATTTCCCCAATTGTGAATTCTCCCCTTTAAACTTTATTAAAATTAAATTTTTTTTATTAATATTTGTAACCAAGTGTCTTATGTTATTGTTGCAGCTGATCTAAAATCAGTCTGAAGAAACAGTCTAAAGTTCATTTTATGCCATGTTTTTTTAATTTAAACTGCTTTTGTGCTAAATCGCACAACACAAAAAGTTCTTTTAACACAAAGCCACCATGTGTTTGTTGCAATTGTTATTGTTTTTTATTTCTTTACTTATCTGTTTGTTGTCTAACAATGAAAACAACCACAACAAAAGGTAGCAACGGCAATAACAATAGTCAAGAAAAACACAATTTTGCCAACATATGGTAGTAAAGGCAAAACACAATGCCAAAATTGTAAGTTATAAGCCAAGTTAATGCAAAGTTTAAGCCAGGCCACAATACAACCCAACAAATCAAACGACTAACCAACAAGTTTCAGTTCGTTTCACTTCAATAATATCATGTATAAACAAATTTTGTCTTTAAATTTTTGCAGCTTTATTTTTTTATTGTTATTATATTATTTAATTTCTTTATTATTGTTTTTTTATTTTACTTTTTGGTTTGTTTATTTTTTCCCCAAACAACAGTACGATTTGTTCGATTTAGTTAAACCACTTTACTAAGTTAAAGAGTAACTGTATCCGTTCGTAGCAAAAGCACTTTTATGAATGACACCGTCAAATGGCGAAGACCGCAATAACTTATTTTTGTGCTGTTGTGTTCAGTTGCATTCGAAATGCGAACGGTTTATCGTTATGTTGTTTTGATTGTATTTTTACCTCGTTTTGTATTTAATTTGTTTTTTATGTTTCTGTTTTTCCCCATTGTTGTTTGCTGTGCTGACAGTGAGGTTACAAAAATTTCTTACACTTTGTTTTGGTCAACCAAGCAAAATCATAAGTAAATATATAAGAAATTGTTTCCACCATTTCTATAAGTATGCAAAACTAAAAACAATTTTTTTGATTTATTTGTAATTTAAAGAAAACTTTTCTTTGCAGAGCTTGCAAATGCCCTTATTGCAATTAGGAATATAAAATTTTGCAAATTATTGCTTGAAAAATATTTCACGTAGCTTAATTCGTTGTGGAAATCAGCATTTTAATAATTTCCTCTACTTCTACGCAGCTTCTCAATAGCTGCATATGTTTATATTTTAAAAAAATATTGAATAAATATAATGTAGTTTTCTGATTATTTTTTGCCTATTTAATATTGTCATCGTATTTTACGGAAGTGATGGCTTTTAGAACAATGCAGTACCTGTGTCCCTACTAGATCTTAATTGTAACAAGCATGTTATTGCATGTTGCGTATACGCGCTGGTGTTCCTGTTGTGAAAACCAAAGAAGACAGAAAAAAGCTATAAAAAGTTATTCGCACCAAAAATTTGAAAAGTTGCTAAAAGAAAAGCAAAAAAGGAATAAAAAGTTTTAAATTTTATACATTTTGTAAACATTTTTTTTTAATTTTTAATGTAAAAAAATTATTTGTGATCGCATGAGCTTTAATATTTGCAAATGTTAATTTTCCTCGTTTTTGGTCAAATTGACACTCTATTTCTTTGTAACAGTTTAATTTTTTATTGTTAAATGCACGTTAAAAGTTTAAAAAAATTGCAAAAGCTAAAAATAGTTAAAAAATTAAAAACACCGGAAAAAAGCAATAAAATAGCGAAAAATAGCAAAAAAGCACTTTAACTTCTCTGGTGATAATCTAAGCAAAATTAATGTCATAATTGATCAGAACCAGAATGTCAGATCTGGCGATCTCTCGCCAAACGTGGCGATATAAAAACTTGTTTGGCGTCCTAATTTTCAATTTGGCGATATGGCTATTTTTTGGCGATTTAGATAATAGTTGTTGATTTTGTTGGCTACATTTTATAGTCATGAATTTGCTTCAAAAGTCGTTAAATTTAATACGAATAAATAATAATTTTATTCTGGTATTTTTGTATATGAAGTTTAAAGAAAAAAAAACTAACAAATTATTATATTATTATTATTCCAACTAGTAATGCCTATGTTGAAAAAGTATTTTCAATAATGAACTCCACTAAGACTCGTTTTCGAAGCAGAATCCAATACAAACTTCTTGACGCGTTATTACGAGTTAAAAATTATATGAAAATAAATAAAACATGTTGCGGTTCTTTTGTACCTTTGCAAGATATGTTGAATAAATTTAATTCCCATACAATTAATTTCAAACAGAAAGACAACGGGGAATGACGTGTATAGCGTTTTCGATATATAATAAAATTGCAGCTACGTACATACATACATATGTATGTATATCTAACATTTGGTTAATATTTACCACAAAAATTAGTTTTTTTCTTTTTAAATAGATTACTTTTTTATAGCAAACATTGTAAGTTTTTTTGTTCAATAACCATTTTACCTTGTTTTTAATAAAAATTTTAACAAAATATTTATTATGGCGACCTTTTATCCATTTTTGGCGAATTTTAGCGATTCAGATCAAATTTATTTTTTAGGATTTAAAAGAAAAAATTTATTATTATTATAAAAATATAAATTTTATTGAAAAAACTAAAAAAGAGGCCTTGGCGATTTTGGGGATTTTTAATATTGAATTAGCGAAAAAGGTCAAAATAAATCTGACAACCCTGCCAAGTACTTAAAATTTCAGGGAACACTACCAGGTAATATTAAGTTGTTTATTAGTGCGTTTTGTTTTTCTGGTAACGATATGTTATTGCGTTCTAAGCTTTTAAACAAATATTTAAATTTTTGCTACAAAATTTTTTTTTATATTTTTATTAAGAAAATAAAACGGCGGTAGTGCATTAATTTTTTGCAGCAGTGTTGTTTATAGCTTTTGTATTGTATATTCTTACTGTTTGTTTTCTTTTTTTTGTTTAGTGTATAAAAACATTTCTGTTTGTTACTTTTTTTGATTGCGATAAACATATCGCACACTAAATCAAAAACAGTCACAACTCAAAACAATATTTTTCATTAGGGCTTTTTTATTTGCTTTTTAAAACGACATCTTAGCAAATGAAATGCAATTACATTAAAACAGCTGATTTAAGGTGTTTTTGTTTATCGTGTTTAAAAATCCAACTTTGATAAAATTGGTATAGAAAATTTGTTTGAAAATTTTATATGTAATATGAAATATAAATCAATTAATCAATCATGCGCTTAAACCTTTTTTAACAAATCAGAAGTAATTTGGTAAAATCTTACACCACTTTTATTTATTTTTTGCAACTCCCTTAGGGAAAGATAGAAATATTGTAAATAGTAGTAAAGCTGAAGGGTAGAACAAAATTACAAAAAAAAAGAGAGATAGCATGAAGGGACTACCCAGAGTCTCTGGCAGGAATCGAAACCACGATCAGGCAGACTTGAGCACCTACTTACTTGTCTACAAGTGCATCCATATTTTACTGTTGATCATAGTTTATTTGTAAAATGACAAAATCTCCTTTATGAAAACTAATTATTTAGGGTTTTGCCGGTTTCTGATTAAGTGTGCGATATGTATACATGCATAATAAGATTTTACAAAAACAATAATTTAACCAACGAACCAACAACCAATCATTCCGTAGCTTGTATATATACATATATATAATTCAGGGCCAAAACGCTTTCTTATGTGGCAACCATACGATCCGTGTGTGTTCTTTCAGTTTGGCTCTGTACGGTTGCAGTGGATGTTCTTATTTTATACCAATGTTTTTGTTTATATGTTAACTCACTACTCTTCCAAAACAATTTAAAATTCTTAAAAAAAATTTTTTTTTGTTGTACAGTGTATCTGTGTGGTCAACATACTTTAACAAATATTAAACTCTGTTTAAGAGTGACCATTTTTGCATGTCAAAACTTACATCCTTCACGTTTGTTCAACATTTTGATGCCAAACTATCAAACTCTTCCTACGAAGAACGCTATTTCAAATCAGCAAGATCAGTTGACAAAAGGCCAAGATATAAATAAGCAAACCCCTTAATTATCCCATTTTTTAGACAAAATCAGAAAATATAACCAATATGGTCAGAAAACTTCTGATAATACTTAATAGGCAGCGGCCTGAATCGTGGGGTTTTTTTTTTGATAAGAGCAGGGAAAGGGGTATTCTCCATAGGATTTCATAAGTTTTTTTAAAATTTTTTATGCGCTTAATCTGAGAAATTATAACAGCTATCGACTTGAAACCAAGTAAAAAGTACTTATAGCAAGTTTGAAGTCGAAGGCTGCAATAGTTTTACATGTTTGCCGAGATATACATATAGAAATATAAGTATGTATAAGCTTTATAGGGTACAATTAAACAGATTTTTCAGGTTTGGTTTATGCTTATATTTCGGTCTTATACATACATACACCTTTATCACAATGTAAAGGGTATAAAAACACATTTCCATCTATAAATAAAGGATACTTGTTCCCAAAAGTTAATTAATTTTTTTTCTCATAACATAGTACGTTAATAAAGAATAAGCTTTAAAAAGCGGTTCGAACCAAAACTTAAGAAATTTATTAACCTGGTCATCTTATGTTTATTACCTACAAAGAGCACACACAGTCAAACATATATAGCGCAATCTTATCAACAAGAAAGTACATAAGAAATTTAAATACAAAGAATTGAACAACAATAACATCGGCAGTAAAAGCGAAACATGAAAAGCCAAAAATTAAGTAAAGATGAAGTTTATTTAGAAGATAAAAAACAAACAAAACAAGAAAGGGTTCAAACTCGTATTATAACTTTAAAATAAAAACGGAATAACAACATCACTGGGGCAAAGATCATCACATAACGGGTTTTATTTTGATTTCTTTCTTTTCTTCGTATTTTTTTTTTTTTTTTTTTTTTCAAAAATGGGAGATTTTTCAAAAAACAATCGCAACACTAACTTCAGAAACCGGAAATGTTACCCTTTTTACTAACGGTATTCAATCACAGCATCGATTGTTATTGTTTGTGAAGATAACAAAGCGCAAGCACCCGGTGGCAAATGTGATAATGATTCAGGGACAATTTAAAAGTGGCGCAAAAAAGGTATAAAATAAATAAAAAAAAATATGCAAAAGGGCCTCAAAAATCATTAAAAATGGCACAAAAAGGAAATATGTTAAACAAACAAAAATTAGTTTTAGCACAGTTTTATTTTAATTGAATACTTCGCACAAGCATGAGTTTTTAAATAATTTCAATAGTTGGAATTATTTTTTATTAATACATACATATATGGAATAAGACACCGTAAAAATAAATTGTGTTTAATGTATTTACTAACCAAAATTCATCATCTCAACAGCTCTAAAAAAAATGTACTGTAAGATCGTTAAAAAAAGGCATTTTATGGCAAAAAAAATTTTAAAAAATGGCTTTAAGTGTTATATGCCATTTTTAAATGGCCCTGATCATGACAATTTAATTTTGTTTGGTATCATACATAAATATTTGAAGTAACCCAGCAAAAATAACATTGCTTTGTAATGAGTTAAAATCCAAAAATCTCTTACTAATTGGCATTTTAACTCATTACTTTAACATGGCGATGACATTGGAGGCAAGTACTTATCATGCTCGCTTACAAAGAGGGAGTTAAATAAGTACTTGCCATGTTCGCTTACAAAACGGGACTTACATAAGCCATCACTTTGCTGGCATTAAAATAACTTTTTCCTGGGGACCCCAGTTACTCATTGTTGTATTTAACGTTTTTTTCTTTGATGTTTTGGTTAAAACTGGCTTAAAATATTTAGTTATAATGGCGCATATTCAGAAATTGTAACTAAAGTCGAAACTTATAAAACAGAAACCAAAAAATAGTTCATAGATAGTTAAAGACCCTATTCACAAATCATAACTATCGCAACAACTGCTTTCAGCAATGCAACACTGTATTCAACAGATTTTTGTTGACTAAAAACACATCTCTAGTTTGTTTTCTTTTTTGTTTGATTTTTTTGTGGACGAAATGGACGCAGTTAGTAAAGACAATTAGGTAAGTTTATTATTATCGTTAGAAAAAATATGTATTTAAATCTTTGGGTATTTTAGAGAGACTCAAATTGGTCGCCAGATGAAAAATTGTTGTACTTTTCATATATGTACATAATGAAATGAAATCAATCAGCTGTTCTTTAATTTTATCTGTTAGTTGACACTTAGTTACAGCTTAACCCATGATTAAGTTAAAACTTGTCGTGCTGATAGTAATCAACTAAGAATAACTTAAATAGGTACTTAAAAAAGTTAACACTTAGATATCATTTCTGAATATGCGCCAATATGTTAAGAAATTGTCAAACTGAAACTATCTGCCTAAATTTTTGATAAGAAGTAATTCATTATCTAACAACTTCTAAATAATGCAGACGGTATGTAATAGTCATTAAAAAGAAAGTTGTTTGGCAATGACTAATCGCCACCAAGTTTTTGCTGGGAACTTTCCAAAAGGTTGTATATGTTCGCGAAACCCGGGGCTCTGTGCGAGATACGCGCCTTTCAAGAAGAGCACACCCATTTGTGGGCGACTGCCCAGTGAGTTGCATCACGCATTACAGGGAGAAATCGTTCTTTAGTCAAACAGTTCGTAGTATGTGAAATAAGCTTCCTAAGTCTAAGTTCACACACGACGATTTTAGTTGCGCAATTCTTGAGTTTGTAGATGTTTTTTCAGATGCGATGGAAAAATAATTGCCGGTACTAGGCTATTTCAAGTTTTTCTCTCATTCGTCTTTTCAATTGAGTATTTGACACTTCTTTTCATCCGGTGTTCGTTTTTTGGTGTGTATGTAATTTATAATTGACCTTAGACTAAAGATGTGTTTCCTGTCACAGAAAAGATCGGTCTCAAAAATTTTTTAACATAAGCCTCTATTTGTAGCCTCAAATGAAATTTGTCATCAATTATTTAGTTAATATATTTTAAAAAATTAAATCTTATTTTATTTTTAATTTTAAACTTTTTATAGCTCTGCCGGCTGGCTACCTCCACTTTTTATTTGAGGTAGATTACAAAACTTATGTCATAGACAAAATAATATAGGACAACTTTTAAGGACTTATGTCTAAATGGTAGTTATTTTTAATAAAATTTTAGAAATAAATACTTATCGTCGGGTGGTCTTTAATTTGCTTCTTGGCACATTTTCATTTTAAAAAATCGAGTTTTTTTTTCAAATCCGCAATCCATTTTCGTTATCTCAGTTATAATGAAAGATATTAAGCTTCAAAGATATTTCATATCCACAACTTCACATTTTTTTAGGATTGTTCTGTTTAGTTATTTACTTTTTGTGATATTTACAAATAAACAATTTAAATCAAAACAAATATTTAATAAAGCTAAGCCACACAGCGTAAATTACTCAAAGCCCCTCAAAAAAAACTCTTTTTCCGAACATCAAATAGAAAATAAATATACGAGGGTTGCCTTTTATGTTTCGGGATTTGGCAACACTAGTGTTTCAATCTGACAACTAACAGCTCTATCGTGAAGTTTGACATTTTCTAAGTTATACATACGTACTCAGAACGTTTTGGCATACACGTGCTTTTTGTGTTGTTTACAGTAACTTAAAAGATTCAACTCGACCCAAAAATGAAATTAAATCATGAACGTTTTCGTGCGATTATTTTTTACAACTATCGACGTGGATTAACTCAGCAACAGTGCATGGATGAACTAAATTCTGTTTTTGGCGATGAAGCTTAATCAAGGACCAGTGTTTATCGATGGTATGGTGAATTTAATCGTGGTCGTAGTTTACTCAATGACGAATTTCGTGAAGGTCGTGCAAAATCAGTAGTTGTTCCGAAAACCATTGATGCTGTGCATGAACTGATATTGGAAGATCGTCACGTGACCTATCTTGAGATTGAGATAGTGGGACCAGCATGCATTCAATATTGCATGAACATTTGACTGTCAATACAAGTTTTTCGCATTGAATCCCACACAATTTGTCAATCGCTCAAAAAAAGGCTCGTGTCGATTAGTCCAAAGAAATGCTCAGAAAATACGATCGCGGTGCTTCGAATTACGTCTATGATATCGTGACACGTGATGAATCCTGGATTTACGCGTATGAGCCCGAAAGTAATTAGCAGTCGACTGTATGGGTGTTTTAAGAAAAGCAAATGATCGCCAGCTTTTTCAGAAAACTGGGCAAGTCGCAACCGTATCACTATAATAACGCAGAACAGTTAATTCTGAGTGGAACACAACCATTTGTTTGCCAGTTGTCTTCCAAGAAATCAGGAAAACCAACAGCCGAAGATGGATCACTCTTCACCACAACAATTCGAGCTCTCACACATAGGCTCAAATAACTGCATTTTTTAGCACCCAAAACATCGATTTAATGAGTCACCCGCCGTATAGTCCTGATTTGGCAACGAATGACTTTTTTCATTCCAGTTCATAAAAAACAAACTTAGAGGTCAACGTTTTTCGACACCTTAAGAAGCGGTTGCTGTATTTCGAATACATGCTTTGGAGATACCTCAATCAGAGTGGCAAAAGTGCTTCGACAATTGGTTTAAACGCATGCAAAAGTGTATAGATCTTCATTGGAGTATTTTGAAAAACAATAAAATGATTTTCGATGATTAATATTTGTTTTTCTTCTCTAATCCCGAAATATAAAATTCAACACTCGTATTAATGTCTAAAATAATCAAATGCAGCACAAAAACTTTTTGCCTTGTTTTGGTTAAGTCTTACCCCCTTAAAACGCAACGCCTTAAAACAAAACCAAAATGTATGGAAAAGTTTGTTTAAATTTAAGTTTTTTTCCATACAATTTTTTTTGATATTACGCGTTGTGTTTTACGTAATTGTGCCCTTAATAACTTAAATATATTGTTTAAACTTTAGGAAAAAAATAATTCCAATGTATATGTTAAAAAAAAAATATGACAAATATTCTTCATCGTTTTTCTTTAAACTTTTTGGGTGTACTATGCAGCAAATAAGAAACCACACGACGATATATTGAAAATCGATTTTATAATATAAGGTAAGTAGTTTGCATGAAAAAATATTTAAGGGAGAGATTGTATTTGACTTGTGTGTTGCCTTAAGGGTTAATTGGCAACAGTTTGGATGCTGTTTTAGATTCTAAGCCCCTGTCTTCTACTATGACTCCTATGCAAACTCATTTACTCCTACTTTACCTTCAGAGTTTTACAGGTTATGGCACTCCCAAAATTTTGTTAATAACTCTAATCGCAAGGGTAATTCTCTGCTTCGTAATTTATTTCATATTAAGTACTTACATTGGCTGGCTGGGTTACCATGATTTTTTTGTCAACGCCTACTTTGGGCGGTGCGGTCAAAAATGAACCAATCCTTACACAATTTGGTAGGGTCATTGCTGTCAATCTCGATGGAACTATTTAGAGCCCGATCGACCGTAATAGTTCCGAATTATATAAAAAGTGGTATTCTTAAATTAATATTCTTTGTTGATTGAACTGATTGTTTTTAAGACAAATTTTTCTTCATTATTTTTATCTTTATTTTATTTTCATTTAATTAATAATTTTAATTCAGAGAAACTAAATAGAATTTATTTTCCAAACCAGCTACAGATTTTCTCACAGTACTCTTTCAACGGCAGTAGTGATTAACTGTTAACAACATCTATTTAACTTACATGCTTTTAAAAAAGGCAAACGGATTTGCTTTTTATTTGTGAGTGAGTAAACAATTTGACAAGAACAAACTGAGAGTGAACACTCGTTCAGAAATCTCAAACGAGGTGTTTAGTAATATTTTATAATAAAGGCTGTATTCCAAAACGCAGTTTGCTTTGCATTACAAATTTTCAACTTCTTCCCTTATACACTCCTTACAATTTTGACAACGGTTTTGCTTCCAGGACTCATTTGGAAGTAGAAGATATTATCAAAAACCTCATCTTTGCTTTCAGGAAAAACTTGAACTTTGTGATGCAAAGCAAAGCGCGTTTAGGAGCACAACGAAACGTGCAGTTTTATGTTGTTCTTGTCATTTTAACAGCTAAACACCGCATACTAAAATACTAAACGCGCGTTTGGATTTAAAAGCTTTAAATGCAACCTTAAAGGAACATAGTAAGTGTAATAATGGGCACTCAGTTTTCCTTTTTTAAACATTCAGCGAAATTAATTTTTTCTGTGTACAAACTTGTATTATAGCGTTGAAAAGGCTTAAGAAAATTGCTTAAAATGTTAATTTAAAACACTCTTCACATTTATAAAGATCTTCAGATTTTGTATGCTTGAACTACTTACATATGGATAGTTGTAAGTACTTAAATGCGTTTTCATAAAACAAGGTTGTTAAAACTTAAGATGGCCAACAATGATTGTTCTTATTTAATTGTCACATATGCATTTTAATCAAATTTCCTTTTACATCCAAAGCAAATCGGACACTAAATATTCAAGTTAATAACTGGTTCCCTGTTTCTTATTAAATGTGGAAAATGTTTTTTTCAACACACAAAGGTAACAAACAAACGTTACCAAATTAGTTTTTTTTACTTATTAACAACTGAAGTTTTCTTAAAACATTATTAATATTTTTTTTATAAGCCCTACACCACAATTTATTTTATATTAAGTAATACAAAGTATACGCAGGTTTCGGCGACTTTTGTGGATTTTTTAGGTAAACGCCTGCAGTCCATAATGGACCATTTTTTTCAAAACACAGTTGGCTAATTTATAGGGCCTGACCAAACGTGCAATTTTGAAACCAAGCCTTACCCGAACTTCGATCAAATTTTTATTTTTCGATCGAACGCGATTTGCAAACCGAAGTCCTAACTTTTCAATAAATTCAAGATGTTATTATTACACACAAGGTGAGCCAAAAAAAAATGATCCTATTGGAAGATACTCTTATTTTTTCAAATGGCGGCCAATGTCAAAACCGTTTTGACATTTGTGAACTAGACAAATGTAGAATACAAGTGAACAAGCCATGAAGCGATACACTCCCCAAGAACGCGTAATAATCGTGTCTGTTTTTTTGGTAACAATTCGTCTGAGGCGTTAGCGCAGGGCCGTCGCCGATTCCCCGGTCGTCTGGCACCGACTGCGCAAACACTGCCCTGTTCGGCCACCCGCCCTGTAGAGTATGGAACCACACAAAACCGGCTCCGAAGTGACCGTTCTGCCGAGAATATCGCCGCTGTTGGCAAGGATGTCGAGCTGTCGTCAGAAACATCGACCAGAAGCCCTGCCTCGCAATTAACCATCAGCCGGTCGTCCCTAAGGCGAATTTTGGTCAAAGACCTGCGCATTTTCCCGTACAAATCCCAGTCGACCGCCAAACGCGTGTAACCTACGCCCAAGCCATCCTCAACGTCGAGGCCGAAATGGACGATTTTATGACCAAAATCATATTAAGCGATGAGGCTCATTTCCACTTCAGCGGGTACGTGAACAAGTAAAACTATCGCTTCTGAAGCACCGAAAATCAACGAGTGATGCACAAGGAGCCTTTACACTCGGTTAAAGTAACTGCAGAGTGAGCGGTTCACGCTAGATGAGTCATTGGGCCATTTTTTCGATGACGCCGCTGGTCAAAAGACAACAGTGGACGGTGCGCGCTATAGGTCCATGTTAGCCGAGAAATACACCTTGGTCTGGGCGATATTAAAAAGATAAGCGAAACATTCGCTTTTGTCAAATAAATGTTTCAATTACAGCTTGGTCACTTCATGCATATATGCTGGGGTTTTTTTTCATATATTTTATTATTGAATCTTCGCTTAAGCGAATTAACAATAAGTATTCAAATCTTAAATATAAGTAATTAATACTAATCCAGTCAGTACCAGACTAAAATTTAAGTTCTCACAATAAAGATAACTTATTTCAAAAGTTTCATCTAAGAGCAATAGTATCCCTTCTTTTTAGGCGGGTGTGCCCACTATGTTGCAGGATACTTCGAGCGAGCGGATTTGGATGTGTTTCCAGCTTATTTAAATACTTGTCCACATAGTTTAGGATTTCGCTTTTTACTAGTGGAACTCCTAGATCCTTGAGGATGTTGTTGTTTTTAATATACCAAGGAGCACCAGGTATCATTCTCAGTTTTGTTTTGACGACGTTGCATTTTTTCTATGTTAGAGGAGGAATCAGTGCCCCATAACTGTATGCCGTAGCACCAAATTGGTTTTAAAATTGAGTTTTAGAGTAGAAGTTTACAATCCAGACGCAGCACAGAGTTTCTACCAATTAGCCAGTGGATTTGAGCAGCTTTAAGTTTCATTTGAGTCAGCTTCGCACCTATATGGGGCTTCCATGTGAGGCGGCGATCCAGGTGAATACTAAGATATTTTGTCTCGGTTCGTTGAGGCACCATATGGTTGTTAATAGTGATTGGGGAGCACGTTTCTTTTCGTAAAGTAAAAGTTACGTGGGTACATTTTTGTTCATTTATTTTTATTCCCCATAACTTTGCCCATTTTTCAACTTGGGTTACGTGTTGCTGCAGTTGGTTCGAAGCCTCTTTAGGGTCTTTATGAATACTAAGGAAAGCAGTATCATCAGCAAATGTCGTCGTGTGTGTAAAACTATTGGTTGGCATATCTGCTGTGTAAAGCAAGTACAGAACTGTACCTAGTATACTCCCTTGAGGTAGACCAGCCCCTATTGATTGAAAAGAACTTATTTGGTTTTTCTCTTTAATCATAAAGGCTTTTCTTATAACCTGTACCAGCCTGTGAGTTTGTTTGACGGTACTATGTTGACTTCTAAAGCCAAACTGGTGATTTGGAATACAGTTGTTGTCCTTCAAGATCGGATTCAGCTTATTTTTGAGCAATTTTTCGAACAATTTTGACATTGTGGGTAACAAACTAATAGGCCTATAAGACTCTACCTTCGAAGGATCTTTGCCAGGCTTAGGAATCATCTTTACAAACGCCATTTTCCATATAGGCGGGAAATGTTCAAGCCGAATTATCGCGTTAAAAATAAAAAGAATTATTCTTTTTGCCGTAAAAGGTAGCTTTTTTACCATTTAGGTTACCAATAGCCTCTACAACATCTGTAAATCGGAAACGTATTTCTAAAGGACGTCTAGCAACAACTGGCGGTAATTCCTTCACGTCTGTGCAAGTATTGGGAGTGAACACGTTTTTAAAATGATTTGCGAACAGATCGAATTTTTCTTCGTCATTTCTAGCCCAGGATATGCTGGATTAAATATGTAGTTTTGTTGTAACTTAAATTTTTTTTAAGGAAAAAAATGTCAATACATAGAATACATTGAAAAATCAGTGCAATCGGTATGTACTTTTTCTCAAACATCAGTAAATTTAAGTACACAGATTTTTAATCAGTACACTTAACCAAAAATCAGTACAAACAGTCACCCTACTTATGCTAGTTAAAGAATCCTAATATCAAAGGCAATTTTTCTTGATCAGTAGGTTCTCCAGAACTTAAAAAAAGAACAACAAAAAAAGGTTTCCTTTAATATATAACTTTTATTTTTTATATTTATTTAAGTTTTAAAATATAAAAGTTTGAAATACCCACTGAAAAAACTGAAATTTAACAAAAGAATTAGATTAAAGAATAAATTGTTTTTTATTTTAATATTAAAAGAACGTTACAAATAGTATGGCAATCCCGATAATATTAAAAAAATATACAATAATTTTATTTCCTCTTAAGAATTTAAAGCTATGTTACAAAGTTATTAATTTTTTTTATTTTATTTTAATTTATTTATTATTTATTTAAAGTAAATAAATTTACAGATTAAAAATAAAAAAAATAGGAACTGGCTGCAGTGGCCTTCGTCCTATTTTTATTTTTTTGTTATTTATTAATAAACCTTATCTAATTGAATATTTTAAGTTTTTAAAAAAGTTTTAAATTGATTCATTTATGAAATTTAAATATTATAATTCTTAGAACATAATTGTACGTCTTGACGAGGCAAATTCATGCCTAGACAAACGTCAAACTCAGTATAAAAATACCGGATTTTTTTTATTTGGATTTTGACATTTGTCTAGGCATGGATTTGTCTCGTCAAGATGTACAATAAAGCAAAAAATAGAAGAAAATAAAAGTGTGAACATAAACAAATATTGTTTGCTTTATAGCCTTTAGAGATATTAAAGATAGAAATCGGTAAATAAAAGACGTTAAATTCATTTGTCAAGTGTGATAAACTAGCAGCTTTATAGATGAAGTTGTCATCTGGGAATTCAACTGATGTTTAGGTGCTATCTATAAATGACCCATTAAATAACTGTAGTAAAAAATTATTGAAAAAAATTGTTATTTCGGCCCTGAACTACTTCTTTCATAATTTGATCTTAAGTTAAAAATCTTTAAGTAGATGCCTAAGAAACGAAAATCTGGGCTTATAAAAAATACGCGTTAGGGCCTTTCTATATTAAGGTAACAATAAGTTCAATTTGTGGAAGCATATTTACATATTTTATTGAAACTATTTAAACTTTTCCATTATAGGTTAGAGAGTTTTCACAAACAAGTGTCAGTTAAAACAACACAATACACTTACTATTTATCCCTTTTTGAACTTCTTAGAATTTTCAAACTTGTCTTTCTACTGGCAAGATCCAAGACATATTTACTAAAGAAACCCCATTTTATTATAAACAAGTTTTTCATTTTTCATCTGCCATATAGACTTTAAATAGTAAGATCGAAAAACCTTAACACACTTTTTTCCTTAAAATTTTTTATTTGAAATTTTATTTAATTATATTTAATGCCAACTTTGTTTATTCGTTGTTAGTTTGATCAAAATGAGTGACGAGAAAAGTGTACAAACATTATAAATTTTATTTTCAATAAACCCCAATGTGGTCCTACAAAAATTTGCCAAAGAATCTGGTAAAACTGGATTTAATGTTATTAAACAGTATCAGGAGAACTTTAAAATTTATAGAAAAATTCAGAAAGAAAGGTCCAGATAATACTCCTAAATCGAATATAAAGCGCATTTTAAAAGATCGCTCAACACATCTGGAAGTAACCCGGTCAGTTTAGGGGGCAAATTACGGCATTCGTTTCGAATGGAAATTTTACTCGATCGATCGAATTGTCAATGCTTTTAGTTTATAAATTCTAATTAGAATTTTTTAATTTCGATTCGAGTCGAATGCCGTAATTTGCTGCCAGGGATGAAATTTTTATTTTGCCTATTTTAGGAAAATATTGAAGAAAAGTAAGGGGCCCAAAAGCAGACGACAATAATCTATTAGCGTATTTGATTGCTCAACCTTTTTCAGAAACCGGGGCCCAAAACGTTACATTCGATACGAACCGAAATTTAAAAATTCTTGTTAGAATTCCTATACTAAAAGCATTGACAACTCTATCAATCGAGTGAATTTTCGATTAGAATCGAATGTGACGATTTGGCCCCGGATTTAAAAAGCTGTAAATTGAGAAGAAACGGTTGGGTTTTTAAATCTAAAAAAGTTCTCAGTTAAACAGTTTTTATAAAACGATTTTTTAAACAAAAAAAACAACAATGTTTTTAACTAAAATTAAATTTGTTTTAAGAACGTGAACTTCACTCATGTTTTTGGTTTTTAATTCGAGGCTGCTGATAAAAGTATATATCTGATAATCGTATATTAGAAAACGGAATGAATGATTTCGTTTTTATTGTCTATTTAAATATTTATTCCTATTGCATTGCTTTTATTCAACAACAATTACTTGTGCTGTTGCAGTGCAACCATTTATATTTTTTGATGATTGCCTTTTTTTACACTCGCTTTGAAGAATGCCGTTACATGTCAAGCAACGAGTTATAAAGATGGCGCATTGAATATATAAAAACCATTCATTTACTGTTTTTGTAAAACATTCGTGTGAAAAATTTTAAAGTTGAATTTTTTATTTAATAAAAAAAAATTTGCATCATATGGCTTTACTTTCTCATTATTAATAAAAATTAATATGGTAATATGTTTAACATGTTTAATGTTACCTAATCAGCACCGAAACCATTCACATATTCGTTACTTTGGCTTTATATTCGTTGCGTTAGCTGAATATTCATTGCCTTTTGACGTATAAGCAGAGGGCAAGCAATGCACTGCATCATTTTCATTGCCTTTACATTTTGTAATTGTGTCGTGTCTTGCTTTTTTGAAATGATGTGAATTGACAACAACGCACTCATTTTTTGTGAATGCATTTACTAGCATAAAATAAAGCATTGAAACCGTTCTCTGTTGTATATGTCTGATTCGTCATTCATAACGCACGACAAAGTTGTCCTTGCATTAAAATAAAAATCTTTAATTCAGGCCATTTTATTATTAGTTAAAACATATAACTTGTGATTATATAAAACAAATGTTTGTATAACAATTATTATAATTAACTAAATTTAAAAGAAAAAAATATGCTGAGTTAAATTTTTTAGTGCATATGGAATTATTAAAAATGTTACTGTTGTCCTTTTAACAACATATTGTTTCAGAATATAAATTGAAATAACAAAGTTAAAGAACAAGTCTTGTGTTATTTTAGCAGAGCTCTTGTTTTTTATTATGTACACAAAAAACGAAACGATGTATTCCCTAATATACGACGGAGTAAAATTAATATATACATATATGCATATATGTATATATATATATGTATATATTTTTTTTTTTTTTGCTATAGTTCCTTACCCATTTTTCCTTCAGTTATTTTCAAAAGCTTAACAATTTATGTGTCTACACAATACTATCTTGTGTATTTGGTCTTGGCACATATGCTTCTTGTTGTTGGGGTTGTTGTAGCTGCTGCTGTTGTTGTCCTTGCTGTTGTTGATCGACGGCAGCAACAAGTGCAGCTGCGCCAGGAGCGCTCCGATTTCTTGTTGGAGCATTACGATTAACATAGGTTTGTAGATTTTCTTCGGTATAATCAACTATATGACGCTTCTTTTTCCGAGTATATTGTTGTTGTTTCAAATAGATTTTTAAAATTCCTTTAACCGTTATAAATGTCAAACCACCTAATAAAGTGCGATGTAAGGTGTTCTCAATCGACTCAAATAGCAAACGGCCTACAATTGAAGATATTGTAGGCAATAATAAAGCTCCGCAAAAGACTCTTGTAGCTGATACTGGATCTGAAAGTGTTGGTGTTGCAGGATTTTGTGCAGATTGTTCTTCTTCTTCCTCGCTGTTGGACAAAACAGAAAGTTTATTTTTTTTATAGTAGAATTGATTGAAATATGTTAATTTTAAGTTTCTCTTATTCTTATTAAAAAAAAACAAGAAAATTACTAAGTGCAAATTAGGAGTGACATAAAATGTTTTTTACAAGCAAAACAGTGTGAGTGTTATTTAACAAATTAAACTTTTAAATTTTTGCAACCTCATCTGTCACAGCTGAATTATTCAATAAAAAATTGAAACAAAAAAAAAACTAACAAATACTTACGGAAAAGGAATAATTAAACTCATTAGGGGCAATTTGCGGGCTACATTACGTCGATTACGAATCAATCGTATAACGGCATCTTCCCAGCGAATCATACGACCCAAAACTAAGAAAACTGGTATGGCTGGAAGGCCGATTAGTAATATAAGCGGATCGCCATTTTCCATTAAAGCCAACCCTTTTTTGTGGCCCACAATCTAGTAGACACAATAAATCAAAAGTTGGTAATTAAAATAGTTTCGTTCACATAAGGTGTATATTTAATTGGGCGTTTTCTCTTAGGCCTCTATTATGGTTTAGAACTCAACTCTATCTTTGTACTGCTGTAAGGTGCAGTTTGGTATTATGATTACAACCAAACTAAACACCTGCTACTGACAAATTGCAGCTTCTTGATAATTTTTTTTACAGGTTTGGTCAAAATCATAATTGCAAATTTCCCATTACAGCTATACCTAGTTGAGTTGCAAACCATAATAATGGTTTTTTCAGGTTTGAAAAAATAGTTTAATCAATGTACTGTATATATTTAACGCGGTTGAGCAATTGCCTAGACGTTTTGTAGGTATGTGTTTTGTTTTTGTTACAAAACCATAGTACATGCTAAATGTTAAAATCGACTGCTTTATATACAATGCATTGATTATATTACATTTAGAATTAAAAATAATGTTGATTTGATTAAATTCGAAATTAAAGAAGTATTCAACCTTATTCTGCATTTTGATTACGATTCTGCATGCAAATACATACGCATATGGGCAATTCCAGAAAAAAGTAACGTAACGCCAGAACGCACTATTCTTGTTTGTTAGGGGAATACTTCATTTTTTTTTTTTTTTATTAATATTTGTACAAGGTATTAAAACTTTAATTGCAACAAAACAAAAGCTTTCCCCTGAAAAAAGATATAAAATCTGACGTTTCATTTTTTTTTCGAATTACCTGAAAAAATAAATTGTTTTCAATTTTAATATTTAGAAGCGCTAGTTTAAGTACGAAAAAACAAATAATTTAAAAAATACTACTAACTACTCTTACAGTAAAGAAGGACGGCAGAGAGAAAGCCGATTCGAATCGAAATGCAGAATAGGCGTAATTAGTCACAATATTTAATCTATTTTGTCAAATATTTGCCTTAGACGAGCTTAAATTCTTATTTACCTGAAGAAATGTAACAGCACCATATGTTACAGCTGTCCAGTACAAGGAGCCAACAAAAATACCAGCCGCCAAAAAAGGACTTACACGTTTAATAATATTATCGAAGGCTTCCAAAATATTGGCCACTTTACCCATGTGCGGAAAGACTATTATGTATTCCGTTTGGCATTGTTGACAACTCACCGTTCTTAAGGCATTTCCTTTTTGTTTTTCATCCACCCAACGATAGAGACAGCTCTGATGGACCCATTTTGTAGAGCCTCGGCATTTGCAAGGCTGAACCCAAGCAGCTAAATGATTATCTTCATCCGAAGCAAAGCATATCCAACAACTTCGCTCACTCTCTACACCATCCAGCTGTTGTTGCTGCAACAGTTGACATTGTTGACTTTGCGACTGCGTTTGTTCGCCATCATCACTTACATTATCTGAAGTGGATGGCAAAGCAGCGACAAAATGATCAACTATGTCCTGACATATCTGTACGGCTGAACCATTCGATTCGTTTAAAGTTAAACCTTGGCTTTGCTTGAAATTATCATTCTTTCTCTTAATTCCATCATTAGAATATTTTGTTTCGGGTGTGGTCGAGCTTTCCCTTGTTATACTGTTTTTGTTTTCTTTAACATCTTGGCACTCTAATTCTGAATCCAACGTGGATTCAATTTTAACTCTTGTTGTTATTTTACTAGAAGTTGTTGGAGACTCTCTTCCATTTTCTTCCATTTTTTAACCTTTAAAGCCACTCAATTTTTTTTCTTTACAAAACTTTTATAATATGATTATACAACTATTTGTATAAATATTTCTTTTATGTTAATTTGTAAGAACGAAGAGCAGTAAAATTCATCGCATTTTACTTATTTTGCATTTTTACTTTTATTTTGTAATCAAATAGCACACTTTTTTATGTTAATACGAGTTAAAACAATATTTACATACAGGGTAGTAGCGTAACTACTACAAAACCATAATTAACAACCATGGTACAATTACCTTTGACAAGTCATGTGTAAAATACATATCGTCTGAAATCCCTTTTAACAACCATATTTCATATATAATTATAAGCCCCAAGCATGGTGAAATATTAATTCTACGTCTTACCAGCCAAAAATTTATCGAGACAGGAACATGACGTCGGCAGAATAACGGTTAAAAATTTTGACTCTTTGCGGCTAAAGTTTCTTTTGCCGGTTTTAAATGTCAAAATTCATATTTAAGAAATTAAAAAAGTTAACTACGCTTGATAATGAATGTTGTTGTTGGCATCCAAAATGTTGTTTGATGGCAGACATGGTTGAGCAAACATTTTTTAATACAACGATGACAGAACAAGAATAAAACAGACAGGGCAAAACGATGTGCGAACAAAATTTTGGTCAGTGGCAGAATAAAATTATGCCCGTCAAGACACTAAGTTACTTATGGTCTACACGAGACAGAAGTTTGGAAATTTTTATGTTTGCAATGGTCAAAATCTGTTGCTAACACAAAATATTACCTTGTGCATTGCTAATTTTAGTTTTTAATAATAAGTTTTACAACGCGAGGCTGAGCAATTATGTTAGGACACAAGTTGTGAAATTACATTTTTCTTGCTTTTTTTAAATTGTGTATAAAATAATATATTAAGAAAAGGGGACATTTTTAAACAAAAAATATAAGTGAGAAATAAGCAAAAGAGGAAAGTAACAATATATATCGGTCATTTTTTATTGATATTTTCGGTAACCTCTCTCAATGTGACGGCATTCTGCCGAAGTTATTGCTTATGTTTAGAAATAAAAAAATGCATGCCTAGCTCCAGCGTTAAACAAAACTAAAAGCTAAAAGAAATAAAAAATAGCATGCAAAACCTAATTTATGACTTCTTTCTACTTTATGTTTTCTTATAAAAAATAAATATCATGGCAAAATATTAAACTAAAAATCATCGTGCAAATTGCCTCTTTTACTAATTCATGGTTCATATAAAATATCGGATTTTTAAACATTAGAATAATCTTAAAAAATGTTACAACTATTTAACTATAAATTTCTATAATAATATAAAAATTTGAAGTCGGATACATGTTTTCAGCCTAGCATTTATTTTTTACCGGCGGTTTTTTTTTCAATAATATTGCTATCGGTAAAAACATCGATATTGAAACTATCGATAGTATTATTGAATGTTTTGCAGTTCTAGTGGCCACAACCCTATTCATCAAATCGTCTTGAAAATAAATTTTAGTTATTTAGAGAAAATGGAAAGTGAAGTAAAAAGCGAAGAAAAAAACGATTTTAAAAGCTTTATTGAAGTTCAACGAGAATTGTTGGAGTGCTACTCCTTTACTCCAAATGTCGTTGGCTCTGAAACATTCCAACTTGAAGAACTGTTTCAGTTCTATCATGATCACTTTAACGAATTTTATCAAAAGGAAAATCTAAAACTTATGTTAGCATATACTCGTCGCTGCCTAAAAATTTGGATAAACCACAAAAAATATATGAAAGATGATATTGGAACCGTTTTAATTAAGTTTATGAGGAATTATTATGAAGATGAAAATGATCTTAGGATTGTTGTACAAATTGTATATCAAATAATGACTACTATTAAAAACTTCGAAAACATTGAAATCCCAATATCCATAAATGTAAGTGGTATTTTTATGTCTGCATATTGTTTGCCTAATATAACAAAGTTCTACGTGTCTTTCTCTTTGTGATTTTTATTAAAGAAATAAATAATTTATATTATTTTTTTCTTTGGGTATAAATATTACAACTTCTGGTTACAAATTGAAGCCACAGATTTTACAGCAGTATAGTATACTTTAGTTGGACCCAAGACAAGTTTTGTGACATTAATTGTCAAATTATATTTTCAAACAATAAGATAATATGTTCAATTCAAAGTGCTCTCTATTTAAACGGAGCAACCTAATCCATAAGTAGATTTAAACAGTAATAAAAATATTTTTCCTATGTACCATTTTTAGTTGCTTAACGAACTAATAACAATTTTGCTGACAATAAAATGCCGAACTCTAATTTCTTGTTATATCGCTTCTATTCAACTTTATGTAAAATTGTTTCCCGAAAGCGAGAACATAATCTCTACGAGGCTATGGTCAAGCTTAAAATCTCAATTGGAAACTGATTTAAAGCATGAAACCATTCAAGAAACAAACATCGATATACTTATACAGATGATTGATGATTTTAATTTAGTTAAATACACTTACTACTATGAATCAATCATAATAAATACCGCACAGGGGCTAATTAAGTCTGATCAAAGAAGAAATAGAAAGTCCGGTTACTATCTGTTAAAGAAAGTTGTACAATATTTTATCGAAGATCTTACAAAGAAGGTGTCAATGTGGATATCAACAGATCACAACAAACAAATCGAATGGTCTTGGATAACGTATATTTCACTACTTGAAAATCTTGAAGAAGAACAATCACACCTAATACTACCATCACTGGAAAACCTTGAGCAGTTAATAAAAAACAATCACTTGGAATCATCATGGTTTGAAATACTTTACATAAGAATATTAACACATAATAATCATTTGGTATTGCGATGGTCTATTGAATTTTTTTTTAAAACCTCTCCGTGTACTCTATTTTTGAAAGAAACGCTAAAACATATTATCCTGGCCACCAACTCGAGTTTACTTTTCAACTATGAGGGATATTTTTTTGATATCTGCCAATATCCTTGCTTTCTAAAAAATAATTTCACAGAGGTTATATCATTATTACCTGTAATTAACAACTGGAAATCAATACCATTGTATATGTGGCTAAAAAGTATTAAAAATGTTGAATTAGCAGAATCGGTTTTCCTTAAGGATATCTTTAAAATAGCAGCTTCAATACGAAAATTACAAAATTGTATAATACGCCAACAAGCAATTGAATTATGCAATATAATTTTTGACGAGCCTATTAAAAATATGTCTTTGGAAGAATATGTGATGTATGTAGAGACACTGTATAACCCAAGCGATCTCTATAAAGAATATGAAATGTTCTTTAGCAAAAAATGTTCTCTCAAGTCTGAATCTAAGAGTTTCGTTTTTACACAACGCTTTTACGAAATTTTCACAAACAACGAATTTGAAAATGAGAAATTGTTATTATTTTTAAGCAAATTAAAAACTGAACAACATGGCTGGCTTAAATTTGCGCCGTTTAAAAATAAACTTTCTGAGAGCGATTGCAGCTACATAAAATCGTTATATAAATTGGATTTAATTATGTACTCATATTTCGATTTACGTGAAATCATGGGCATATTTAAAAGGCATTTAATAGTAACAAATTCAGTCGATAATAAAGTTCGAGAATGTGATTGCGCTGCAATATCATCTTACATAACCCGAAAAGAAAATCTTAAAAACGCAGATAAAGACACACTACGCTTGCTACTAAGCTACACTCTAGACTCTAGGGTAATAGAAATTTTTACTGAACGTATTTTGGACAAGTCTGATAAACCGATCGATTTGTGGTTAATTGATGAACTTTTGAAATATAAAAGTGAAAAAATGTAAGTTTAAATAAATACGCCTAACCGCAAACAGTCACTGAAACTATTTTTTGTAAAATTCAATTTGAATTAATTCAATCTATTTTCAGCTTAAGTTTAGTTTCAGAATACATATGGGCAAGCTACGATGAGCCTGTGAGTAAAAAATATGCCGTTATTATATTCGAGAAGTACCACATTATTCATACTGCCTTCTCAAAAATAAATTTAGTTAAGAACTGCACAGACAAATTGTTAAAAGATCTAGCAAGTAAAGGTGAAGCCAGGTAAGAGGAAATGTTGGTATTATATTTTTAGTTTCTTTGTTTTTTAAAATCTTTTCAAGTGCCCTTATAATCTTTAACATGTTTAATGCCGGCATCAATTGATATTTTTCTTAAACTATTCAATATAACTAAGAGTCTCTTAAACGTATTAGATAATACGAATTGCCTTTCGAATCGAAAACTCTTTTTCGAAAGCCCTATCGATTCGAATTAATATCATCAACTTAATTAGGTAACAGCAAGGCGAATTCAAAAAATTCGCCCTCTGCATTTTGTTTTTGTGTTTGAACGGTGGAATGTCAGAAAAATCAAAAACTTTACACAAAATTAAATACTTGTAACGTGCAAATGTCAAATTTATTTTAATCAGCTGCATTCTTGATATTACCTTGTTGAGAGTGCCCTGAACTTAATTTACACAATTTTTAGAAATTAAAAACGATCTTAAACTGCGAAGAGATTTTAAACTTACGTGAGTGTCAGTAGACTTGACTTTTAAAGTAATTTCTTTAATTTTTTTAAGTATGACAAGGTCGTGTTTTTACGTCATCTTTAACGGCTGTGTCCACTTTATTGATTATTGGTTTGTTAAGGCTGGTACTCTGTTCGATTTTAGAGAAATTTTGAGGAACATTGCTTATTTAGTTTGAAAATTTGGCAAGAAAAATTTTTTTATAACCTCAAAAAATTTGCTGCATTATTTATTTTGGCCACAAAAAATGGCTTTTAACGATTTCATATAATATCGTGAATGATTGTGAATTTTCTGTCAACATTTCGCTACATTAATCACAACATGTTGCTATTAAAATCTCGGAACATTGGTACCAAATGAAAGGTTTTTAAAAACCCTTCAGCCTTAATACTCTACAGTGCAACACACCTAAAATATACTGTTTGTAGATCAGTAGACAGTATCATTCATAAGCATATATGTAATACAATTTATGACAACATTTGTCTTTGCCGTTATTTTTCGGCGTGTGGCAATACGTTGCAAACATTTAAGGCAATATTCATTTGCGACCCTAATAAAGTATATATACTTTGGATCCTTATAGATAGAGAGGTCGATATAGCCTTGTGCGTCTGTCCGTCTGTGTGTCGATTAAAATCAAGTTTCCAGAGCCAAATTAAATCGCATAGAAAGCGTTTTGGTGTCTTACTTTCTACTATGATTTTTTTTATTTAAAAAAATTGTTAGATAGTGGCCGGTAGTAACACCACCCATACAAACGTGCAAACTATAAGATTTTCTGTTTCAAAAAAAAGGATAGTGATTGACTTCAAACCCGAATTTAAATAATTTTGTGATATATTATATATGCAGTTCGAAAACAACTTGGATATAGCAGATGCTTAGTATACATAAAGACCAACGTGAAGGGTATATAACATTTATTTAGACAATATTCAGAATATCTTATTTTGAACAAAACGAAAAAGAATTATTTCTTAAATAAAGCCAAAGTCAGAGATAATGACAATTTTATTTGTGCTTTACTTCTTATTTAAGATTTTGGGCATTGTCATCCTCAGTGATGTTATACAAATTTTTAAAAGGTCTTTCCGCAGCCCAAAAACTCTCTATTTTTTCTATGCGCTCAAAAGGTATCTACAACAATTCCTAAAACTTTTAAATGGCAATAAGTACAGGGTGTCCGCCGCCACTTTAGTAGACATTAGCCTTGACAGCTCATTTTTGTCGTAAAGTAGAGACGTGACAAATTTATTATGGAAAAATATTCGGTAAACCATTTATTCAAAAAACATTTAATCAAAATTAATCATCGATTACTGACTGTGACGATGAAAAAAGTTCGTGAAATATTTGGGAGAAACAACGTGCCAACAAGATGAATTGAATGATTTCGAAGAAAGAGGGACCACAACGTGCTAAAAGATCGGCTGAATCAATTACTGCTGCTCAAGAAAGTGTTCAAAACAATCTATCAGTCTCAATTCGACGTTGTGCTGAGGAGCTTTGTCTTCAAAGAACAACTTTGGTCACAAAGTTTTGCATTTGTTTCCTTTTAAGATTCAATTGATACAGAAGCTTCTTCCAGAAGACCATTTACTACGCTGTACATATGTATGTCAATAGGATGTTACAGCTCCCCATGACAACCCTGATTTTCATGAAAAAATCATAATGAGTGACAAAGCACATTTTCATTTGAATGAATATGTGAATAAACAGAATAGTCGGTTCTGGGCAATGGAAACCTTAAAAATTATTTATTAGTAACCTTTGCATCGATTAAAAGCGACAGACTGGTGTGCAATTTGGTCAGGAGGAACCATTCGATTTTACTTTTTTGAAACTGAAAACGGCGTAGCGGTAACTGTCAATGGGGAGCGATATCGTGATATGATTGAAAACTTTTTAATGTCGTGTAAATTTCTCTTTCCCCTAGCTCGAATCTTTAAAAAATGTGATTTCTTTATTCCTTTTTTTTTTTTTTTAAATTTTGTTTATTAATTATTTTTTCACAGCACTTTAATGTTAAGTATTCGCTTGAACTTTTCAATCTACAAAATGGCGCTTGCTCAAAAATGACTTAAGTATTATATTTTCAAATCAAAAATTAAAATGTTAACAATAAAAATTTTAAATCTTAAAACACAAATAAAACATTTTTGTTTTTAAAATGGTATAAAAGCATCATTTTATAAATAACAATGTTAAATTTTAAAATAAAAATAAAAAATCTTTGTTTTAAAAATGATTTTTTTTTTAAATACAAGAGTTTTAAAACAAGAACGCAAAATTTTTGATATAACAGTTTTTTTTCTTCCATTGTAATAATAAAGATGTTAAATCTTAATATAACAAGAAAAAGTTTTTATTCCTTAACATGTTCACAAAAAAATTTCGTTATTAAAACGAAAACTATTTTTGTTTTTTTTTTTTTTAAATGTTTTATTTTTTAAATAAGATTGTTTATTTTCAAAATAAAAAGAAAATCTTTCGTTTAAAAAGGATTTCATGAAAATGCTGCAATTTAAAAACAAGAACGCAAAATTTTTGATTTAAAAATTCTTTTTTGGCTCAGTGTAGCTGCAATAGCGGCAAGCAAACAATCAAGTAAACTTGAAAATTTACAATGCTGCCTATCAGCAATTGTAAGCGTATGTTTTTAGAAATTTAAAAAGATTGGCATACTAATATCTATTTTCGAAATCCCAAATTTTGATGATTTAAACAAATCCTTACTACTATATATTTCTATATACATATGTATTAAATTGTATAAAACTAACCTTGATTTTTTTTGCGTTACATTTAGAATTGAAGAAGCTTTTTGCTTTTATCACTTTAACAAGCAAAATTACCTGCGCTCATATAACTTTGATCAAATAAAAGCACATGGTTTGACTAAACAATTTATATTGGACATGTTAAAACATCATACTGATATAACGAAGTCAAAGTCACGGTATTTTGAAAATTCAAATGAACATCGCTTTAAACTGCGAATTGCCATTTGCATTTTATTTGCTATTCGTGAAAAACCTTCTATTGTGGATACTGATATCTTAGATGAGATTTGGAATATATTACTTAATGAAAATAACCAGCTCAATGTTACATATATCTATGAGTTCATTCTAGGATTCACCGAAACTAGACAAGACCTTATATTGAAAAATTTAAAAGAGGTAAGTTAAAAAAAATTTCTATTGCAAGCATTCAAACATTGATGGCTTAATAAAAAACAGGGTAACTCGCTTTTTTTAAAATATGTATTGTATTTTTTTTTGAAGACTTATGTATGCTGAATACATTCTAAATTTCTCGTTTTGTTTTTAATTGAAAATAAAATTTATTGCTATTTTATTAAAAAAAATACTTTACAACTTTTACTTTTATTAATTTTTTTCCCCCTGTAAACTACTTAAAATTAAGTTGCGACTTTTTTATATTCAATTATCCATACAAATACCCAGTAGAGATGAGCGATATTTTTGTACCTGTGATTTTTTTCCTGTTAAATTTGAATGTTATGCAAAGTAAGATTTTTGGCTGTTCCCGTAAAGTTACTGTTAACTGCGATGTTACCAAATCAATTTTTTTTTTGGCATAAATTCAAAGAACAAATCAGGGCCATTATTTTTTGCCCACGTACATACAAGCATAGGAAAAATAAAAAAAATATATGTGGAAGTTTCCAGCGACGGGTCTACCGAGATCGAAAATTTTTATGTTTACAAAGAAATGTTTTTTTTTACAGTATAATAAAAAAGTGTCCAAATTTTGATAGAAAGATAAATTTTTAGTTAATATAAGGTGATATAGCAAAAAAAAAATGATTTGAAAGCTAAGCATGCCTACTTTGGTTATCTTTATTTTTAATGATATTTTCTTTTTAGTAATTGTTTATTCAATATTTATATTACAGTTGTTATTATCTTTCAAAAATATTTTTACTAACAACTTAATGCAATAAAAATAAAAAAAAAAACAAAAATCAAAATAAATTTTAATTTTTATTCTATTTATATTCCAACGTCGCGTTCCTTTCCACAAGATAACGTTTTCCATCATTACTTCGCGACCGCTGAAAATTTTAGTTTAAATCAAAAATTAAGTGCATTTAACTTAAAATAATTTTAGATAAAATAATCGCACTAAAAATATTTTTGTATAGTCAAAGTTTTTTTAATACATATTTCTATGTACTAACTAATATATACATATGTACATTTACGTCGATGAGTAAAACAAATGTGGCAAAAAAAGAAGGAAGCATCGTATGTTACTGGGAAATAAGAAATAAAGACCCACTTAAGAAAAGTATATACCGCAAAAAAAATCAAGCTCATTACAATCATCAAAATCATTACAAGACAAATGGAAGGACATGCCTAATATTTCAGGCATCCGAAAACTGAATTTTTTTTCTCCTGTGACAAATATTTAAAAATGAAATAATCTTAAACAGCGTATTTTTTAAAAAAACTGAATGTTTAGTAGTTTAACTTACTTACCTTATGATAATACATTTGAATACATATAAAGCTACATATATTTACAGTTCTCATCTGAGTTGAGTGTCAAAAAAAAGTTTAAATTTTTATGAGTGTCAAAAAACAATTTGATTTTCTCGTTTTTAGTATTACATTACGTCTAAGAAACATTCATACGTCTAGAAAATACAAAAATATACATCGTTAGCTAAAACGCAAACGGCCCGATCTAAAGCTATATTTGCACTACCTGAGTTGTCATCTGAGTTTCACAACTGAGATTTATTTTTATAGTGTAATAAGTTAAATAGAATGGTAAAATATGTCGCGTGCCCAATAAAAACTAAGTCTAAAATAAAATAAAACAAAATGAAACATCTTTACTTAATGCCTCTTATTAGGAAGCCGTATTAGTTCTTTTGAAATTTAAAAAAGTTGGTTTAAAAAATTGTATGCCATATCTGTCACACAAAATAAAAGAAAATTTTTTTTCGTGGATTTTATTCTCGAAAAAATCATAAAAATCCACAATAAATGGTTTATTTATGATGAGCCCCTTAATTCTAATTAGTTATATGTCAAGAATTTTATATAAAAAATAATTCCAAATAGTTAGGGCTGCCATGGAAGCCGATAGCTTTTGAACAATTTAAACTTTTGTCTGACGACTTTTCAAATTGTAAGTTTCGAGCTTGAAAACAGCAATTTAATTAAGAAATCAAAACACAATGCAGAAATTTATAACTCTGAAATATCTTTTAGATACTTTTAAATCCAATTCCAACAGCTATCGGTTTCAATGGTGTTTTGAACCATTACTCACATTCCTTTTATGTGTTTTTTTAATAATAAAAAAAAACAATTTATTTCTAGACTTTTTTTATATATTTTAAAAATTAAACAAGTAATAGCGCTAAATTCGGCTGTGCTGAATCTTATATACCCTTCACATTGGTAATTTTATATACCCCGTAATCTTTTCTAGCCGAGTTATTTCGTACTGCAAATATTATAATGAAAATACTTTGTGTCGGGTTTGAAATCGATAGCAATCCTAGCTTTTGAAATAAAAAACTTTAAAAGATTTTAACGTTTATATGTACAGTAAAAATATCATGTAGAAGGTTTAATGTCAAGAGTTTTAACAATTTTCGAAATTTTTCGTATAAAAATTCTTAATTTGTATGATTCTATCCAAATAATTGTCCTTCTTAAATGTTGCCCTATTGTTCAATTACTTCTTGTGGAACATTTGAAGTCAATAGCTGTTTTTGAAAATTGTACAAAAATTGGTCATTTGTATGGGGGCTACCCCTTTCCCTGCTTCTTTCTAAATAATTTTTCTTCCAAAATGTAGGCCCTATTGTCCAATTACTTTTTGAAGAACATTTGAAGTCGATAGCTGTTATAGTTTCCAAGATAGCGTATTGAAAATTTTACAAAAATTGTTCATTTGTATGGGGACTGCCCCTTCCCCTGCTTCTCCAAATATTTTTTTTTCCAAGATATAGGCATTATTGTAAAATTACTTTTTGTAAAACATTTAAATTCTATAACTATTATAGTATCTCAGTTTTAGCACATGAAATATTCGACAAAATTTATGCAATTGTATTTACCCTGATCCTATCTGAAAAAAATATGTTCCCTAATTTAGGATCTTCAAATTATCCGTGCTAAGTTTTGTGGCAAGAGTGGCTGTACTTACTGAGATATACATAAAGGAATATATGCACCAGTTTCGTCCTAAAAAAATAGTTTTTTTGGGGGTTTCGCTTATATCTTGGTCAATAGTGAACCGATTTTGCTGATTTTAAATAGCGACTTCCCTATCTAGAAGGCTCCAGAATATACATATATACTTTATGGGGTATAAAGTGAATATTGTAGAAATTACAAACGGAATGACAAACTGATATACACCCTTATCGCTATGTGAAGGGTATGAAAAGCCTAGGAAAATTTTTTTTCATAAAATTTAAAATATTTCTTAAGTGGAGTCTTAGAAACATATTGTTTGGCGTTATAACCAAATCTGATTAAGCTTTTGAACACAAACTGATGACGCTATTTAAAGTAGAATTTTTGTTTGTGCAAAATAACAAACTGCGATTACGGTCACTGTTTAAAATAATAGTTATTTTCAAATCACATTCACTGTTCACAGAGTTCCTTAAAAGTCACAGGATCGCTCGTCTCGAATACCCAGTAAGCATTTTTGATTTTATTCGACTCCTTTTTGACTCTTCTGCACGAATTAAAAAATCGCTCATGCTCTCTTTTTTGAGTCAAAAATTATTTGCGACTCTTCTGAAAGTAGCTTTTATGAATCGGGTTGCTGATTTATTTTTTATGAAGTTGTTAATTAATTTTAATTACATATATCACATTTCAAGCATATGCATGCACATTAAGTTTTTGTTTAAAAATAGGTCGCTTTTTAGCATTTGTAGTATACATTTTCGAGTCTGGGTATGTGCCACAGAAAAAAATTTATAATTTTAATTAAAAAAGAAAATTTATTTCTATATCAGTTTATTTTATGTTTTAGGCTAATGTTTTAACTTCAAGTCAACAGATGTCCATAATTGCGGTGTCCTATACTTTTTTTCGGATCCGATCTTCAACTAACACAAGTATTACACTACAGAACTTCCTCGCGCTTGCGATGACGAACAGTTTCCAAACACGACTTCTTGCTCAGATGTCGTTACATGAACTTTTGGGAACGTACAATTTTGAAGGGTAAGTATATACGTAAATGTTCATATTATTTTATATTTGTCCAACTCTGTATATATATATATATATATATATATATATATATATATATATATATATATATATATATATATATATATATATACATTTTTTTAGGACAAAATCCGTACATATATCCCTATATATCTCAATAAATATAGTCATTCTTGCCACAAAACTTACCACGGATACCCTGAAAATAGGGACCTAAATAAGTAAATAATTTTTTTTCAAATAGGATCAGGAAAAGTGGTATTTTCCCTACAATTTCACAAATGTAAAATATTTCATGCGCTAAATCGTGGAAACTATAACAGCTATCGACTTCAAATTTTTTACAAAAAGTAATTGTACAACTAGAAATACACTTTGAAGAAAATTTTTTTTGGGTAGAGGCAGGAGAAGCGGTAGCACTTTTTATGACATTTTCGTAACGCTATATCTCGGAAACTATAACAGCTATCGATTTCTAGTGTTTTACAAAAGTATTTCGATGATAAGACCTACATTTTGGAAAAAAAAGTTTGAAAGGAACAGGGGGACTAAAAGATCCCATTAAAATTAACAACTTTTATTAACCTTTTAATACTAATAATGTCGTAAACTTTTATAACTCTCGACCTCAAACATTCTACATCTATTTCTGTTATTTATACGGACGTTAAAATTTTGTAAATTTTTCTATGGACTTAAAAACTGGCACAAGGGATTTTTATTATATTATTTGCAGTACAAAATAACTCGGCTGAGTATGTTAAAAGATCAATGTGAAGAGTATATAAGATTCGGCACATCCAAATATAACGATCTTAATTGTTGTGTTTAAAAGTATGAATATCAAAAAAATTTATTTTGCAAAAATGTATTTTGGCATCATAAGTATTTGAAATACAAAATACAAAATACTTCAGTGTTAGGTATTTCAAATACAAAATACGTTTTTGTATTTCAAATACAAGTATTTGAAATACTGCCCAACCTTGTATATATATACATATATAAACATATATATGAACGTACTAGAGAGCGGTATTTTGCTTAAACGTTATATAATCAGAACAACAACAATTGCAACGAAGCGAAAACCAAATGAGTGTTGCTCTCTGAAAATACCGAAACTAAGGCCCATGTTCAGAATAATTATTGTAGGCTTATTAAGGGCTTCTATGACAATTAATCCAAAGAAATATGTCAAATAAGCTTTCTATAAACCAATAATAGTTATTATGAATGTGGGCCTTATGCTTTAAAGTAGTAAGCAAAATCGAGCAAAACATAATCAGCTGTCAATTTTACATTACCAAGAATGATAGAAGATGAAAAGAAATACGACCAAAACCTCGCATAAAACTAAATGAAAGATTTCTGTGCCAATAGCCTTTACATGCATATGTCAAGACAATTGATCTGATAAAAAACGATCGTGTCCTTTTTTACTGTATGTTATTTAAAAAAAAACTTTGCACTTAAAAAGTACAGTTTTTTTTACATAGTTAATAAAAAATAATACATTGACAAATCAAAGACAGAAATAATATAAACAAGAATACAACAATAAGTAATAATCGTCATCGCTAATGTCAAATTGCCGTATCAACATCTAGCACGGCCAGCTTTGAAAAAGTTCGCTTGAGAACGCCAGAGGTTGTGTCTACATCTGCTGATCTTTCTATGCCATCTTTACTGTGGTGTTGTTCGGTTCCTCTCCCTCGTCTCCACTGCGGTGGTCTAGGAGCATCATGATCACAAATCAAAACTAGGCTTCTCTTGTGAAGCGGTTGGGCTGGTAAACACCACTTTGTATGTTAATTCAAGCAAATACTCCATTATCCAACGCTTGAAAAAATTTTGTAAGACTCTCCATTGTTTACATAAACAGCATAGTCGAGGCTCATACGTTGAAGGACCTTGTGTTAATTTGGTACAGCTTATGAAGAAGTGGTTCGGCGTCAACTGCTCCGGTTCATCTGGGGTGTGTAAGAGGCTTTATTAAATAAGCTAGTTAATGTTTCTAACGTTGGTGTCTGCTCTTTTAATATGTGTTCTAAGAGAACTGCACGTAAAGTTTAACCCAACTTTTTTTACACGCACGCCTAATTGAAACATTAAAGGAACCAAAAAAGTTCACACCTGTATATGTAAACGGTTGCACATAGGACTGGACTCGACCAATTGGAAGCGCACCCATCTGGGGTTAAACTGGATAAGCTATGTTTTTCTACATATCATGCATTTGGACTAATCGCTTTTGACAAGACGACGTGAAGACGGTTTCGAAAACATCTTTCTTTTCTCACGCATGATAGTAGAATTATTTATGTGACGAAGTTTCCACCTACCGTTAGGGTTGTATGAGGGTGGACATTTTGCACGGATGGTACCATCGGTGGGGTTAGTGGTCCTGGACACCACCTCCATTGCTTAATCTGGCTACCTTCAAGTACTTCTTGCTATTGGATCTGATCCAACAAAGGACTGTATTTGAATCATTCCAAAAACCGCATTTACAAACTAAACGGATGATTGACAATTATCGACTCCTTTAGGCCAACGCCTATTGTAGCTGCTTGTAGTTCCATTTAAGGGATGAACTGGTAACGAATTGGCGCACAGGTACTCTTACCACACAGGAGCACAATAAATTCTTGACCACCACTCACAGAACTCCAGTACGCAATTGCTGTCATTTTCTGCTCACTTGCACCAACTAAAATGTGTAAATCGTCGTCTGTTAATTCTATTTTTGATGCGTGACACCTCGGTTTTTTATATTGCTGGAGTTTATGTATTTCCCCCATACACTGCTTATAACGTTTTCATAATTGTATAATTGCCGGGATCTTAAATTGACATTTAAAGCTTTAAAAGCTCTCTATTGGTTAGCTTGCGCTTAAAATCAAGCATCTTTTGCTATTTGGGACCACGGACACCTCTTGGATACAGATGTTCAGAGACTTTGCATTTAAATTCTTTACGTACTGGGTCACGGCAGGTGAGCATGTTGCTCCAAAAATAAGTCTTTTCATGATATAAGTTTCTACTGGATTTTTGGTTTACCTTTTCTCCACAAATTTTTTTGGCTGTCGCAATCTTCTTTTCTTAACTGCCGCTGGACCTTGACGAAACTTAAACAGGATTGTTAACAGTGGTTGGTAGACTAGAACTAGTTTAAATAGAACAAATCAACATTCAACTCGAAGAAGTACCAGATAAAAAGAGTGCTGACGAGAAATCGTAGCTGATTTCGAAAATTCATTACACTTGGCTAGTATCATAATTACTTAATTTTTAATAAAAATTTCAATTCTTAACTATCATAATTTCAATAATGAACTAAATCTTTTTTTTTGCAAAAGGTCATTTTAAAGAAACTTTAATATTTTCCAACTTTCCTTAAATCCAATTAAATTAAAATTAAAAATCTTTTTATACTCGGTGTGATTGTCTGCTGATCATATGCTTACTTTGTAGTGGTAGTCTTTTGTGTTCGTGTAGTCGTGTCTTCGTGTAGTTTAAATGTGTTTAATGCATAACAGAAAACTAAAAATCGCCAAAATCGTGGAGGGTAAGTAGTAATAAAAAATTAAATATTTTCAAACTACATCCAATTTATTTTAATTGATACTTATTAAAATATATTCAAGTAGCTATTTAATTACGTTTAAATTTATAAGTTAATATTAAATTTTCTGCAATCTGAGGTTTTTTTCTAGTTTCCATTATAAGGGATGCTATGCTTATTGGGCAGTATTTACTACTTTTGTTTTATAGACTCACAAATGCCAAAATATTGGAACAATTAGAAGAAATCGACGACTGTTTGAAAAATTTTAACATTTTTGCGATCCCACCACTAGACGCAAATTATAATGATTCCGATGCTAGTGATGATGAGCACGAAGACAATCTGAGTCATCTTGATTCCAAATTGCTAAATATAGGGTGTGAAGTCAAATGCGTTGAAAGTGAGGAGGACTGGAGTGAAAACGATGATGAACCGTTAGCAAAATATTCATGCAATTAAAAAAGGAACAAAAACCAATGGTATAAAAGAACCCCTTTTCATAAAATTGAAACCAACTGTAATGCTATAGAATCCAACGACCTATTTTTTTTTTAATAAAAATTCACTGTGTGGAGCTTGTAGCTAAAGCTAACATATTTAGCAACAAAGGATTCAAAGTAAGGTATACACACTACTATTACATTTTACTCTAATAGCTCTTGTTTCTCCTATAAAGATTTTAAACGATAATTATTGTACATCCGTAAAACTTCTTCCCCATTTATCGTATTCTGGAATATGCTGATTTGGTGAAATTAGAGGCGGCCAAATTAAAAAAACGTCTACTTCGTCTACTGTTGAAATAATAATAAAAAAAAAGATCCACAGACTACCGTTTTTCAACGTAGTTACCCTAGGAACTAATTTCGACATCAACGAAATTGGGTCATGCAAACATCATGCAAAAGAACAATGTGCTATACAGATACCACAGCCAAAAGTATTTCAGCGGTATTATAAATCCATGGGATGGATGCATAAAATGGATCAGCTTGTAGCTGTTTACCAATCATGAATTAGACAACAAAAATAGTGGTGGGCAATTTTTACATTTTTATTGGACGCATCTATGGATGGCTACTGATGAGAAAACATCAACCTACTAACCATAATAGTTCAAATTTATTGCAATTTCGACGTTATATAGCTACTTTAAACTTAGAAGTACATGGCGTACCCTTACTAAAATGTTTGAAGGTATCGTAACATAAGTACTGAAGTGCGGGTTGAATGCAAAAATAACATACTGGACTACTTCAAACCCGATAAAAGATGTACAAATTTTAGAAAGGAGTAAAATTTCGTTTAAAAGAAGATGTTTAACTATCTCATTCATCAAGTGACGATACTGCTTAATGCCCCTTAAAAAAGACCCTGCTAAAACCCTTTATATACGTTTTTTTCTTAAATAAATTTATTAAAAAAGATTTTATAAGGTGTTTTTGTTAAGACAGAAAAAAAAGTTGAAAAGTGCTACTATACCTTAAAATTAAAAATATTCGAAAATGCCAAATACTTCGGCACTGAGAACCCGGGTTTTCGAATAACTCGAAAACCACCAATTTTTAAAAACCGGTTAGATAAAACTGGAAAAATATAAAAAATCTGGTTTTTAGAATAACTCAAAGCACGGTTTTGGCAACTATATTATGGCATAACCGCCGAAAAAGTTAACGGTCCATTTTTTTTTTTTTTTGTGAAAACGATCAAGGTGTCAAACAATGAATGAAGAACGTTACAGAGTAGTATTTAAAAAAAAAATCCGCAATTGCCACAAACGCCAACATATGGTTTTAACAAGATGGAATTATTGAGACAACAATTTCCAAAAAATCGAATAATTTCTAAAAACGGCGTTTTTAGACGGCCACTACGATCGCCTGATTTGATTTGACACTCAACAAAGTTATGGAAAATGCTTTTAAAAGAGCACATTTTTGCTTTACGCTGTGGCCAGACTTTCAATTTTTGCTTTTAAGTTGATCAAACATATTGTTTGAAAAATTCCTATGAATTGATGGTAATGACCTAGGCTGCACGCAACTCGATAATCAATTTTATTCCTTAAGATGCAGTCGTCAAGGAATAAGCTTAAAGAGCTCGCTTTGCGGCAGAATATTTATTAAACGAAACAGAAAAATAGTTGTACATGGATCTTTATTACATTTTTTATTTATTTGCGACCATGGTACAAGAAGCAAGGTAAACTCATTACTGCAACAACAATTTTCAAAAAAAAAACAACATGCGATTTGTTTGTGTAAAATATTTTTAGTTGTCAAAAAACCCGCGCATTTCAGGGAAGGGAGTTGCGTGTTTTTTGTTGTGTAAATATTTTAAAACGTTGCTTTTTCTCAATTAGGTCATGTACCAACTTACATATACAAATAATTTTAAACTTTAACAAGGGCGCTATAATCATATGTTACCTTTACATTGGTCTATTTATTTACCCAGCCATCTGATCCAGCCGAGTTATTTCGTTCTGTAGAACATTTGAAGTAGCGTAACGAAAATTAATAAAAATTGTTAATCTGCATAGGGGTTACCCCTTCTGCTGCTCCTATCCAAAATGTTTTTCTCTATATGTAGGTCTTAGTGTCCAATTACTTTTTTTTTAAAACTTTTGAAGTCGATAGCTATTATAGTTTTCGAGATATAGCACATAAAATATTTAATAAAATTTGTGCAATTGTAGGGCAAACACCACTTCCCCTGATCCTATCTAAAAAAAATGTTCCAATTTAGTTCCTATCTTTAAAGTATTGTTGCCAAGTTTTGTAGCAAGAGTGACTATATTTACTGAGAAATATAGGGATATATGCACGGATTTTCCAAAAAAAATGTTATTTTGGGTTTTCGCTTATACTTATCTCGGTCAATAGTGAACCAATTTTGCTGTTTTTAAATAGCGATTGACTCTGATATATTATTGATTGTTTGATATCAAAACGTTTAATGTCTATAAGGGTCCAGAATATAAGGTATTAAGTGAATATTGTAGAAATTACAAACGGAATGACAAACTGATATATACCCTTATCACTGTGTGAATGGTATAATTATTATATTAATATCAAATATTTTCGGCTTGTATACTTACGTTCTGATAAAAGTCAAATTTTTAACAAACGCGATTTTACAAATATGTACATATTGACCTTATAAATACTTTTATTAATTTAATTATGTTTTCTTAAAACCTTTTTTATTATATGTAGTTTGTATATTTTTTTAGTTTGTTTCTTTTCCCTTCTCATCCCATCGCAAAATTTTTAACAATCGACTTTTTACAATACATATATTTAAATGGTTATTTCATTATATACATATATAAGTACATAGTTTACTATGTAGTATCAATACCAAGTTGAAAGAAGGAGAAAATTTAATAATATCAACATTTCCATCCATGGCGTGAACATGTGTACATAAATTGTGTAGCATTTAATTGCAATGCATTTTGCAAGGAATTGCTACATTTTTTCAAAAGTTTTAAACCTATTTTACAATTATTTATTCTTATATTTATAGTCTAAATCCAAATTATGGTTTGCAAGCCCTTAAAATTGTAATAAATTGAATTTCTTCAAAAATATACCGTTTTTGCAGTACGCTTCATTTGTAAATTAATAACAACAATTTTGACAAATGAAACAAAAACAGCTGATAATCAGCTGCGTGAACAAGTATACCTTGTTCTTTGTACCATGTTTGCGACTGAATTTTGGAAACTTTATGAAAAATAACTGTAATCAGCTGTTTTCTTTGCCATCAATTAATAAAGCGATAATCAAGACGCTTTCAAGTTCGAAAAGTGTGAGATAGAGAAAATGGTTCTCATTTAACTGACATTATTTTTCATTATTAATGTAAAAAAATAATATAAAATAAACTTTATTTTTATCATTAATTTTTTTGTTTTTTTTATTCCATTCAATATTTATTTAAAAAACAAATCAATTAGCTACTTTAGACACACCCTGTATAATATAGCTTAAGTTTTCAGGCAATAAAAATAGGTGTGTTCAATAACCTACAAACTGTTACAAACTTGTAACAATTGTTACTAGAAAGTGTTTATTAACCCAAAAAACTTGTATGAAAAGAGCGTCAAAAGAAAGTCAAAAATTTAGACGTAAAAATTTTACTTGCAACAGTTTTTAAAACACACACAAAAAAATAATTGAGGGTATATTACTAAGCTTCGTTAGTTAATTTCTTTTTGTGTGAACAGAAAAAACTAAGTTTTACTTACTAAGTCAAATAGATGATTTCAAATCGCATATTACAAAAATTCCAAGCTAGTGTTACTAAAGCTATATTTACATTACCTAAGTTCTCATCTGAGTTGTGTCAAAAAAATAAGTTTAAATTTTTATGAGTGTCAAAAAACAATTTGAAATTTTAATTTTTAGTATTACATTACATCTGAGAATTTATAATAAGTCCGCTGATTCTAAAAGTTGTTAATATGGTACAAAGTGTATGGCAATACAAAAACAAGCATTTAATCCGGTAACTTTTAATAACTTAAATTTAAAACTCAGACGTTAAATAATTTGAAAATAGAAAACGTTTTATTTTCAACTGAGGTTAGTCAAAAATATTAACAAATGAAAATAGACATGTTATTATAAAAATGAGTCTCAGTTTTGAAACTCAGATGAAAACTCAGGTAGTGTAAATATAGCTTAAGCGAATTAGGTATTGTCTTCGAAAAAATTTTTAACTGTTTGTTTTTGTATTTAGTTGTCAATGGTAAAAAATGTTTTAGAAAATAAAGGTACGTAAAAAACTTTAAAAAAAAAACAATAAAAAATTTAGAATTTGATTTTTTTAGGAAATGCAGAAGTAATCCATAGAGAGGATTTAAAAAGTAAGTAATCTAATACATTTTTTGCACCTCGAGGTTTTAAAAAACCAATTTTCTATCAACAGAACTGTTTCCGGCAGCCAGTTCAAGAAGCAATTCAGTAATATAATACAAGTGTGGCTCCTCAAAATTCAGACCTTTTTCTTTGCTTCCCCAAATAGAGAATTCAAGATTTCTTTCAGAATCCGGTCATGGCTTTTCTCTCAGGTATGTTCCAGAGGTGAATTTTGTTTCGACGGTACCCAAAAAGTAAAAGAAAAAAATGGAGTTTACCATGGAAGTTTTTTTCAAGTTTTGAAAGGCTTTTTCGCGTTTATTTCAGCTTTCGCAACAAACTAACCTTTACAGCATACATGTGTAAATAAAGAGAAAAGTATAATATGTGCAAAATTTTTTTAAAATTTTCAATAAAATATTGTAAATCAAAATTAAAAAATTTATGTTGGGTTTGGAGATTAGCTAATTTAAAAATGGTAAATTTTGCTAAAGTTATAAGGGCAATGAACTTTGCTATCGTTGTTAGTTTAATAAAGTTTGTAAGTAACTTTGACTAATCTTTTAGTTAATTTTTCGAACATGGGAACCAACTTAAATTTAAGGCATATTACCTTAAGAACATAGTTACTGCCATCTTACTTGTACCTTGATTGGTTTTTAATTATATTACTAGAAAAAACACATATGTATCTCTTTTCCAGGTTTAGAAATGGACCACAAGTTATTGAATCAGTTAAATATGCTGCCGGTGACAAGTTATCTGATTATTTAAACGACATCCGTCTTCACATTTACAAATTTTTAAAACACCCTGATCTTATCAGTATAATTTTAAATGTAACAGATGCACCATTCGATGAGCTTCTTGTTTTTGAGATTTTTAAAAACACTACAGAAGAATGTGATGTAAAACTTGTAAAACGTTGCCGTGAAACGTTTATGAATAAATTTAAAAGGGCAACTTGTGAGGAAACTGTACCAGGCCTAGACCGTACCATAAATAATCACGTTCAAAGAAAAATCAATCCCGGAAACGATTTTATTAAGCCGCATAATTTAATGGCTTATTCCGACAAACAAAATTCAACCGAGGTAACGTTAAGGGCTCAATAATGAACAAAGTTCTATAATTGTAAATTTGTGTGAATCCTTTCAGATGTTTGTTGTTGCAAGTCTTATAGATAAAATACCTAATTTAGGTGGTATTGCCCGAACATGTGAAGTTTTTGGTATACAAAATCTGGTATTGGAATCTAAAATGCATGCAGCTAAAGATGATTTCAAAAGTTTAAGGTTCGTTTATACATATTAAGAAGACATAAAAATATACATACATGTCGATGGCTTAATAGAGAAAGGGCGTAACCCAATTTTTTTTTTTTAAATAGCGTTTTTAACTTATTCTGGCTAGTAATTTTCAAGTTAAGCATTAATTTGTTTTTATTTTTTTAAGAATATTAAAATTTGTTGCCTCTTATTTAAAGTTCATTGAAACTTTTTATACCTATGCAAAATTTTAAAAAATTTATGAGGAGGTTTCCTTCCCCTGTTAAGTAAAAAAATCAAGTTACGTCCCATATTAAGCCATTGATATGTATGTAATTTTGCATTAAAAATCATTTTTATTTTAATTTTATAGCATGACAGCTGAAAAAAACTTAAATATACTAGAAGTTAAGCCGAAAGATCTAAAGGATTTTTTAATGGAAAAAAAATTTGAAGGCTTTAATATTGTTGGTGCTGAACAAACCAGCAATAGCCAAAATTTTTGTAAATTTATCTTCCCACAGAAATGCATTTTGTTATTGGGGTAAGAAAATTTTAATTTGTACAGAATAACAATTGAATCTCTTATTTGAAAAGTAATAGGTTATTATGTTCATGCTAATCATAGCTGCTAGGTTCGACGATTTTTAGTGGCAAAAATAGGCTCATGACGATTGGACGATTTTTGCCCTGAGTTTGTTGATATTTTTAAAATTAAAGATTTGCGTTTTTTTTAAAAGGTAATCAGAGGCAGAAATAGATATTTTTTTCAATTATTTCAAAATATATTAGCTATTGCTTGATTGCATTAAACTATTAAAAAAAAGATTTGAGCTAAAATTATTTAAAATTAATTATATATTTATATATATATATATATATATATATATATATATATATATATATATATATATATATATATATATATATATATATATATATATATATATATATATATATATATATATATATAAAATTAATTATATCTCTAATAGAAAGTATTCAAAAATGGGCATTATTATTTCAAATAGTTTTAACATAAAAATTATTATTTGTTTTTACAGTTTGTTTTGATTAAAATTATAGATTTTGCTTTTAAAGTTGTTACTATTTTTAATTCGGGTTTTTTTAACTCCATCAACGCAACATAAGTTGGGCAACTTTCAACATTTAGCGTATGTCGAGTAGTTTGACAGCTACCAGTTAATTATGTCCTTTACATAGTGATAAGGGTATTAATCAGTTTTTAATTTTTTTATTACCCATTTGCGACCCTTCTGTTTTCTGTTTTTTTAAGAGTCATAGTGTGTGTGTGCTTGTGCGATTGTTGTTATTCCCTCTACATACCCTGCAAAAAATCTTAGACCACATGGTCCGTTTTAGCTGAAATGGACTAGTTACAACAGGGTCCTTGTGTAATGCAGTCATGGACCATGTCATTTTCAAACAAGAACTTGTAGTTACTTAAGTGATATGCGTTCGTGTTTTAACGATTGCGTACCGAGTTGTCGTTGTTTGTAGGTAGGATAGAGTAGTTTTGAAACTACTCCGACGTAATGCAAATCTGGGTTAAGTGGTCCGGCCCTAGAACATTATAATGCTAAAAAGACCATGTTTTTTACATGCATTTGGGTTAGTTTTGGAGTAATCCTACTCCTTTATGGACTAGTCCATACACGCATGTATGGACTAGTCCTGTTTTCTGCAGGGTAGTGGTAAGGGTATATGTCAGTTTTTGTTTTTTAAGAGCCATAGTATGTGTGTGTGTTATAACATACCCTGCAAAAAATCTTGGATCACATGGTCCGTTTTACCTGAAATGGACTAGTTACAACATGGTCCTTGTGTAATGCAGTCATGGACCATGTCATTGTCAAACAAGAACTTGTAGTTACTTAAGTGATATGCGTTCGTGTTTTAACGATTGCGTGCCGAGTTGTCGTTGTTTGTAGGTAGAATAGAGTAGTTTTGAAACTACTCCGACGTAATGCAAATCTGGGTTAAGTGGTCCGGCCCTAGGACATCATAATGTTAAAAAGACCATGTTTTTTACGTGCATTTGGGTAAGTTTTGGAGTAATCCTACTCCTTTATGGACTAGTCCATACACGCATGTATGGACTAGTCCTGTTTTCTGCAGGGTAGTGGTAAGGGTATATGTCAGTTTTTGTTTTTTAAGAGCCATAGTATGTGTGTGTGTTATAACATACCCTGCAAAAAATCTTGGACCACATGGTCCGTTTTAGCTGAAATGGACTAGTTACAACATGGTCCTTGTGTAATACAGTCATGGACCATGTCATTGTCAAACAAGAACTTGTAGTTACTTAAGTGATATGCGTTCGTGTTTTAACGATTGCGTGCCGAGTTGTCGTTGTTTGTAGGTAGAATAGAGTAGTTTTGAAACTATTCCGACGTAATGCACATCTGGGTTAAGTGGTCCGGCCCTAGGACATCATAATGTTAAAAAGACCATGTTTTTTACGTGCATTTGGGTTAGTTTTGGAGTAATCCTACTCCTTTATGGACTAGTCCATACACGCATGTATGGACTAGTCCTGTTTTCTGCAGGGTAGTGACGCAATTTTTAAAAAAGAGTACTAAGGGCTAATTACGGCATTCGATTCGAATCGAAATTCTACTCGATCGATTGAGTTGTCAATGCTTTTAATATAGGAATTCTATCAAGAATTTTAAAATTTCGATTCGAACCGAATGCCGTAATTTGCCCCCTGATTTTGAATTAGAAATAAACTAGAACCCTAGTTATAGCACTTTAAATGTTTATACTAAATTCCTTATTTCAGACACGAAAAAGATGGGATTCCAGCGCATCTTCTTGGGTTATTAGATTACGCCGTTGAAATACCTCAATTTGGCCAAGTACGTTCCCTTAATGTTCATGTAACGGGCGCTTTATTTATGTGGGAATATTGTAAGCAACATTTAATCCAAGAAGAGTAGATGATGCAGCTTTTTAATACTACAAATTAAAAAATATACACACTTTATTTTAAAACAATAATTTTTGTTCTGGGGACTATTCTGTGATTCGATTCAAATCGAAAATAATATTCGGTTCGAAAAGCATTTATATTATCTAATACGTGTTAAAGATACAAGATTTTATGGAATCGTTTAAGGGAAGTATCAAGTGATGCACTTTGAACTTGTATTGAAAATGAATATTTATTTTTTAAAGTTCGCAAAATAAATTTTCGAAATTGTACTACGTAATGCAATTTGTTCAAATCCAAAAAACTTCGGTTTAAATCCAGTTACATAATAATATCCCCTGTTTTTTATTTTTCTTATAATATCAGGTATGTTCCATAGGTTAATTTTGTTTCGACGGTACCAAAAAAAGTATGTAATGCAGAAAAATGGCATTTAACCATGGAAGTTTTTTTTTGAAGTTTTAAAAAGCTTCTTTGCGTTTAATTCAACTTTCGAAACAATTTAACCTCTTGAAAATACCTGCAAAAGTAAATGTAAAATATGTATGTATGTGCAAGTTTATTTCGTAAATTTTTAATAAAATACATATTGTGAATCAAAATAAAAAAAATTTTAAATTTGGTTTGGAAATTAGCTAATTTAAAAGCGGTAAATTTTGCTAAAGTTATTAGGGTGAAGTACTTTGCTATCGTTATTAGTTGGTTTAAGTTCGTAAAAGTGCTTTCACACGATATGTACTTTACACATGACTTGTCAAATTTTGCAGTGCAAAATTGATACATGCCGTGTGAACGCGTTTACCCATTGCATGTGTGTGAAATACACAACAGCTCATAGAAAAAAAACAAGGAGTAATAATGTTTGTTGTTTTATTTTTACAGGGAGAACATAATTTTGGCACTAATCAGCTGGACCGACGAGACTACCTGGTTCTTTTTATCATGTACAGTTATATGTCGTTTGAAATAGTTTTTAAATGGCTTACTCGCTTAGTTAAAAATAGCCGCTGAACCATGGTAAAATTACCTGACAAGGTACTATCACTACGGCAACAACTACAACAAACTTGATACCAAATTTATGAAGTTGTTGTAAAAGCATCCCCGTTTATGTCAAAAAACGTACTGTTTGACAGATTTAGAGAGTGGAAAAACTAGAGCAAAATATAATCGGCTGTTGAATCGATACTACATTGTAGGGTAATTGTACCATGCGCCGAACTTGACGGTGGCTGTATTTCATAATTAAACGCCGGCAGCGCGGCTGTTACCCGATCGGCTGTGTTTCCTATTCCTTGATTTCATCTGTTTACAATTACCAATAATCAGAAAGTAATAAGCACAAATTGTGTTTATAAGCTTAGGTGAAATTATTTAAAATAAACATAATGACTCAAAGAAGTGATGGTGGTGCTATACCCGCAGAAGAAAGTGATTTGTTGCTTATTAAACCTCTGTAAGTAAAAAACTTTAAAGTTTATTCGCTTAAACATACATAAGTACGTATAAAATGTTTACTTTTTATTTTTGTATAAAAATAAAGTGGTGCCGGCCAGGAAGTGGGACGATCATGTATAATGTTGGAATTCAAAGGCAAAAAAATAATGGTCAGCGTGCATTTATTAAACTTAACTTTTTGAAATTAGATTACATTTCATATATAATAATTGCAGTTGGATTGCGGCATACATCCAGGTTTATCCGGAATGGATGCGTTACCGTATGTTGATTTAATAGAAGCCGATGAAGTGGATCTGTTGTTTATATCACAGTAAATATTAAAAAAATATTAAACTCAATGTGACAAACTTTTTGTAATTGTTGTTGTTCCTTTTTTCTACAGCTTTCATTTGGATCATTGTGGGGCTCTGCCGTGGTTTTTAATGAAGACGAGCTTTCGAGGGCGCTGCTTTATGACACATGCGACAAAGGCCATATACAGATGGATGCTGTCGGATTACATAAAAATTAGTAATATTTCAACCGAGCAAATGTTATACACAGAAGCAGATCTTGAAGCCTCAATGGAAAAAATTGAAACCATTAATTTCCACGAGGAGCGTGATGTCATGGGAGTACGATTTTGCGCATACAATGCCGGTCATGTTCTGGGAGCAGCCATGTTTATGATTGAAATAGCTGGTGTAAAAATTCTTTATACCGGAGATTTTTCGCGTCAGGAAGACCGGCATTTAATGGCAGCTGAAATTCCTACAATGAAGCCAGATGTCTTAATAACCGAATCCACGTATGGAACTCACATACATGAAAAACGTGAAGATAGAGAAAATCGTTTTACCTCATTGGTACAGAAAATCGTCACCCAAGGGGGCCGTTGTCTTATACCAGTGTTTGCCTTAGGTAGAGCACAGGAATTACTTCTGATTTTAGATGAATACTGGTCCCAAAATCCCGATCTTCATGATATACCAATATATTATGCATCTTCATTGGCTAAAAAGTGTATGGCCGTTTATCAGACATACATCAACGCTATGAACGACAAGATTCGACGTCAAATAGCCGTCAATAACCCGTTTGTTTTTCGGCACATCTCAAATTTAAAGGGTATTGATCATTTCGACGACGTTGGTCCTTGCGTAGTAATGGCTTCACCAGGTATGATGCAAAGTGGTTTATCAAGGGAGTTGTTTGAAAATTGGTGTACAGACCCGAAAAATGGCGTTATTATAGCAGGGTATTGTGTTGAGGGTACATTGGCCAAGACTATACTTTCAGAACCAGAAGAGATTACAACTTTATCAGGACAAAAGTTGCCTCTCAATATGTCTGTCGACTATATTTCCTTTTCAGCACATACAGATTACCAACAGACAAGTGAATTTATACGACTTTTGAAGCCTCAACATGTGGTTGGTAGAATTTTCTTAACCATTGTATAACCTTTTAAAAAGATAATGAAAAAATATTTTGAGATTAAGCTTTAAACAAAATCAATAAAAATCCTTTTATGGCTTTTAACTCAATTATACAAAAGTTTTAATGTAAAATTTGATATCATGATTACAACCAAACTCTACAAATGCTACTGACAAGTTGTAATTATCTAATATTTTGTCAACCAAACTAGCACAAAGAATCAAACAATATTAATTTTTTCACAGGTTTGGATGTAATCATAATACCAAATTTCACATTACATACAACTAAATTGATGTTAAGTTAGGGTTAAACTTATTTATAATTTATTTTTAGGTTTTAGTCCATGGTGAACAAAATGAAATGTCTCGACTTAAAATGGCCTTACAACGTGAATACGAAGCCGATCCGAATACTGATATCAAATTTTATAATCCACGCAACACCCATTCGGTTGAATTATATTTTCGAGGTGAAAAAACTGCAAAAGTAATGGGTACTTTGGCTGCAACGAAACCGGAAGTCGGCAATAAATTATCTGGTGTTTTGGTTAAACGGGACTTTAATTATCACCTTTTAGCTGCCTCGGATTTGTCAAGTAAGCTTATAAAAATATTTTTTTAAATTAAAAACTAAGGTATGCAAAAAAAATTAGAATACACTGACATGAGCATGTCAGTGGTCACACAGCGTCAGTCCATTCCATGGAGCAGTTCTTTAAATACTTTACAACTACTTTTGGATCGCATTGGTGGAGCTGGTACCGTTGAAGTTGTCGAAGAAGATAAGCACATTCGAGCATTTAATTGCATTGACCTTACAGTTGAAGGCAAAATCATTATTATGGAATGGCAAGCAACACCAGTTAATGACATGTTTGCCGATTCGGTTTTAGCCTGTTTAATGCAAACTGAATTGGGTGGTACAAACATTAAAGGTACCACGGCACAATCAAAGTCAGATCGTACACATTTTAAGGAATGCCTTTTGGAAACATTGCAGGACACTTTAGGTGAAAGTGCAGTGCCAAAAATGTTTAAAGGTGAAATTTTGCCAGTAACGGTGTCAGGCAAAACTGTTGAAGTTAATCTAGAGACATTGGTAAGCGTTAATTACACTGGCTATATAGTAACATTAACCATAATCTTATATGCTTCTAGACTGTAACCACAAATGAAGATGAAAACTTGCGCCAGATCGTTAACACCACTGTTCAAAAACTGTACCAGTCCCTAGTGACCATGTAGAACGCTAAGGTTTATTTAATTATAAAATTTATATTTTATAGTTTTTAATTGTGTGTTTGTTTTGGGCAATAAAAAGAAACATTTTTTATATTCGGGTTTTCTTCATTGAAAAGATTTTTAATGTAGAACGAAAATTATTATACAAAATTAAATTTTTCGTGACAACAGGTGTTGAAAAGTAGTAAAAGTAGTAGGACGGCTAGCAACCCTACTATCAGGCATTTTCTAAAATCACATGGAATTGGAAAAAGGGTATTAAAAACAGGTTACCTTTCTAATAACAATAAATTTGATGAGTAAGACTGGCTGTGTTCCTAAACGCAGTTTGCTTTGCATCACAAAATTTCAATACATCCATTATTAAATTTGTTAATTTTTGAAAATGATACTTTATTTCACATTTTGATAAGATTTTAATATACTCAACGTTGAGTACTTTTAGCAATTTGTTCTTTTAAGACTAAGATACTAGTTCTTTGCTCTGGTGGCAACTGAGAGATTTGCTCATCGGTTAGTTGTAAAACTTGCATTATTAATGCTGCTTTTTCCTGATCAGAAGCATCATTAGGAAGACCACAATTCGTAGCTAAACGGTTTTGTAGTTGCTGCTGAGCGGTTTGTTGAGCCGTTTGACTGGGAACTACCCCGCTTGGTCCGGGGCCAGTTCCCCTTAAGCGAGGATCCATTGGCCGTTGGCGTGGATCGCTGGGGAACGAAGATGGTACATTTATTTGCGGTTGTGACATTTGACGCTGGTTACGTGGATCCATAAGCGGTGGTGGTACTGGATTTGGAATAGATCTCATATCTTGATCCATATTTCGTGACATGCGTGGATCTACTTGACGGGGGTCCATAGGTTGCTGTGAAGCCATATTAACGCCAGACATAGAACGCAAGTCCATGTCATTACCAGGAATATTGTTAAAATTAGGTCCTGGTACTGGCAAAGGTGGACAGCTCATGCTTGGAGCGGAAGGATTTATTTGAGGTTGCTGCAAAGAATTTAAACCTTGTGATACCGGCCCACTCGACAAGGGTTTGGCGCCCAATACTGGGGGCATCTGATTTGCCTTAAATAGCATGCCCTAAAAACAAATTAAGAAACCTTTAAAATTAACATTCCAATGTAAAAAAAACTTGGCTTCCATACCAAAGCTGTTGGCGGATCAACAATACGCATTACGACCATTGATTGCAAAAGAGCATAGGCCAACTGAGGATTCAGCATCAGCATCTGTCGTGCTTCAGAAGGATTGTTTTGTATACATAATTTCATTTGTTTCATTAACTCAAACATTTGCTCAGGCGGGAGTGATGCCACCGTTTTGGTGATAATTTCTGGTGCCTGATCAGGGTCGCAATGTTCGCCATATGGATTTTCTACCTGTGGCCCCTGCAAGAGTTGCTGCATTTCCATTCGTGACTTTTCTGTGCAAGCATTGTCAACTCGTAAAGTACGTCCACCTATTTCGTAACCATTTAAGTTACGCATGGCACTTAGAGCCGTCTCTTGATCTTTATATTCACAGAATCCAAATCCCTTGGGTTTACCACTCTCACGGTCAAATACAAGCCTTGTTACCAAAATAAGAGGTAAAATAAAAAATTAAATAATTAAACAATAGAGTATTCCTTACTTTAAAGAAACCACTGGTCCTACTTCACTAAAAATTTCTTTAAGTTTTTCCTCTGTAGCTTCATAGGGAATATTGCCCACTGTAATGACAGATAGCCAAATTAACAAACTATATTTTAACAGACGCTGGGTTTTTTATATACTCACCAAAGACTGATCTCATGGACTTATCCATTATACTTTGATCTGAACTTTTGTCAACCATCTTAACAAGCTTTTTATTTTACTATTTTATTTTAATTATTAATATGAATTGCGAAAATGCAGCCGAAACGCCAGCACCCAGAATAAAATGATTAAAACCAGAGATACAAGCCGACCTGGAAATGTCGGCGGCGGGGTAAAAAAAATCGCTGGCGGCTCAAAGTCCTCTGGACTATTGTTGTAAAAAGTGGTGAATTTTAAGTTCTCAGTGCTACTCGATACTTTATTTATTTATTTATATTGTATTATATTGTATTATTCTACAACATATTTTGCCATGTCGTAATATATGTATTACCATGTAAAGGTACCTTTACCAGTATTTTGTTATTTAAATGCCAAAATTTGTTTATGCATATGTTTTTTTTTCCTTGTTTGCTAAAAGGGGTTTCAGACGATATGTATTTTACACATAGCTTGTCAAATTTTGCAGTGCGAAATTAATATCTGCCGTCTGAACGTGTTTAAACATTGCATGTGTTAAACACATATGTAAATGTCATATGACAAATTTGTAATTAGAGCGTGCTCTATTTTCATCTGAAAAAGCATGTGTCATCAGAACAAAAACAAGGAAAAGTAGTTGTTTATTTTGGTTTGGAGGTTATGTCAGATGTAATTATATATGTACGTGTGAAAGCGAAAATTATAAACCGCCTGTAAAATGACAATTTTGACAGACATACGCAAATACATGTGGATTGCAAAAGTGACAAGTCATGTGTAAAAGACATATCGTCTGAAACCCCTTTAAGTTGTTTTTTGCAGTACTTATCCTATAACACGTGAATCCCACGGCACACTCAACCAGGTAATATTAAGAGCCCAGCTGATTAAAATCAATTTGAAATTTTCACGTTATAAAATTTTAATTTTATACGAAATTTTTCAAACACAGAAAGGAAATGCAGAGGGCAAATTCTTGTAATTCACCTTGGGTTTACCTTGTTGAATATACCTTGTGAATGCCAAATACGTGCTGATATTCATGGTGTAATTTTCAATTTAAATTGTTTTTGTTATAAAATGTGGTATAAAAATATTATATATAATAGCGGATATCGTTGTTTAGCCATATGTTTTTATGTTTGCACATGGCTGACACATGAACCTTAGCGGTATTCATTACTCTATACATACATATGTTTAAACATAGTTAATGGCTAATAGAAACCGTAGCAAGGCGAATACGCCAAAGGTTGTCTATGTGCTTCTCGATTTAGGAAAATACGGGTCGGTTAGATTTTGTAAATGAAAATTTAAAAAAGTGTACTTAATTAACAAATAGTAAAACCAAATGATGCGTTCTTGTGCTTTGTAAAAAAAATAGTGTAAAATAAGTTAATTTCACGTTTTTCTTTTGCAAATAATATGTGTTTTTTAATGATGCCATACACAAATAATTTGTGTTTTTTTTAAAGATGCCATAATATTTTTGACATTATCAGTACGATAACCTTTTATTAATTCGCCTTGGACCGTAGCCTACATGGCGAAATTATTGTACCAGGTGGTGTTACGAGCACAGCTGCTCTACTTTTTTCATGCATAAATCGAGGCTGGGTAGTCAAAGTTGTTTACATTTACATATCTTTTTTTGACAGCCGAGCCAACGAAAACTACAACAAAAACGAAAATTTTATTCACCAAATTTTGTTGTTGTAAAATCAACACCACCTGATAAATTATTGCGCCATGGTAGCCTACGAAAAAGTGTTACCGGGCAATTATTTTGTAATGCCAAGCTTAGACAAAAGCCACAAATACTCACACACATGTAGAATAGACAAATCTATTACAATCTCAACCTTAGGATTCTATTACATTACAAAAATAACCAGACGTCGGATTCATTGTCGTAATTTTTTCCAATTTGTTAAGTGAAAATTTTTCAAACAAATAATTTACATAAAATATCCAATAAAAACTTCAATTTTTCTGTGAAAAAATCATGTGAATACATTTTTAAAACATAATGCATGAAATAGTTATGAATTTGCTGAAATAAAGTGTTAAAAATTATTAGTGAACAAGTTTTTTTTGTGGCCTCGTCTTAAATCACACAAAGGTGGATATACTTATTTTGCTGTTGTTATTATTGTATTTTGTGTGTAGATGTAGAAGTTAGATAAATGGATGTTGGCAGTAGGTAGGTACATACAAACCTATGTATAAAAAAATGAACAATATAATAAAAATAATTAAAAAAGAAATAGGTATGTGTTTCATAAAACGAGTAGACTATAGAAAATAAAGGCAAGTTCCAACTTAAATAAAATAGAGTTTCAAAGGAATAGAAATAAAAAGATTACCTTCCTTAAAATGTGAGACACTTTCCTATGTAGGAATTGTTAATTATTTTTACCAAATGCGTGATATCTTTTATTCTTAATTCATTCAAAAAATAAATTCAACTAAAATAAGTAATAATAGGTGTAAACAGGCGTACATATTTGTGCCTTCAGACATAGGTACATACATAGATGAAAAAAATCTAAGTTTTGATTAATGAAAAACTGCACTATAAATTAAAATCTCCAACAGCAATGTAGGAATAAAAAATAATTTGATAAACAACATAAAAAGGACAACCCGTACAATATTAGGTTCTTAGATTTTTTTGGCATAACGCAGTAAAGTTTCTGGCAAAATATTTTACATACAGTGGTTATCACGCATAAAGTTTTACAATAAAATCACGCGTAATAAAATTGTAGACTAAAGATTACGCCATGTCAAACATACAAAAAAATGATGTCTGCCAAGTTCGCAATTAAGGTGGTAGCGTAGCATCAGTTGGTTATTCTTTACATTGGTCTGCACTAACAGCTGGATGTCAAAAGCTGTATATTTTTATTGTGCTTTTTTGACACCTAGCATATATACATGTAAAAAATACATATGGTTGTGTATAGGGAATGGTAAGCAAAGCCGAAAGTCGATTAATCGAAGCTCATTACCGATTATAATTTAAAGTCGACTTTTATTTTGATGCTATATTAAAATGAATAGATAGTCTCTAAAATGATTTCTAAGTTCATAAGTAAATTGAACTTTTCCCAAAGAAAGGTATTATTGGAAAAGGTGTACGTACCTATTTAATGATTACAAAGAACGGGGGTCATAAACAAATTCAGATTGTCTCACTTCATACATAATTATATACTTAAGTGCAAATATCCATTACAATTTCAATGTATAAAATTAAATAAGTGAAAATTTAACTACGCACACACAACAGATATACATATTTAATTTTCAAAGACGAAAAGTTATTTTTAGTGTACTGAACTATTTTTTCTTTTTTAATTGTTTATTTATTTATTTATTTATTTATTTATTTATTTATTAATTTATTCATTCATTCAATAAAACTTAGCCATAGGCCATAATCAGTTTTATTATACTACTTAAAACAATGTTACAATAATAAGAAATTAATAATAAACATAAAAAAAATAATGATCTTGTAGTAACAGCAAACTTAAATATAAACTAAGAAAGATAAAAAAAAAAATAGAACGTTCAAATTGCACAAATTTTTTAAAAACTTTACCAAAAATAGTAAAGATTAAACCACGACCTAAAAAAAAAAAAAAAAAATAAATAAATTAAAATAGCTCAACAAATTTGTTTTTAAGACGAGGAAGAAGAAGTTTGGAAATTTTTCCAAATCTGACTGCATTTTTAATAAACTTTCGGCGTCAAATATTACAAATTTTAAAATAATACACTAACGCTTCATATTAACACATGAGTTTTCGGTGCAGATAGTTTAAAATAAATTGTGTTAATAGAATAATTCTTAAAATTTATAGCATTTAAACTTTTTAGATAAAATCGATTTTTTTGGCTCAGTAATCGATTTCAGTATAAAATCGTCAACAAAAAGCCGATTACAAAAAAATCGGATTTTTGGGGTCAAAATCGATTTTCGACTATAATGGAAGTCGATTTACCAGCCCCTAGTTGTGTGTATTTAATTTGTAGTAGTAACGCTTCCACCTTTTATAGATACCCTGCAGAAAATGTTAATAGTGAATTACTAGAAATTCACTATTGACACTGTCACCAGTACTACTCTACCCCATGCCATGCTTTTTGCTATAGACATTTAACATTTGCGTGTCATTGAAAATCTACTACTGACATTGGTACTATTAAGAAGTAGTTCTTTTGGGGTCATATGTACTCATTGGTACCAGTGATTTACTAGTACCTTTTATCAATTTTAGTCTACAGTTCTACTGAATAGCTATATCCCTGGCAATGTGTTTTTGCAATAGACATTAAACATGAGTCTGTCATTGAAAAAAATTATGAGTTGGGTATATAAATTACTTTTAAATCACACCTAAAAAAATTAAGAATTACTAAAGGCCATTATGTCGCTCATACACTTTTTCGTTTGACGGCGACCTGAAGCTTTAATTTTTTTACTGATAGTTTTCTTGTTTTCTAATCAATGGTTAATATAAAACTGTAGACGTCTTGTTGACAATGTCGCCAAAGAGGTATCATAATTGTCGACAAAAGTGTTGACATAGGGACACTTGTGTCCACGTTTCCTTCAGGGTAAACCTGACTCGCCATATGATATACATACCTATGTATGGGTTCATAGCAAACCATATTTAATAAAGAAACCCCAATTCTGCTCAACATAGTTTCGTGTTTTTCATTTGTTATGTAGACAATATAAAAAATATTTTTACTTTTTAATATACATATTTAGTTTGACAGCTATCTAGCCATCATCAAAACGAGCAAAAAATTATCGATCAGCTGTGTTTTTGAAATTACCTTGTTTGTTGTACCATTGTTCATTCTAAGGAATGGTAAGCAAACTCCAAACCAAATTTTATGATCAACCATTTCAATCTCGATTTTCAAAGTCGATAAATCGAAGCTCAATCGATTGTAATTTATAGTCGATTATTAATTAATGCTACATATGCACATATATTATAAATACACATATATCCTATATCAAAAGTATATATCCTCAAAAATGACTTAATTAAGTTCATTAAACTTTTTCTAAAGAAAAAAAGATATTGAAAAAATTTTACACTTTTTTAATGATTACAAAGAACTTAGGCCATAAATAAAATCAGGTAGTTCAACTTCATTATCACATATCGTCACAGAAAACGCAAAACGCCCTATCTAACATTTAAAAATTTTTTAGAAGGGGCAAAAATTTTTGTGTAAATGAAAAATATATTTACAATTAACACAAATTATTGCCATATATGTTAGTTAAAAAAGGATTAACAAATTTATATCTGCTGAAAAAAAAGAGTTTTGTGAGATGACTTACATATTTGAAGGCTATAATTTATAAAAAGCCAATTTTAAATTGTTTGTTAGATAGGGCGTTTGGAATTTTCTGTGACGATATATTCTTATGTGTTATATACATATGTTTATCTATTTTGATATCCATGTGTAAAATTAATTAAGTCTGATAATTTAAATACACACACAACAGATATTTATACATATTTAATTTTCATCTTCTTTTTCTGTTGTTTAAAAATATTTCCAAATCTGATTTAAAAGTGTTTCTTATAAATTTTCCCCAACACTAACGCTTCATTATTCTTAAAATTTCTAGCATTTTGAAATTTTTGAAATAAAATCGATTTCAGTATAAAATCAATAACAAACAGCCAATTAAAAAAAAAAAAAAACAATTTTTTTGGGGGTCATAACTCGATTTCGACTATAATCAAAGTCGATTTACCAGTTCCTAGTTGATTCGTTTACTTTTCCAGTAAATCCCAATAATATAGTTAAGGTAAACGATTAATTTTAAGAAATAACTCTCAGAAAAATGTTTGTAGAAAAAAGTACGCGAAAAAATTTCAACTTAAGCATAGTGTTTTTTAAAAGATATAGGTAAATACAGTAGTTATTTTACAAACAATTTTCATTTATTAAAAGCTTTTTTCTATTTAAACAATACACCTATGCAAAGTTTAAGCTGATAAAAATTGATTATGCTTCGTTTTTAAATGGTTTACATTACAGAACATGTTTTCTTCACTAAACATTTTTACTAGCCGAAAAATGTCTTGAAAAAATTTTAAAATACTCAGTAAAATAACTGGTACTTTTCGCCCCTAATTTGTGTTTTTTAATAAATATAAATGCTATTTCGAGAATTCTTCGTAATCCTAACAAATTGAACATAAACTAAACGTTTTGGTATTAAAATACACGACGACTTGTGAATTAAACAAAAGATTTGAAAATAACTTTTGAAATGTAGGATATAAATCGAAAATCGTATAAAAAGAATGTATGTACATAGGAGAAAAAGTAAAATAACCAATAAGCAGATTTATGCATATGAAAATTAAATAATTAAGAATCAAATAAAATGCGTGTCTTACGTTCCTGTTTTTTCCATCTTAATGATAATAAACTAAATGTTTTGAAAATAAAAAGTTCTTTTTAAATGTTTGTTTTTTCTAAATGGTATTTTTATTTTATTTATTTATTCTATTTTATTTTATTTTATTTTATTTTATTTTATTTTATTTTATTTTATTTTATTTTATTTTATTTTATTTTATTTATTTTCTTTGGCATTTTTCTTAACACATTAAATATTGTTTTTACTATTATTTAAATAAAAATTAATTTATTTATAATTATTACGATCCTTTATTTGAACATCTATTATCATAAAAGCGTTTCTTACTCTTGATAATAAAGAACTAATAAGTTTGGTATTTATAGTTAACGTGGTAAACAACACAGTAACAACATTAAAATTGTAAATTTACCTTATTTACCATAAATACCAAACTTACTAGGCACTTTATCACTATGAGTAAAAACTGCTCATAATTATAAACATTTATTAAAAGTTAATTAAATGTGCCCGGTAGGTCAGGGGTGCCGCAGTAGGTCAGTGGTAAGTGCACGAGTCTACCAGTCAGGGGGTTGTGGGTTCAATTCCCCTCAGAGACCCTGGTAAGTCTGCTTCATTCTTCTGTTTTTTCTTTCTTATCTATCCTTCTCCAAATTTCTTCTTTTCTTCCGTCTTAACCTATTCTTTCTGCCTCTCTAGGTAACACAAGGGGACCGAATTAAGCGGACCCAAGTGAGCTGTATGCTTTCCTTCAACGGCTGCCTGTTCTACCTAACCTAACCTAACCTAATTAAATAAAAATTTTTACAAATCTTTTTGAAAAACCAAAGCGAAAGTTACGAAATGTTTTTAATATTTTTTTGTACTTTAAAGGTTTGTTTACTAATCTTCTTAACTTTTTTTGCTTTCCTTTTATTAAAAGGAATTTTTTTTAAGTTAAACAACCAATTTTTGAGGAAAAATTAAAAATATAAGAATTAAGATCATCATGGTCATACCCGTCACAATGTTAAGTCCTAAAAAAAAATAAGTTTAAAAAACACTTTTTTGAAAAAATTTAACATAAGAATTCGGGTTTTTATTCTTGACGAAATTAAGATTCGGCGTTACAAAAATAATTTTTTTAATTCTAAACATAACTGATCTTTATTTTCTGTTATTTTACAGATCACTTAAAGGGTTGCAAATCATTATGGAAAATATAATATTTTTGAAAAAAATGGTTTTATGATTAAGAAACAAACTTGATAGTCTTAATTGGTAAAAATTAAGCAAACATACAAATTTGAATATTAAGGTAGCAAGTATCATAAAAAATTACACAAGGAAACTTAACCGCGAATACAACGACAGCAAAATGGCTGAGAATGTTCAGTGTCCAGTGTGTACTCTTTACCTGCATGCAGGTATGAACCTATCGGATCACTTGGAGACACATCCAAAAGAACAAGTGATTCGAGCATTAGTACAAATGACCATATCTGGCACAGGAACTGGGAAATCTAATACCTTAGCATCTGTTTTACCAGGAGAAAATAATGTTGGTAATGAAAATAGGAAATTAACAGAGTTCGAGGAACGTTCAATACCAAAAATAAGAGATAACGAGATTAATTTTAGCAGTGCGGGAAACAGTTGTAGTGTCAGCACAAGCAACTCGTCTAGCAACTATTCATTGTCAGACCAAAGCGTTATTGGTTCTAATATTCAAAATTCTAACAATATATTAAATTTTTCGATTACAAAAAATGATAGCCGTAATCAAAATGAACAGACTAAATTACAAAATCCTACAAAAAATATTACAGTTAAAACAGCCGTTAAGTTAGAATCACCAGCGACAGCAATAAAGAATGATAAAGTAACACTCGATAACAGCATTAAACAATGCTTTTCGAAAGGTAATTTTAACCAAACAAACGTAACCTCAAATTCTGCAACAAATGCAAGTCAATCATATCATCCAAATGCTTTAGAAATAACAAGTGCAAACGCTAGCGATGTTCATAATAGTTTTAATGTTTTTGGTGGTAATCCTCGATATGATCAGCACCATCTTCTAAGTGTTAATAATAATCAAAACCAAATATCTGCACCGCTGCATATGCCACCACCACCACCACCGGCACCACCAACTGTATCCTCAGTCCAAACCCATCATCCCGGTCAATCACAACAAGAACTTAGTAACGCTACTATGCCTATAGGATGTGGTGTATCATTTCATTCCTTGCAGACACAACATTTAACCCCTCCACTGCCTCCACCAACACAACATGCATCGACGTTGCATATAGGTAACACTACAACGACTACTCGTCCGACACATATATTTGCAGCAGGTCAGCATCAGCCTCCGCCAAATTCGAATCACCAAGAAAGCTTAAAGCTTGTTTATGCATCAAATTTGCCACCACCGCCTCCGCTCCAGGTAATTTTTTATCTTTATTATTGAATTTTTTTAATTGTACTTAGTTATGATCTATTTTTCAAACTTTATGCATAAAATAAGCGTATAAAACATTAAAAAAGTCAAGTGACTAGATTTTGAGATTTTTTTTTGATCTAAGATTTAAAATAATTTTTATCAGAAAAATTCAAAAATTATATATATTAGGAATCAGTAGAGCCTGACCAACATTGTATTTTTGAGTCGAACCTCTGAACATCGGTAAAATTTCTATATTTATGCCGAAACCGAACGCAAACCAAACTCATACTGTTTTATTGGAAAGAAAAAGTTTTACACTTTCGACTTATTTATTTTTTATTCATTTAATACAGAGCAGGGTACTATTTGTACCACCGTTCAAACACAAAAACGAAATGCGGAGGGCGAATTTTTTGAATTCGCCTTGATACTACCTTTTTTAGGCGACCCGGGGACGCCGCCTTCATAATATCGGTTTAATTACGGCAGAAAAAACTCGACTAACATGGCCCTGTAGCGCGCACCGTCCACTGTTGTCGTTTGACCAGCGGACCATGAAGTTACTTTAAGCGGGTGTAATGGCTTCTCGTGCATCACTTGTGGATTTTCGGTGCTCCAGAAGCGATAGTTTTGCTTGTTCACGTACCCGCTGAGGTGGAAATAAGCCTCATCGCTCATTATGATTTTGGTCGAAAAATCGTCGAGATTGAGTATGGCTTGGGCATATGTGACACGCGTTTGGCGGTCGACACGCATCAGTTGATGCGCGGACTGGACTTTGTACGGGAACATGCGCAGATCTTTGACCAAAATTCGCCTTAGAGCGTCTGACGTCTAATTGCGAAGCACGGCGACTGGGCGATGTTTCTGGCGACAGATCGACATCCTCGCCAACAGCGGCGATATTCTCGGCAGAACGGGCGCTCCGGGGCCGGCCACTCCTGGCAGCGTCTCGTGTGGTCCCATACTCTTCAAGGCTGGTGGCCAAACGGCTCAGTGTGCGCAGTCGGGGCCGAACGACCAGGGAATCGGCAACTGAATTCGCACTGCACAAACACCATAGACGAATTGTTACGTTCAAAAGACACGATTGTTCCGCGTTCTTGGCTAGTGAATCGCTCCACACTATTTAGTACTTATTTAATGCAAAAAAATATTTTTTCTTATTTAATTAAGACTTGAAAATTTATTTTATTTGTCCTGCTTGTATTTTTGTTTGTATATGACGGTAAATCGACACGTTTAATACCCCTGACACTGACAAAAATTCTTTGTGATGCGAAGCTTTTTGTTGACAAAAGTTACAAGACTAAAATAGTGTTGAAAAAAGAAACAGCAAGTATACTCTGTAAGTTATTAATTTTGTTGGGTGAAATCGTCATCATAGGCATGCGTGTATAACCAATATGTTTAAAAATAATTTTGTAATAATTTCATATATTTGAGGTGCTTTTTATGTATAATTTTGAATAACTGCAAGAAAGTATTTTTTTCAGCTTTTCACCTATCAGCCGCAAGCACATTTGCAACATCACCAAAAACCACCACCGGCCTATGGCACTGCAATTAGTCAAATACGATCTCAACATAATCAAAGTAAGCATCAAGTCACAGGGTCATTGGCAACGCAACACCATCATCAAACATTACAAGCACATACAATTTTACAACAACAACCGAATGAGTCGCACCAACTTCAACATCATTTACAGCAACAGCAAACGATGCACGGTTTAAGAATACAAGCTGCACCGCCGCCGCCACCACCACCACCACCACCACCACCCCCACCACCACCGCCACTACCCATTCCAACAAAATCTTGTTTATCGAAAAGTAATAATAATTTGCAAACCCAAAACCCTACAACATCTTCTAGACACCATCAATCTAAACAATTTGAGGAAGAAGAGCAATCGCGAGCTAACTTTGAAAGTGCACGAAATCAAAGCTTAAGTTCAAATGATATTTCAACTAAGTTAAATAAAGGAACATGTGCTGTTACAAACTCACCTATGAGTGTGTCATCGTCATTGGGCAGACACACAAATTCACCATTTGCAGCTTTGCTAGCAGCAGCAGCAGTCGGTACAACATCCCCTTCTAATGCTTCGTCAGTTTTACGGTATGCTGAGTCTCCAGTGGCTCATTATTTAGAACGGGAAAATGGCGATTTTATTGTACAAGAAACACCAAAACATATTGTTGAATGTGTGGAAACGGACAATGGAGAGTTCTCAGTGATTGAACGCATATACCAATCACCACCCAGTGTTTTACATATTCATGATGAAGACGATGTCGACGATGACAAAAACTGTGAACACCAAGTTGTTGGTGAACAAAATGATCAACAAAATGTTGATAGCAAAAACAAACAGCACGATGTAAACGATAGCGATAAGATTAAATCAAAATCAAGCGAAAAGCAAAAGAAAGCAAAAAAGTCATCTGTAGACGTTTTGCCTGAAGGTAAAAAGTGCAGGAGTAAATCTAAGTTTAATGACGATTCTGCAGAAAACAGAGAAATTGTAGATTTTGTAAGCATTTCGAGTGACAGCGGCGGCGAGGAAGAATTTATATCCCAGGAAGAAAAACCTAACAAAAGTACCACCGAAAAGAACCAGACATTTACACAAAATATTCCAACAACATCTAAGCTAACACAATCTACATCCCCTTCAGCTAATGTATCCCCTTCACTGTCAACCTCCCATAATGATAATGAGAAGGAAACAACTTCTACGTCGTCCTCTTCATTAAATTTAACAATTGCATCTTCCACTTCAGCTACCCCAAACACTATACAAACACAACAAAATTCTGGAAATATCAATAGCAATGGTAGTAACCGAAAGAAGTCTTCAAAAAATACAATTACTGTCTTGAGTGATGTACAATTAAATTTAAATGAATATTTAGATCTCGTGGGCAATATTATTGCTTCAAGCAAAGTAGCAGCTCAAAGAAAAACAACGTTTGCATCAATAGCCCCAATTCCGTTGGTCAAAATCGAAAAGGAAGAGCCTTTGGACGAATATATTACTCCAGATGAACCAACAACACCAGCAAACTTTGAAACTAAACCACCACCATCACCAAAAACGCCTTTAAGGGCCAATAAATATGAGACTGAAGAATTAACTGATACCCCTAGCAGTAGTAATAGTGAAACAATTATAACAAAAACTAAAAATAACGCGATTTTTAATAATGAACTTGAACAAGATGAACAAGAAGAAAAAAAGCCTCAAATCTGCGAGAGTTCAATGGAAAGTGAAGTTACAAATTCTAATGTCTTTTTAAACACATCATCCAGTCAAACAGCTACTTATAATTCGAGTCAAGTCACCAGTGTTATACGTATGGCTACAACAAGCCAGCATCAGTCGCAGCTGCAACACCAGCAGCAGCAACACCAGCCTTTAGAAAGCAATAACTCAACCGAAGCTGAGGATCTTTCCCAACGTAAAGTTCAATCTATGGCAAATTCCAAATCTTCGTTGCCTAATATGTTGCCGCGTAAAGTTCCCAAAAAACTAGTTATTAAGCCGAAATCTATAAAGACTGAATTTCTGCCCAGTACGACCACTGTAAATCAACCAAATGAAATGCAAGTAGACGATAATCAGGAAATTCCCACAACTTCTGCTAAGGCAAAACAAAATTATGCTGAGGAAAGTTGTACTAATGAGAATGCATCACATGTCACAGATATTAAAATTAAATCTGAACCTATTGCATACGAAAATCAACAGCAAAATACCTTCTTTCAACCCACAACGAGTTTTAGCATTCTGGAACAGCATCTCAGTTCGAAGGAAGCTCTTCTCGAATGTAAAGAGGAAAAGCCAAATATTGTTGAGAACAATGAACCGCCAATGCCAATCATAAAAGAAATGAAAATTGAAAATAATGTTAACGACGACGCACGTGTTTTGTATGATTTTGCAAATTCTAAAAAATCGCAGAACGAAACCAAACAAAATTTTCCATCGCCAACCTCAATATTTGCAAGCAAAAAAATATCCATTGAAAGTGCTGAAACAGACGATAAGAAACAGAAAACCGCTAGGGAACTTAATCATGAAAATGATACAACATCATCAACGTCATCAATATATTCAGCTCGATCAACTATGGATGTTACAATGCACTCTGAAGAGCATAATGACAGCTCTGTTTTGACAGCTGCAACCGAACAAACCCATCAACAAACGAATCAGGTTTTTACTGATTTTCATTTCAATTATCTCTATAGTAGTGTAAGCAATAATGTGGCGGCGGTAAATGCTGTTGATGAAGCTGACATAAAAAGTATTCAACAATTAACAACATTTTATCAAAACTCTAACAATAACCACAGTAATTCATTGTTGTTAGAAGACTCATCATCCAGTAAACACTTTAACGACTTTCAACAACATCCTGCTGGAACACATCAATGGTTTAACAACAGTAATAATTATCCGACCTCTGAAACGAACATAACACCAATCACCTCAAATCATTCAGTGTCTTTTTCCGCTGACGGCAGCACCGCTGCTTTAGATGGCACTGAAGTAAGTAAGTATTTAGATTTGGATTCTTGTAAACGCGAGCGAAATATTGATGTCAGTGTTGGCGAATGTGTAACTTTACCACAACCTCCTCCGCCATCTTCATCTACTTCATGTTCGTTTAATGGAGCAACTGACAACAGTATGGCTGGTATCTGTTCAACGGCAGCCACTTTAAATATACGAACAGATGAGAAAATGCCAGCTAAGGGTGAAATTTCCGAACAAGAAAGTAATTGCGATATTGATAATTCATGGAGTCAACCGGTAAGTTAAATTTTAATTATATTTATCTTTAATATATAAAGCAAACCTTGGTAAACATTTTTAATTAAAAGGATTTGGTTTACAGAAAACTATTAATAATTTTCTATAATTATTGCTAGTAAGCGTTCGCGTATATAAAAAAAAATTAGCAACTAGAGAGACAAAAAAGAGCGTTATATGTATGCTTAGAAACAAAAATGTTTTTGATAGTTTTTACTAGTAAAAATTTTATTCAAACTTTTTCTCAAATATCAGTACATTTTAGTACACAGATTTTTAATCAGTACACTAAACCAAAACTCAGTACATGTACTGATGAAATCAGTACGAATGGTAACTCTACAAATACGGTATACACAACCATAATATAACATAAAAAATTTACAAATCTTAGCTAGAAAGCGTACATATGGCGTAAATAAAGTCAGCTGATCAGGTGCTTCTACCTTGTTCAATGTGCCTTAAAAATTAAAATAATATTTTTTTAGCTGTCATATGCTTCCCAGCAAAAAAAGAACATACGAATCATAAGTAAATTCATTGATGATAGTCAACCCGAAGTAGTTCTACTTTTGGGGAAACATCAATGAATTTAACACGTGCTTGTCATAGGAGGTAAGTGGTTCAAATAACTGAAAAGTATGCACTTTAGATGAGCCATTTGGTATTTGATGAAAATTTGAAATTTTGCATAGCTTTTTGATTATTAAAATAAGTTAATACTATTTAACAGTTTTTTTTTAGTTACTAATGAAAAATTAGATCCAAATCATTGGACACATAATACAAATAAAGGCATTATAAAATCATACCTAGGTGTTTCTAAAAATAACTGTTTCGGAATATAAAATTCAGGACTTAGAGATACTTGGTATTTAATGAAAATGCTGTGATTTTAGAACAACTTCCACTTTTTTTTGCTGGGATATTAAGTAAGCCCGATTAATTATGTGTGAACAGACAACTATACTGCTCAATTTGCTTTAAATTGTCTCAACTCATGATGCATGTTTATATCATATATTTTTTAAATTTGGCTTAATTCGCCACACGGTGCGACATTGCGTAGTAATTTATTATTATTTTTTTTCGCGATTTTTAATTAGTGTGTAAAGTTTTCTTCTTGCCATCAGCAAAATCCTTACAATAAAATATCTATGTAAATTTTTGTTATTTAAAGCTTTTAAACGATTAAAAATGCTCTTATTCCTCAACTTTATATTATGGCTTTTTTTATACCACAGATGTATGGCGACATTTCAGCCCGCTTTTTTAAAACTACATTTCCTGGTATTTTTCCACATGATAACGGCTGGAATCATGAAGAATATTTCACAGTACAGGACTTAAGTGCATCAACGACAGCATTAGCTGCTCACGGTGGCAGCAACCGTTTAAAAAGGTTAATTTATTAGAAATGTAATGGTTTATTATGCAGTATTTTTAATAATACATTTTTTCATTTCGTTCAGCAATGAGCTGAACAATAGCAACAGCAATGGAGTGCCAATATTTTTCCAAAATTCAAATGACAATTGTAACATAGACGTAATGCCATCGACATCAGCAAAAATTCGCAAGAGACGTAAACGTAGTTCTCAAGAGGCCAAGGCTTCACCATCAAATGGCAAGCGTATGCAGCCAACCTCAACGGTTACCTCTCAACAAATGTTAATGCAACACCAAAATGTGCTATCTGGAGCAGAGATTAACTTCCAGCATCATCAATTGCAGCAGCAACATTTACAACAGGCCAGTACATCGACGGCATTTTTGGCGGGACCATCAAATGCTAATACTGCTTTAGCTTCAGGTTTTTTGATGCACCAGCAACAGCAGCAACAACAGAATACGCATCTTCCAGTGCAACCGCAACAACAAGCCCAACAAAAACAACGCACCAAAGTTTATGAGTGTGGCCACTGTAATGCAAAATATTCAAAACTAAAAGATCGCAACGCTCACATGGTGGATACTCACAACTATATACGGCAAAATAGAAGACTTGTTTGTCTTGAAACTGGCCTTGTCACATCCCTAACAAATTTCGAAATTCAAGATCCTGTTTTGCCTACAACAAGTGCAGCTGGCAGCATTGTAACGCCTTCACAGCATAATGTCGATTGTTTAGCCGACTCCAAACAAGGCATAGTTAAAATAGAGAACGATAATTTACGTGACATGGCTAATGTCGAAGCAATCAACAATATCAACTTAAGTGCTAAAACAGAAATGATTGAGGATGACAAACGAAACCTAGACCTGGTACAAATGAATGCGCCTAATGCTGCTGAAATTAGTCATGAATACGATACGAAACCAGCAACTAATAATTTAACATTGTCGCTTACGACTCCCACCAGCAAATTAACCACACTTTATCGTATGCTGGTATCATTTAATATGACGACATTAAAACAAAGCCAAAACCTTTCTGAATTTGATGAGAATCTTATAAAATCTTCGGTTTTCTTCTGTTACACATGTAGACAGAATTTTAATTCAGTTAAGTTATACGATGCCCATTTAACAGAACATCCGGCAGAATGTTTTACATGTGGCAAGAAATTTCAGCGCTGGAAAAATTTCTCATTACATTTAAAACGTCATTTGGGTTGGAAGGAATTTGGTTGCACGGTATGCGATAAAAAATTTGTCGTGCGCAGTGCTCTTGTTGAACACATGCGTATGCATTCTGGTTTATCGCCGCTCAAATGTAAAGTTTGTGGTGAGTTTTAAAACTTATAAATGTTCTTTTTAATATTTTAGCTTGGAATTAAATAAATAATAATGGGTTTGTGCAACTAAAATAAATCCATGCAACATATGAACGAATTTGTTCGTACATTCTACGAAAACTTTTGTAGTAGCTACGAAAGTTTCGTATACTTTACGAAAATAAATATTAACGCTCGTATTCATAATAATTAAAGGGCTTATTTGAGAATTATGCCATAGACATTTGTCAAATAAATGCCTTATAAGCCTTCTTAAATTCTTATAAATATGGTGGTGAAGGTTTTCATTACTTTTGTAAAATTTTAGATTGTTTTTTTTGTAATACGTACGAAATACTGCCAAAGATTTTTTTGTAAAATGTTGCATGGATTTTTTTCAGTGTATATATGTAATTGTAGGACTTAATTAAGCGCATATGTTGACAAAAAATAAAAGACAAATATATTTTCGTTTAAATAACGAAAAAAAATGCCAAATAAAATTTTTTGTTTTATAGGTAAACACTTTAAACGTTATTCGAATTTAACTCAACATCGTAAGCGACATTCGAAACAAACTATTCGAAGGAAAGAGTATGTTTGCTATTGCGGTGAAGTCCTACCATCAAAAGCACGTTTCTTGTGGCATAAGGAGATTCATGACTCGAAACCAAAATGTTGTCCTCATTGTTGTGACCGTTTCGTACATGTCAACTCACTGCGGCGACACATACGTCTTGCCCATTCTGATAAATTCGACTACACCGAACCGATGGAATGCCCCATTTGCAAGCAAATATTTGCCAAAGCATCTATGAAAGCTCACATGGCGACGCATTCTACGGAAACTCAACATGATTGCGCCATCTGCAACAAATCGTTTTCAACTAAATGGAATTTAAAAATTCACTCATGGGTACATGCAAATCGCACCGCTAAACCATTTAAATGTGAGCACTGTCCCAAAGCATTTGTGCGCGAGGTAGATTTTAAGAATCACATGAACTCACATAAACAAATCAAACCCTATACATGTGAAGTGTGTGGCTGTAAGTTTATACGTAAATACAATTACATGCGCCATCGAAGAGAACATCATGGCAATAAAAAGTATACCTGTGATCTTTGTAAAAAGTCGTTTCATCGTCACTACTATCTTATTGAGCATAGACGCATACACACTGGTGAACGACCTTTTCAATGTACGATTTGTGGCAAAAGTTCAACAACTAAGACTAATCACAATAAACATCTTAAGATTCATCATTCTCGTGATCCATTTACAGTGGAATTTTAAATTGTAAGCATTATTTAATATATTTAACCCTTATATCTCATTACTTTCTATCTTTCTTCTTTATCCTAATGTAAGTATAAGTAGACTCTTTTACAGCTGCCAATCTGTATGTCTTAGTGTAGATTTTACTTTAACACATACATAGTATCTGCAATTCATTTAAAATAATTTTCCAAATTAAATGAATGTAGGATAGAAAATTCACATATAAATATTGATTAAAATAGTCACAGCAATCATAAAATAACAAAAAGAACAGAAAGTAACAAACTAACATTTCTAATATTATGCGTGTGTGTATGTTCTCTTGTTAACAAATAATATTGGATAAATGAAAGCCGCTAGAATTAGCTGAAAACAAAAGAAAATAATAATATTGATTAAAAAATAGTAAAAAAAACCAAAGTGGAATTTATATAGTAATGCTAACAACCCATATACTACCAATATCCATAATTGATGTCTAATTTTGTGTATGTATGAAAATATTGAGTTAAAACAATTGTATTTAATGACATTATTTAATAATTAAGTTTTGAACTAACTATTTGTAAATATTAATTATGGGATTTACACATTTTTTTTTACCAATTGATTTAAATTTTGCTGAAACAATTTTTAATTTAAATAATTTCAATGATAAAAACCATTTTGTCACGTTTTAAGGGCTGGTCCCTAATTTAATGCTTGATTGCTTTAAACGATTTTTCGAAATTCCGTATGTTTATGATGTTCATGTTGTGATAAATTTATTTATTCAACTAACTAACAAAAGTAATTTTCAATATTTAAAATTCATAAACTACTTTATTAATAATACAAAAACTTACTTCATATAAAGTGCAGAAGTAAATTACGTACAATCATTTCTGAACACGTCTCTAAATAAAAATTTTTTAATTTTTAAATTTTTCTCATGCACTCCTAACATTTAGGAATAATCTTTATAATAAAAAAACACACAGGTATAAACACAAATTATTCAAGTCCAACAAATTGTACTTTAAAATATTCCAAATTTTGTGAAGTGACAGCTTTTGTGAAAATATAGGCAATCATCCCATTTGTAAAAATATATTTTAAAATAACTTCTTTACTATCTATTTTTTGACGTATACCTACATTTTTCTTTTATATTCACATGTTTGGTTTTTGGCGAATAGTTTTTCTTTTTTATTTTTGTATTAAAGTCCCTTTGGCAACATCTGACTAACGATTAAGCATCATCCATCTAGCAGATGAAATGAAACGCTTTTTTATAACTGTATATTATACAATAGTGGGGGGTAAATCTTTTTATTTCTTTTGCTGTTTTAAATTTTGCCGCCTATTCTCTATCAACGACAAATGAACTTAAATTTCTCTTTAAACATTTTGTTGCACAAAATTTTGTTAAATACACAAACGTATTTTGATTAATTTTTGAATTAAAGTATGCAGTTCTTAAATGTAACTTTTAAACACCCATTTCCAAATACTTTTTGAAAATTTTCTACAAACACAAAGTCAATTGAAAATATAATTTGTTTGATAAATGGCAAAAAACAGACAGTTTCATGCTTTATCCGCATAACGTCTAAAAACAAGAAAAAAAAAAGAATGTATTGAACATTTCTTGTTTATTTTTAAGCAGTTGCTTTTGTTTGGCTGCATTGTGCTTTACGTAATAAAGACCTCTAGTATTTTTCTTTTATGATTTCTTGTCGACATAAATTCATAAATTAAAAACATTAAATTTGTTAACTTTGCTTTAAATTGCTTTAAATCGTTTGTTCAAATTTAAAAAATATGCAATTTAAGTAAATATAAGTTTTCAGCTTGTAAAAATAATTCAATTTATTTTTTAGTTTTTTTTTTTGACAAAATTTAAGAAAGTTAGTGTTAAAATTTAAAAACTTAAAAAATTATAAATAAATTGACAAGTGATGTTTATTATAAAAATTAATATACATACACAAATACATACTAAAATTGCTCTTAAAAAAAATGAAGTGTGCAATAAAAAAATAAAAAAATATTTTTCTTCAAATGTTTTCACTTTAAAAATAAAAAACGCAAAAAAAAAATTAAAAAAAAACAAAACCATTTAAACATAAAAAATAACAAATTTTATTTTGTAAGAAAATTTATTTTATTAGAACACAACATACATACAAACTTAAATAATAAAAAAACTTTTAAGTAAATAGAATTTAGTAAAATTTAGTTTTTTTAATTTTCAGTTTAATTACTTTTATATAAAATTAATATTGTATGCTTTAAACAGACTTTTAAAAAAAGAAGAAATTAATGAAAAAAACCTTGTTACTGCATTGATTGCAATTTTTTTTATATATTTTTTTGTAAATTTTACTTTTTTTTAAAATTATAAACGTTAATATACATACATACAATTTGCATATACATATGTATGTATATTTTACATTTAAACGCAAATATATTTTGACATTTATTTAGGCGTTTTATTTTCTCTATTTAGATAATATTTTTATTAAACATAACTTTTATTATATTAAGTTTATTTTAGTTTTTCTTTAGCATACAACTTTATAAATGACTAAAAAAAAAAGAAAAGAAAAAAAAACAACTTTATTAATACATTCATATATATTTAAAATAAACTTATCATAAATTTAAATAGTAAAAAAAAAAATTAATTATAAACTCTTATATATAATTTTACCCATAATATACAGTTTACAATAAATAAAAAAAATCAAAAACAATTTAAATAACTTGCAAAATAAATTTAAAATATAACTACAATCATTCATTTAAATTATAAAAATATTAAATGAGTTTTATTTATTAACATAATAAATATACCGGTGTACCAGAAGCCATATAACGATATATAACACAATGCTTAAAAAGTATTATTATTATCAAATCGGGTTTTATATGTACACAACACGAGTATCACTGAAAAGCCATAAAAAAGAGAATCAAATACAAAGAAGTAAAAACAATTCCAACATAAGTAGGTAGATGTTGCATTAAGAGGATTCACAAAAATAGTTCTAAAAAAATACTACGTCGTTTAATATGCTTATTAAATTGTCACAACTCCACATACACGTGCGCCGAGTGTCCAATAGTTGGTAGTGTTTAAACCATTGTGAAATTTTTTAACAATATGACGATAGGACAGATTACCTTGTGAATCCCCTTATCGTGTTTTAAGATAATACACAGTGAAAAAGCATTCATACATTCTCAGAAATCATCTTTTTTTTGGGACTATAAACAATAAATACACTTGTATTTTGTTGTTGTTAACTGTTGCTAAAAAACAGTTATGTATGGCATTCACCCTTATAGTGATTGGCGTTGGCGTAGTCGTTTTTATTTTTTTGGTACCGTCTAACAAATACGCCAATGCTATATTAATAGCACCCTTGTCGTTTTTGTGGCGAATTCGATAACATTCGACACGACTACGCCAAACACAATAAGGACCATTATGTTTCAGTTGGTATAAAGTTTAAACTCAAAATGTGACTTATTTTTGTGTCAGAAAATATAATGGTAGTATTATATTCATCCCTAAAGCTAAGTCATAAATGGTCTTTATTTGATAAATTAAATCCTTGTTAAATTTATATTAACTAGACATGTGTCTGCTTGGCTCGTTGAGGTAAGTAAGATTAATTTCTATTATTTTTTCGCTGCGACCTTTTAGTTAGGACCAAGGCTAATGTATATTAGGTGACCTCGGTTAATCAGCTGAGTAACGGTATTTCGTTATTTAAATGTCAAATTATGTTTATGTATTTTTTTTTTCTTTTTTACAAACATTCCAAAAAAAAAAAAGCTCAAAAAGAAGAAAGAAGAATTTCGTAGTTTTTGTTATCTGTCTTTGACATTCGTTTGTAAAAGTGATTCCACCTGATTCCGCCTTGGTTAGGACGCTTAAAAAAAATAACAAACTTGTAAAAGTTTTTTAAGGTGCTTTTACTTATATATTTTTTAATAACTATGTTTTTTACATTAAAAATTCTTTAAAGTATATAAACATTTTCCATACAAAATCAGTATGTACTTGAAGTCTACTTTAAATTAAAAATTTTTATTTCCTAATATGTTTTCATATAATCTTCCAAATTTACTTTGTGTATAAAGTTTATATATAATTTAACAGCCAGTCTCGCAATATTGAAAGAAAACTAAAACAAGGGAAAAACAGTCGCTCATTTTCATTCGCAGAAGCGTCTCACTATCCTTCGACTCACGGTTGCCTGAGGGGAATGGAAAAATCTTGAACTCGTTCAATTTGGATCACGTAGTACGATTTTCGAAAATCGGTATCAATTATTAAATTATTCATAATAAAAAACTACAAATCTTTTAAACGAATTAGATTGAAAATTATTTTCGATTCGAATTCCATAAAAATCTCCTTGGCTTTGTTGTTGTTGTTTGTTTGATTGTCTTAGCATATCGTTAAATTAATACAGAAATGCCCTACCAAGTATTTAATATACTTACATTAGTTTTTTCCAAAATAAATAATACAACCTTTTTTTTATTAATTTATACACACATATGTACATATGTATGTAAGTTTACATACACATATTTGTTTAATACAACTTTTTATTAATATTCAATTATTTTATGAAAAAAAGAGAGTAAAAAAAGTTTCTTTAAGGAATTTAAAAAGGGTATATAATAAACAAAAAAAAAAAAAAAGATAAATTAAAAATAATTTTTCAATTAGAAAAAAAAAACAAAACTTATATACATACAAACGTATGTATGTACATACATAAAATCATAAATTAAAAACGTTTAAAATAATTCTTTTCAAAAAGTGGTTCATAAATAGTTACACCCTTTAAAGAGATTTCCTTGGACTTATACAAAGATATTTCTAAAAGATCCGTGTTGTTTAAGCTTTCATCACCCATAACTAGACTGTGATAATTGGGATGCTTCTTAACGACACCAAACAATGTGCGCCTGGATAAAAGATGACGCAATGCCATACGTACATCGTGTTCCTTGACATCTGGATTGACTTGTACGCCATGTAAACGAACACGAAAAGTGCGTAGGGGCCAACCCAACAATTCCTTTGGACACTGTCGTACATATTTAATTGGTAATGTTTCACTATTTAAATAGTCCACATAAAGTACATCAACTGTCTTGGCATTTGGATTATACGAACGTATTACGGCCCGATACCAAATTTTATCTTTGGAATAACAAGCCAAACATACAGTGTGAGGTTCGAATTTCGTCAGTGGTGGTGTCGATTGTTTTACAATCTCCTTAATCGACCGATGTAATTCTACTTCTCGATAATGAAATTCTTTGTGATGGGGAAATATCTGCAATATTGTTGGCGTAATAACAGAAACAACACTGCAACTAAAATGATGCATTGCACCTGGTAATTGAGGTGATTTAAAGCATTCAATGCCACTAAAATGTGAAAATACAGTAGATGTTTCGTTGGGATAAAAAACATCAAAATCAGATTCGATATCCTGAGGAAAAAAAAGAAAGTAAATGTTCCATATAAATGTTATCTATTATTTTAAATTAATTTAAAAAGTTATCGTTTTTTGTGCATTTCGTTAAGAATTGAAGTTTTCTTATTCGTTGTATTTTACAGTGAAACTGTTTGTTACAAAATAATCTTATATTTTTGTTAAAAAAAAGGAAAAAATGTCCTTAATTTGACAAGTAAAAGGAATACCTTTGTGGCCAAACAATTTCGCAGTGAAAAAGAGCGGCGAAGAAAATTTGATTCGATTCGAACAGAAGAATAAAGAGTTTTATCTATTTATCCAATTGAACTCCTGCGAAACAGCTTAACCGATTTTTTATAAAATTTCCTAGGTGTATTTGTTAGGTATGTGAATAGTTCGTAAGGTAGATTTTAAATCGCTAGAGAGCATTAAATAGGGCATAAGGGGTAAAAGTTTTTCCTCTCTACCCTTTTTTTAATCAGGCCACCAATTTTCTTGAAATACTCCTAAGCATGAAGTGTGCTTAGATAAAAGTCGGTGCTACGCCCATAATATCTTACATATAAATGTTTTTCTACTGCAAAAAGAAATTCCTTATACTGGTAGCTTTACTGCATTGGTTTTTTGAAGACTTTGACGCACATTTAAGGTCTCTGATAAAAATTTTTTTAAAGCTACAAAAAAAGGCAGGCCATGCCCACAAAAACTAAAATCTCAATGCCTGGTTGACTTTAATAAAACTTTATCCGCTCCCAGGGTAAAAACTTTCGAGCCAATAAAGTAGTGCCATGCCCATAATACAGGGTGTCCGCCTTTGTTTATATGTTTGATTAAATGAAAAAGAATGGATTTTATATTGATTAATGTTTTATTTAATGTCGGCAGTTATGTATGAAATACAATTTTAGATAAATTTTCGCCTCTGTTAGCCTCACAAATGCGAGCCCTTTTTGAGCACATTTTTCATTACATTCTCACACATTTCACGCGGTATTACATTAATTTCATCACAAAGTCCGAAGCAGTCGAATCAGGCGACCGTGGAGGTCAATTAACATCACCATTTCTTCAAATAACTTGTTATGGCTGTATGCGATATGGTAAGGTCTTGTTGATACCATATGTTAACCAAGCCCAAAGCATGCAGTTGTGGTATTTAAAAGTTTTCATTCATATCACGATATCGCTCCCCATTGACAGTTACCGTTACGCCGTTTTCAGTTTAAAGAAAGTAAAATCCAATGATTCTTCCTGACCAAACTCCACACCAGACTGTCACTTTTAATGGATGCAAAGGTGACTAATGAATGATTTGAGGGGTTTCCATTGCCCAGAACCGACTGACTATTCTGTTTATTCATATATTAATTCAAATAAAAATGTGCCTCGTCACTCATTATGATTTTTGTCATGAAAATCGGGGTTGTCATGAGCGAGCTGTAACATGCTATTGGCATATGTATGTTGGCGTAAATGGTCTTTTGGAACAAGCTCTTATGCCAACTTAATCTTAAATAGAAACAAATGCAAATCCTTGTGAAAAATTGTGGCCAAAGTTGTCCTTTGAAGACAAAGCTCCTGCGCACAGCGTCGACTTGAGGTTGATGGACTGTTTTGACACTTTCTTGAGCAGCCGTAATGTTTTCAGCCGATCTTGCAGTACGTTGGGGTCCATGCTTGGGCCTTTCAGCCACAGTTCCTCTTTCTTCGATATCATTTACTATACGAAAAATAGTTCGTTTTGTTGGCACGTTGTTTCTTCCAAAAATTTCACGTAAATTTCTCATCGTCACAGTAATTGATAATTTGTTTTGATAAAATGTTTTAACGCTTAAAAAACACGTTGGTTTACCGAATTTTTTCAATAATAAATTTGCCACGTCTCTACTTCACGACTGCCATATATAAATTGGCAAGACTAATGTTTCCCAAAATGGCGGAAAAACAAAGCGGCATACCTTGCCGGCGGACATCCGCTACCTTAACTCTAGCAGCAAAAAGGGAGCTGTGCCACGCCCAAAAACTGCATCCATGTACACGAGATTTCGTATTCACATTTAGAGCCTTTAAAGTCTTTTTGCTTGATAGGTTATATGAGACTTTATACTCTTTTTGGAAAACTGACATTAAGTTTTAAAGACAAAAAGTTAAAGATGCAATACAGGCTCATATAATGTACTGATTTTTGGGTAAAAATTTCAAAAGGTAGTTGCGAAAATTTGAAAACGCGGTGCCATGCCAATAAAAATTAAACTCATTGTTTTGTATTTTTGTGATATAGATTTTTAGGAGATTTTAATTTAAATGGTAAGGAATAAGACACCCCAAGCAGTCCTTTATGTCATTAAATTCAAACGCTTACATCTACACTCTTTAAATTTTGTAAGATTAGGTCTTACAGACATTAAAATCGATCACACGGAACGAATCGGAGATAACCATCATATAACGGTTAAGTGTGTCATTCATACTTTGCCACATAGCTGTGATTTCTAAAAAGCTAAGCCTGTCGTCAAAAAGGTATTATAAATGAAATATGCTACTTTTGTCTGAATAGAAAAATAAAGGATTCGAGTCTGGCACAGAAGGCCATTTAGAAAAATAAGAAATAGAGTAGGAGAGAGGAGGGAGCCTTGCGGTACCCCTGAATTGGTTTTAAACTCGTTGACAGGGATTTGATTTCAGAAATGAATGAATTGATTTTGAAGAATTTAAGTTGTGGTACATATCAGTACAAGAGCATACCTCTACCACCTACTCGAATTGCAAATTAGATATACTTACACACATACATACATACTTATGTACATATGTTTAAACAGATACTTACTACTTTATCGTCTTTGCCATCATTATCATCAAAAGTCGAGGCTCTACGGTCCAGTTGTTCATGAATTTCTTTATCTTCCTCTTCCATTGTATTGTGCCAATAGTTCATGGCAAAACTTTCGCCCAATTCAATTATATCATCATCATCATCATCTTCCTCATCATTACTATGTTCAGATTCTTGTTCAAAATTATTTTCGATGTCATCAGTATCCAATATCATTATGGCGTTCATCATTTTTGTATAATCGTTGTCATTAAACATGCGTTTTTTTGTCGGTGGTGGTTTACTAGTCGTTTCGGCGGCATTAGCCGGTTTAACAAATTTATCCATTTTAGTATTTTTCGATAAACGATCTATCATATCATTAAGATGATTAAATTTGACGCCACAATTGTTATCAGAATCAGCATTGTCATTGTCATCAACATTATCAACATCGAAATCATAAATAAAGTGGTCGTCTTCATTGTCTGAATCAGTGTTTATACTTTTGTTGAGCACATCATGCCTGGCATCATCTATAATTTCAACAACATCTATGGAATCTAAATCAATACTCATACCGCTGCCTTGATTGAATATCTAGCAAAATAAAGTTAATTTTTAGAGAATGTTTGTTTACATCTTCAGCTAAAATGCAAAAGGAACAATTCTAAGAAAAAGACAAGAATCTTAATAAAGTTAAGTTCTTCACAAAAGCCGGCAAATGACAGAGACATTTAAGTTTAAAATTTTCTTTAAAACAACTTAACGCAATTTAAGCACAAAATCTGTTTAAAAATCTTTTATAAACTAAAAATAATTTTGAAAATAAGGTTAAAAAATACTTAATGTGATATAATGTGCTAAAGACATTGCCAATAAATGACTTAGTTTCAATTTGTTTTTGGTTGTTAGGCCCTTTTGCATTTCAGTTGACAATATGTATGTATAGAGATGCATGTAGATATGCATATGAGATATTAAAGGTTATTACCACGTAGTCTTCAGTTGGTTGAGCTAATAGAGGGTTTTTACATTTTCGTGATTTTTGCGAACCTACAGGAACTAAACGATTTGAAGCTGTTGCTTGTTCTGCATGTGATTCTGACGTGAAATCAGCTTCAGCTAGACCTCTTGCAATAATTTCCTCAGCCACATCTATGGCACCCAAACGCAGGCTGCAACGTTTTATATTATTTTGCACCTCGCTGGAGTTAATGCGTATCGAAACAAATTTCGTTACAAGCATTACATGCAGCTGATCCAATTCCTCGATATTAAACTTTGCAGCACCTCTTTTTGGTTTGATTCCGTCAATAATATATTTACCTGCTAAGGCCGGCAATTTAGGAAACGGAGCATATGGTCGTAAATCTTTTCCCTCCACTCTTTCAACATTGCCATAATCTATAAATTGTACACCCCATTCATTTTTCGAATTAAGATTCTCTATTATAATGCCACGATAATATTTCGAATCAACGTGATATTTAACTATGCACGCCTGATCGAGAATATAGCGGTAATCAGGTGAAGGTGGTTCCCTGGCACCATAAGTTTCTGTTAGTTTTTTAGTTAACTTTTTCAGAAACTTATTATCGGCTGTCTCATGCAAATAAACGATACAATCAAAATCGATGTATGTTGGATAACCAGAAAATAATGTTTTCTTTATGATTTTCGATTTAAGCCAAGCAGGCGGAGCTCTTTGGCCAGTGCTTTCATTGTCATCAATATCATGAAGATGTGCATTTAAAGGATGATCGTCTACATACAAATCACTGCCTTCAATAGCATCGGCAGAGTTTTGGCTTAGCAGCATTGGCAACTTTTCATTATTTTCAATTTCTGCAAAAGTAACAAAAAAAAAAAAAAAAAAAAAAGAAAAAAAAAATGGAAAATAATTGTTTTTGCTTTGCCTTGCCTGAACATTGTTAACGTTCACTTACTTACCTTTAAGCAATACATTATCGGAAAATTCTTTAAACCATTGCTCCAATGTTATCTCACCATTTGCCAGCTCCATTTCTTCGATTTCATCAAACTCCTGTTTTGTATCCAAAGGTTGTACCATATAAGCCAAACCCTTGCGCACTAAATTACGATTTATATTTGAATATTTTGTAATACTCGGTGCCAAGGGGTTGGCTGTTTCCATTTTTGAACTCCACAAAACGATGGCCAATGACTTTGTTTCCGCATTGCGTTTGCCATGCATTGAAACCGATAAAGATTCGGATGTCGTAACATAATGTCTAAAACAATCAGTGGCTGATTGTGACCAGTCTTTTCCTCCTGCCGGTTCAACAGCGGCCAAGTGGCAGCAATAGACAGCATTAGTAACACGATCTAATTGTGGATCAATCGAGTACAATTGCTGACTATAAATCGAACAAACGGTAAAACCAATATCCCTAAGAAATACGGAAAATCTGGGCTCCTCGCCAGGCAGATAAGTAATTTCTGTAATAACGCCACGATACCACTCAAGTTGATCAAGCAAAGGACCAGCTTCCGACTGGGTGAATTCTGAATTGTGGTATTTGGTGTAGACGAGACAATGATTGTCCTTATACCATTCACGCTTTTCAAAAGGTATTGGCTGTTTTTTGCCATACTTTTTCGCTTGAGTCTCTTGTATTTGCTGGTTAAAAACCTTGATGCCTTGTAAAAGGCTTGTCAATTGTATATAAAATTCACCTGGATTATTTAAGTGAATTAACTTTACCGGAGTACGTTTAATTTGTTTAGCGGCAGTTGCAGTCACCGGTTGAAGTTTGTCTTCTATAGTTTTTTGACGGTTTTCTTCATTTATTTTTGGCGACTTGACGATTTCGGTCACTTGCGTTGACTCACCCGTCGAAATGCCATATTTATTCTTTACCATAGTCGCTCCAATATTAACGTCCAGCGTTTTCTTGCAAATATATAAAATCACTTTATAAATATTTGACATAGCGGCCACTACTTCCATACGCAATTGCGGATTCGCAGTCATTTGTTTAAAATCCTTTATGGCCGCTGGCGTATATACATATTTGTTTTCTTGCAGTGGTTCCATGTCAGCCAGTGTACAGGGTATGGTTAGCTCACGATTTTTGCGAAATTGTTCAATTAAAACAAAAGCCTGACGCCAGTTTATCAGCTCCCTGCGTCCTTCGTCAACTAAACGCACTTGCAATTGTCCTTTGCCCTTAATCTCCTCTATAACAGCACGATGCCAAATATCATTAACGTTAATGGCGCAACACATTTGCATCGTGCCCAAATATATTTGTTGTAATTTTGATGAGTCATTGTTATAATAATGGTTTAATTCATCTCTTAGTTTAGCCCTGCTCTCGATATTTTCATTCTTTTTTTCGTATGAAAAAAAATAATTAAAATAAAAATTTTGACTAAAATGTATTTCAGTATTTAAAGGAAAAGGTAATTTGTGTATAACATTTGTAACATATGTTTACCCAATTCCCAACCTATTGTATGTGGATGTTGTTAGTCGCCGAATTCAACGAAAGTTGTACCAAAGTTTTAAGTTTTTGGTGTAGGAATAGTTGCTACAACTTATACAAACTTTTTTTAATTTATGTTTTTTAATTGTCGTAAATTACAGATTTAAAAATAATTTTCAATTGCCATCTAACTTAAATAGTTAAAAGTAATAAATTAATACAATAAATAAAAGCAATAAATTAAAACATATTTGGATTCAATTTCCAATTAACTTTAAGTTAAAAAAAGCTACAAGGTGGGCCAAAAGAAGTCATCCAAAGTTGTTTGGCTCTCATTTTTTTCTAAATGAAAAGCTTCGGTTCTGTTTTTTGATTGCATATGTTTATTTGAACCTTTAAAATTTTGTTGGTCAAGTCGAGAAGATGATATCATTTAGCCGTCACAATTGATTGCTATAGGGGCTCGTTTTATGGCATTTTTCATCACTTCGGCGAGAACTTCGGCCGACAGATTCCCGCACTCGTGCCGAATATTGTCCTTGAGGGCTTCCAGGGTCTCGAGCTTGTTCACGTAAGCCCGGGACTTCAAAAAAAACCCTAAAAAAAAGTATGAAACGGTTAAATCAGGCGATCTTGCGGGCCAATGTATATCGCCAAAACGAGAGATGAGGCGACCCGGAAACGCCACCTTTAGAATGTCGGTTGTAGCTCGTGCAGTGTGTGCCGTTGCTCCGTCCTGTTGGAGCCACATGGCCTCCAGTCCTAATTCGTTCAATTGCGGTAGAAAAAAACTCGGCTGACATGGCCTTATAACGCGCACCGTCCAATGTTGTCGTTGGATCAGCGGCGTCCTCGAAAAAAAGGGCACGATGTCCCCTCGAGCGTGCATCACATGGGATTTTCGGTGCCCCAGGAGCGATAGTTTTGCTTATTCACGTACCCGCTAAGGTAGAAATGCGCCTCATTGCTCATTATGATTTTGGTCGAAAAATCGTTAACTTCGGCCTCGAGATTGAGAATGGCTTGTGCGTAGGTTATAACATGCGTTTGACGGTCGACAGGCAGCAGCTGATGCACGGACTGGACTTTGTACGTGAACATGAGGAGGTATTTGACCAAAATTCGCCTAAGGGACGACCGGCTAATGGCTAATTGCGAGGCATGGCGGCAATATTCTCGGCAGAACGGGCGCTTGGGGGCCGGCCACTCTCAGCAGCGTCTCGTGTAGTCCCATTTTCTTCTAGGTTGGTTGGTGGTCAAATGGCGCAGTGTTTGCGCAGTCGGTGCCGGACGACTGGGGAATCGCGACGTAATTCACGCTGCGCCAACACCACAGACGAATTGTTACGCAAAAAAATAGACACAATTATTCCGTGTTCTTGGGGAGTGTATGGATCCATGGCTTGTTCACTTATATTCTACATCTGTCTAGTTCACAAATGTCAAAACAGATTTGACATTGGCCGCCATTTGCAAAAATAAGAGCATCTTCCAATATGGTGATTTCTTTTAGCCCACCTTGTACTTACTACCAACACTCAGTACTTATCCAGTGCAAAGAGTGGTGACGATATTAGAACGATTAGACGAGTGGGGATTAGAAAATGCACTTCACTCGACTAATGTCGGGATAATAACTTTTTTAAATTTCAATAAAAAAAAATGAATTAAAAATCTTATTTGAAAAATTGACAAGTATGGAATATAAAAATAGTTCCTAAAATACGTTACAAAAAATTATGGAAGACCATAAAACATACTTTTCGACTTACAAACTACAATAGGTTATGAATTAGATAATTCTGCTTTTTTCTCGATACAACATTTTTCATAATACACAAGTAAAATGTATAACCATATTATGGTAAGTATTAGTTATAATTTTTTAAATAAAAATTTCAGTACTTTGATATATACATAAAAGTTATTTAGAACAAACCTTGATTACATAGAATTCATCGGGCCCTTCTACATGCGAAACAGTAACTGCAAATATTTCGCCGGGTTGAATGCTGATTTTGGGAATTCGTTCTTCGATTTTAGCTATGGGTAAATTTGCCTGAAATAACAAAGAAGAACATTTTATTAACATTTTTCGAAAATTTAATTTAAAAAAAGGCTATGATTTCCAAGATTCGTATCTTTTTAAACGTTTTATCATAGAATAGGCACTATCAAATCATGGTTTATGCTCTCTATAACCACTGAAAGACTGTAACGATTGCGACTTAACAAATATAAAATTTAATAAATCTTGATTTTAAAATCGTGTTGCGCAAAATATTTTTGAAAATGAACTTAATTACATTAATTTACTTGGTTGTTAATAATCGCTCTTAATAAAATAAAGAAATTATTTTGATTCATTTGATGGTTTAGAATGTTTTTTTTTATCGTATTTCAACTTTTATTTTAACAAAACGTAAGAGATATTTCTTTAAAAAGTTAAAAAAAATTAAAATTTTCAGTAAATGCTTTTAAACTGTTTTTTCAAAAATATAATATATAAGATCTCTTCGTAAATACATCACTGCACTGAATCACGGTTGCAAACTTTTACAAAAACTGAAAAAAATGTTTTAAAAGAGGTGAGTAATGCTACAATTTTTGCCATTTTTTTTTATTAAAAAAACATTTTTAAGGTAAATCAGTGCTTTTAAATAGGCTTTTGCTACCCTTAAAGTGTGATGCAGCGCAGTGATGCATTTACGAACAGGCCCATTTCTGTGCAATTTATATTTTGATAATTTTTATTCTTTTAAGCATACTTTCATTGATTTTTTCAAAGGAGAAAAAAAAATTTTTTTTCCTCTTTTTGGACCGTTTTCCGTGGAGTTTCTTTGCGTTAATCGGAAAAAAAAAACAAATTTTTTCTGTTAAGTGGCAACGATGGTTAAAATTTAGAAAACGATCGAACAATGTGGTTCGGGTATTCGAAATAAAAATTTACTCTTTTGTTATAGAAATATCAATAAGAACTTTGCATCGAGTTCTGCAATTTGCCCCCAGATCTTTAATTTTAAAAGTGATTGGGTTTGGTTGTTTTAGTCTATAACTGTAATTTAAAAAAAAAAGAAAACGATTGAATATATCGATGACTTATTATAAAATAGCCGTAACTCGATTTCGCTTTTATTTAACAGGGTAGAAAAAAAAACTTCAGGAAATTTATAAAATTTTACATAAAGTTTTAATGCAATTTGAATAAAAAGAAAAAAACTAATTTTATTTTTAATAAAAAAAATTATAATTAACTTCACATTTGTTCGCCAAGAATACTCACTCGTAAATCAGGGGGAAAATTACGGCATTCGATTCGAATCGAAATTAAAAAATTCTTTTTAGAATTCCTATGTTTAAAACATTGACAACTCGACCGATCGAGCAGAACTTCGATTCGATTCGTAATTTTAATTTAATTATTCAGCTTGTCAGAAAACACACTAAATAAAACATGGCGTAACAGTGTTACCATAGTTGTTTTTTTTTTAATCATGTATTGCGAGTATTGCCAAATATGTTTTTTAGTCATCATGATCCATGTTTCATTTACATCGGACCATGTTGTAACTAATCCTTTTTGCTTTAAACGGATCATGTACTCCAATAGTTTCTGCAGGGTATTTATAATCAGCAAAATCGGTTCACTAGGGGCCAAAATATAAGTGAAGACCCAAAATAACCCATTTTTTAGGACAAAATCCGTGCATATATCCCTATTTATTTCAGTAAACACCGCCACTATTGCCACAAAAGTTGACACGGATACTTTGAAGATAAGGACCTAAATGTGGATAACTCTTTTTTTACGGATAGGAGCAGGGGATGTGGTATCCCCCCTACAACTGCACAAATTTTGTAATATGAGAAACTAAAACAGCTATAGACTTAAAATCAGTTGCAAAGTAGTTCCAGTTTAATACGTACGTACATCATAGCAAATAAATTAGTTTGGTAGGAGCAGGAGAAGTGGCATCCCCAAGACAAATAAGAAATCTTCATTAGTTTTTTTAAAACTTTTAATACGAAATGTGTCGAAAGCTGGTAACAAAACTCTCGACCTATAACCTTCTTAATTATATTTTTATTATACATACATGCAAACGTTAAAATCTTGTAAAGTTTTCTATTTCAAAAACTAGGAAAGCTATCGAGTTTAAAACCCGGTACAAAATATTTTTATTATAATATTTGCGATTCGGAAACAATTCGGCTAGGAAGTATTACTTGATATTGATTTTAAACATTTTAGAAAACAGTGGCCCGTAGAGTTTTATAAAAAAAATTAATTATCGAAAACCGTACTAAGTGATTAAATTTGTAAGAATTCGAAAGATTTTTGATATGAATCGAATTACATGGTTGGGTATACAAAAATACCAATTTTATATGGTCACATATAATTAAACCTTTATATTTTGAATCGCGATATATTTTAAATTTTCAAAAATTACTTAATATTTAAATATGTACGGCGTACTTGTTTTGCTTGTAAAGTCTTATGCTCAAAAACGATTTTTTTAGAAATATACATACCTTAGACTGTAGTTTAAAACTGTGAACACCTGGCCTCTCACGGGCCAGGCCTGTGTATAAAAAAGTATCATGTGCGGACTTTGAGAAATCTGTATGTAGATCAACTTTAAACATTTCATTGCTTATAGCTTCAATAATGCTTAAACGTGCTGGTTTGCTGCAAAGATATTTAACAGAATTATTTAATGCAATAATTAGAACTGTTAGACCTATTATTAAAGTAGGCAAGAATTAATTATACAGGGCTGTCATGGAAACCGATAGCTGTCGGAGTCGGATTTGAAAATGCCTTATAGATATTTCAAAATTATAAATTTTAGTATCGTGTTTTAATTTTTAAACTAAAATACTGGGTTTTATTCAAGTTCCAAACTTATAAATAAAAAAGTTGTTACACAAAAGTATTTTAAAGCTTGCTTTTAATTTGGATTCCGACAACTATCGGTTTTCATGACAACCCCGATAATCTTACTTTTTTTTATACAATAAATTATAAAAAATCTAAATGGACCCTAACTAATCGTTTTTTTTAATAACCGCTCTTGTGAGGGCATAGATACCAGTCGTCTTTTCTTAAAGTTATTGTCAGTGATGTCAATTTCAGAATATGTTTGATAAGCGAGTTTTTAGTTCTAAAAAATTTGAAATGGTATGTACTTTAAGAGCTGTTATATACGTGGTACGAGTACATTTTTTCTTGTAAAAATAACGTTATAAGGCAAATACTATTTTTTTAATTTTATAAATTCTACTGAATCCGTGATTACAATTACCGTTAACACTTTTTTTTCCAAAATTGGTCTATACCACTTTTATTTATAACAATTCATAGGGCTATTGGGTTTCTCACAAGGCGGGTTTATAACTAGTGTACCAGTTTTTTAAAAGCACTTAATATATAAATTAACATTTTAATCGTTTTTTCGACTTTCTCAAATAATGTTTTATTGATAATGGTTTTTAAAAACAACCAAAATGTATAAAGCGTACAATATTTAAAAACTTACTTATGTAATATTTCAATTAAAAGATTATTGTCTACTTCTGTCCATTTTGTACCTATCGGCATTATATCATAAATAGCACAACGTATAGCAGCAAATGGTATTTTTAAATCTTTTTCTTCGATATCACAAAGTCTGAAAAGAAAGATAAAATAAAATCTTGGTTTGTTGTTTATGAATTGTATGAATGATTGTTTAAGGCACATGTAAAGTGATTCTACATGTCAGATATCCAACAGAAACATCTGACACATTGACAGAATACGAAACGAATTCTGTCAGATTTCTGACCACGAAATATATGAAGTGATTGTCGTAAAACACATCGTGAGAAACTCGTTTCCGACGTGTCTAACAAAGAGAGACAGAAAGAGAGAGAGAGAGAGAGAGAGAGAGAGAGACAGAAAGAGAGAGAGAGAGACAGAAAGAGAGAGAGATACAGAAAGATAGAGAGAGATACAGAAAGATAGATAGAGACAGAAAGAGAGATAGAGACAGAAAGAAAGAGAGACAAAAAGAGAATTCTAAAACTAAAAAAAAGGTTATTATGCAGTTTTATAATAACATTAAGCTGAAAAACTCTTTCGTACCTTCTGTATACCCTTTACATTAGTGAACCATTTGCGGCCCTATTAAGTATATTTTTTTTGATTCCTTTAGAAAAGAAAGTTGATTTAGCAATGTCCATCTGTTCCGTTAATCTGTTGAAATCAAGTTTTTAAAGCCCCTTGATTCTTCTTGGTCCTGTTTGTGGTATTAAAACATAAGGCATACTTGCGAAAATTTTGCTATTGAAATTCAGCAAAATCGCTCTATAACTGACAGAGATATAAGTCAGTTTATTTCTCTAAAATTTGTCTAAAAAACCTCTACAAATGCCTCGGAGTTGCCCCCTACACGGGTACAATGTAAGACTGACTCCCATTAATTTTTTTTTATAAACATTTTTGTGGAATATACCTACACCCTATCTCTGCCTCCTAACAGGATTGCCATAAAAAGTTAATTTTTTTAAATCGCTCCCACAGCAACATATTTACCCCCTATCTCTAGCCCCTAACAGGGTTGCCATACAACATTTGAAAAAATTAGTGTAAAAACACCTACACCTTCAACGTAGTCACCCTAAGAGGGTTAAAATATGACACCGACCCCTATTTAAACATTAGAAATATTTTATATATTAAAAAGGGATAAAAAAAGATTTCGCACAACTGAAAAAAGCGGTCTAATATGTTTCAATTAATTTAGTTTTTCAATCATTGTTTTATTTATTTATAAAACAATTTACTTTGAAGGACTCCTGAAAAAATTGAACTGGTTAAAGACAGTTTAAGTGAAAATTCGCGACTTTCAATACGTAAAAGAGCAGCCTCACTGAGACTTTCAAGAGCTATTATTAATGAAAGAATCTGACGTTTCACCCTTTTAAAATTCTAATCGTTCAAGAAATGAAAGTGACTTTGATTTACGCAAAAATTTTGTGAAATGGTGTTGCAGAGTTTTTGCAATGTAAATCCCATTTTTTGGAGCGAAAAGGGCTAATTTTCATTTAAACGGCCACTTCAACAAACAACTGGTCTCCAAGAACCCGCAACCCTCGATTGAAACATCAAAAACCATTGCATTGCCCCAGGGTAACTGTTTGGTGTGCCCTATCCGCGCATAAGATAATTTGACCATTTTTTTTTCCAAAATTCTTGAAGTCAAACGACTAATGTCAACAGTGAAAATTATTGACGTATGTTTACGGAATTCTTTTTGTCAAACCTGCGTGCTCATCCATCGTACTCTTTACACACGTGATTTCAAGGAGATGGGCGACTGCACACACAGCCAGCGCTTCGATGAATTTGTTTCGGGAAAATTTCGCCCAAAAGCTGATTAGTCGCATTTGGGACATCGCATGGCCACCGAGGTCGCCCGATCTAATTTCAATGAATTTTTTATGGGCTACCCTTTAAAGAGAGGGTTTATAATGAAAATCCCTAATCTCTTGAAGCTTAAAAAGAAAATGTTCGTCGAAAAATTAGCTCAATTGAACCAAGTTTACTGCAGCGTGTGGCGCAGAACACAAAGTTCCGATTTGAACAGTGTGTTCAACTCGATAGAAGACATCTGGATGACATTTTCTTTAAAAAATAAAATCCGCATTTCCATTCTATGGCTCAATGCTCTTAATTAAACTTTGTGTCAATTATTACGTTTTTTTATTCAAGTTTTAAAATATAAATCTGCCACCAGACACCCTGTATTATCGTTGTTTCACCAAACTATCCAAAAACTAAGTAGCTAAAGCTACTAACAAGTGAAGCCAGTCAGCATGTTTTGCTTAACAACAAGTTGTAAACACGGGACGGAGGAAGAAATTGGTTGGTGTTAAATAAAAAAAAATAGAAAATGTACCGATCCCCCGAATTTGCATATTTTTTTCTATTAACGTCAATAAAATAAATTGTACAAATTCATTTAGTTTTTTTTAATAAAAACCTATACTTATTATATTTTAACGCCACTTATAAACGGCACAATTATGCTGTTCAAAAAGTCAGAGTGTGTCAGTAAAAATGTGAGTGAGTGGATAAGGTTTGTAAATTGCGGCATTCGACCGTCGCAATGGTCACGCTCCCACCTGGTGATAATCGTAAACTTTGGCATTAATAATTTTACTTCCGCATTTATTAAAAAAATGTATTATGATGCTTAAAGTGATTTTTTTCTTGTATTAACAATATTTAATTTCAAAATTATTTAATTAAGAAATAGTAAATGCCCACCCCCAGAAGACTTATAGATATAAGCGCTCCTATTGAATAACCCTTAAAAGTGCTATCATATGTTTGTATATATTTAAAAAATATTGTATTTCTTGCCACTTACTTATCTTTAGATACTTCCATATTAACGCCAAAATCTACTAAAAATAATTTATAAAGATCATTGGGTAAAATTTTCTTAAGCACCGCACGATACCACTGCTTATCGGTCCCATGAAAGGCCATATAGTAGTAACCTTCGGCAATTATTTTCGGTACATTTATTACGTCATTCAATAAATATGTGAACGATAATTTTCTTATGTTTTCCATGTCATTTATATTTTGTACGTAAAAGTTTTCCGGTGATTTAATATTAGTAACTCGTACTAAATTTCCGGCATCATTGCTAGGATTCGGAGTGGGATTTGGCTTATTCTCCTTTGCGATGTTAACATTTTCAGTTTTTTGATTTAGTTTGTTCTTTTTTTTCTTATTTAATTTAGGTTTGGGTGATACAATTCCATTTTGTGTCATATTAAAAATCTCTGAAGGCATATTAGTTATGCTGTTTGCAGTGGTAGTATCCATAATTGATGGATTTAAGTCGTAAAACGATGAATCTATTCTTACAAATATATTTGGATTTTTGTAATAATATTCAATATACTTGCTCATATCTTGTCGTATATCATGCCTAACTTCGAAACTGTTGAGTAGATTTTAAGATTAGATTAAAACAAAGTTTGGTTATTAAAACAGATTTTATTTAAAAAAAAAAAAGAAAAAAAACTTACATGAATGGATTACAGATCGGTCTGGTAATTTGTATATTAGTTGGTGTTTCCTGTATAATTTGATTGTATTTTGGCAACATGTGACCTAAATAAATATTTGCCGGAATATTTTGTTGAAACTGCTCAAGGTTACCGCGAACGGACTGTAAGAAGTTTTATGTTATAATGAAAAGAATTTATAAAATGTTGTATGTTAAAGCAAAACGTATCCATATGTATACATATGTAAGTAGGTAAACACGTAAAAAATATAATAGAAAATTAAAAAAATTAACTTCTTTTATGATTTATTTTGGGATTATTTAAAAATTAAGTAATTTGGATATTAGCCAAGTCTAAGGCATTTTTAAAATCAGCTACGATCTTATCCTCAGCACTTTTTCTATCTGGCACTACTGTAGATTAACTGCAAAATTTTCTATTTAACTCACAATTTACTAAATTTCAAATACCAGAATTGTTTTTTTATCTTTTAAAGCTGAAGCTTAACTAAATCCACATGCATCCCTGTGTTTTCATTCCCTACAAAAACACATATGTAGAAAATTGCTCTCCTGGTATCGAGAACAAGTTCTAAAGTCAGAAGTGAACTAACTCTCCAACTAATTTTTACCGACAGAGTGCCCTGAGTCGGATTAAAGTCTCTGGAAGTAAAAGAAAGAAGACAAGCGTACCTCTTTTAAATACTTAGTGAGACTGCCTGCATGAAGGCAGCCCCAGCTGCAGGATTTATAAAAAAATTTAAGAAAGAACTTAATCTGCTTGCCATGGAAACCAGTAGTTGTCGGAATCGGCTTTAAAAGTTACACAGACTTTTGTGTAACGACTTTTTAAATTATAGGCGTGAAGCTTGAATTAAAACCAGTATTATAATTTAGAAATAAAAACACTATATTCAAATTTGAAACTGTGAAATATCTATACGGCATTTTAAAATCCGATAGCTATCGGAATATATACATAACAACACATCGCTTAACAACAATATCAACGAAATTGACCGCAGAACTGATTTGAGCTTTAATAAAATAAATATGGACATCCGTTTAAATTCCAGATGACCTCAAAAAACCCATTGTCAAAAGCAAAAACAAAACTGGCGGGGAATAACCCTATTAAGCATTATAATATACATATAATGAGAAAATAGAAAATAAGAAAGAATAAATAAAAAGAGAAAAATTGTTGCCATTAACTTCTACCAATATTTAGTACACAGAGTGCTGACAAGAAACTGTGAGAAAATAAATTCTATCCGGCTAGTGTCGGAAAAATTAACGAATTACCCTAATTAACCATAGCAAACACATAATATACGACCTATTGTTGTCTTTTAAATATGTAAAAACAAAATACCTTTTATAATTATTTATTTGAATTTTTTATTCAATCTACAGTAGTACCAAATAGAAAGAGTGCTGATGAGAAATCGTAGCTGTTTCCGAAAATGTATTACACTCGAAATACTTAGATTTAATAAAAATTTCCAAACAAATATAAAAAAACGAAAAAATAAGATAAAAATTTTTAAACCAAATTTTTTAAAATACTAATTTTTTTATTTAAATTTAAATTACACTTACATTTAATATTTCCAAAGATTCATTTAATTTTACATTAGCATCGCGCAACAGAAATTGAGGCTGTTGACACATTTCACTGAATTTTTTCAGAATTTCCTTTTCTTGATTTTGTAGAAAACTATGTAGTTGTACGTAATAACTTGAAATCTCCTCTAAAGTTCTTGTGGCATATTCCTCGAGCTGTGTTTCGACAGCTTTAATGTCCTAAAAATAAAAAAATCAGTAATATTATTAAAGAAGATATTTTAAGATGATGAAGACGATGATTTTGAAAAAGATTTAACATCAAAAGCACATTGAAACACCTGACTTTGGCAAATTAAATTCTATTATATAAAGCTTTAAAACATTTTGTTTCCATTTAAAGAAAGTTTTAAAAGCAAAACTATATTCTTGTTTTAATGTTAACCTGGCAAAAATTTATTGTTTTATAAAGTAAAAGATTTTATTACTCAACAGAATATGGCGAATACATGTTAAAAAACAATCGAATGACATTGCAGTAAAAAAAATTTTATTAATCCTGTATATAAGCTAAGTCGCTATTTGTGAACGAGCGTGATTAGTACTTGCCTAAAATGACAAAGACGTGATACATTTTTTTCTAAAAGACTATGAAGATTGATGATAAGATGTAATGGCCACTTTCTGATTTTGCACAAAAGAAACTTTTCTATTTCTATTTTTGTTTCTATAACGGATTCCAGGACTAAATTTTCTGGTCCCTTCCAACTATGTCTTTAAAAATGTATTGATCGGCAAGCCATTTCTGGTAACTTGATGTTCATGTCATCACATATTTAATCGCTTAATAAAGTTGATCACAAAGTGGCAGCACTGGAGTTTTTTTTCTTGTCATTTTGTTATTCCTATTCATAAGGTTTTTTTTGTAAAAACAGTATGTGTCGTCTCTTTTTGAAAATTTTTATAACGGCAACATCGAACGGTTTAATTACAGAAATTTCTAGAAAAATTTGCAGCCAAAAATGGAGTTAAAAAAAAAAGAGAAAAGGAAGAAAAAAGAAAAAAATGTAGCGTGGTCGTGAGTTAGTCAAGGGACACACGTTAAACAGATAAAGACTAACAAAAAAATTCGGGGTTTTATGAAATAAAAAGTTAAAAAAAAACTAGAACATTTTTTTTGCCAGTGGAAACGTTTAAAACTGGCAATTTAAAGAAAAGAGAAAACTAAAAAAAGCGAGCAACAATTAATTAACGTGATAAAAGTTAATGTGAAAAAAAGACCTCACGGAGGAATAACTTATACGACAAATAAAACAAACTCTCATAAGGTTAAAGAAAAAACACAAAGCGAAACAAAGAAATGGTTGCTACCAGTGGCAGAGTGATCTGGTTGGTTAGAATTATAGTGTTTGAGAGCTTAATCCCACAACAAGCAGCAACAGGAAGTGAATATCGAAAACTGATTAACCTAACCTCTAAGTTACCAACCCGCCACAACAAACTCAAGTGATCACACCACACCTTTAAACGAGCAACTATAACAATTTGTCATATAACATCTTCATCTTAAACCATAGAGTCTCCACTATACCACCTGTTGAGGCAACATATTCTAAAGTCTGACCGCAATTGGTTTTGGAGTAGTCCACCGAATTTCTAACACCGTATTGTAACCCCACATAACCTAAGTATTTTAATGTTGTCTGAGAATGTTTTTTTGATCACGGGCTTAGCCGAATTTCGTTAGTGTACTTGTATTTTTCTTCGCTTAATACATACATATATAATAATTATTTGCGAATAATTATATAATATATGACAATTATAATATTAAAATTTAAGCTCCCGAATGTTAAGCATAGTTTAGTCCCTGTAACGGCTATGCCCCTACCCCGAGTCATTGTGTTGTAGTTTGTAAACTTTCGTTTATTTAAATATAATTAAAAAAAATATATATATAATTTAAAAAAAACACACAAAAAAAAATAATAACCTTAAATAGTGTATAATTTAAGCACGGTCCAGAGAATCTTAAGCTTTCAGATTTTCCTCAGCATGGTGTTCTTCGAGATCCGGAGGCCTTCGCGAACTTCGACACAACATGACTGGTGAGTAATGTTTTTTTTAATCCTTAAATGTATTTCAATAAATTTCAGTATTTTTTTATACCCTTATTATTCGCCTTTGCGTCCCCCTTCCCCTTTTGACTAACATTGGCCTGATTTAATGATCCAATAAATACCAAGTGTATATATAGCCTGGCCATATAGGTACATATTAGTACATATTTATATATATATTTTTTTTGTTTGTATATACCAATAAAGTTTTCGATTCCTAATAATAGAAAAAAAGGAGAAAACTTAATAAGAAAAAAAAAAAACCAACCATAGAATGTATGTATGTAGAATTATTGCCCATTGGTGTTAATAGCTATTGTAAGAGATTTGTTTGAATAAAGACTTAATGTGGTTATTCCGAAAAATGGCCAAACTATAAATTGCTTTTTTTTGAAGGTTGGTAGGATATCGCCTTTGCGGTTCCTTGATAGAATTTCATCCTAGGGACAATGGTAGAGGAAGGGTTAAGACCGAGCTTATCGACGCCACCGGATGACGCTCGTAGAGTTGGATACAGCCGGGAAGATAAAATTTTATTTAAAGTCAAATTCTTTTTTCTTTGTTGGTCATATCGGGCTTTCTCTCTTTTTTTTATATGACCATTCTTAATTAATCGTTAACAAAAGTAATAGACCTAGATCACCTTTAAAAAAAATCAGGGAGTCTATAATATAAGTTACTGTTATTGAGTTGGTTTTGGTGAGGACCGAACTCCCCCATGCCCGACTGTTAGCTAGACCACTTAATCAATGGCTCCCGCAGTCCTCCTGAGAACCTTCTTTAGCCGGTACCACTGGTAGTAATGAAAATGACGATTGGACTCAATGTGTTCGTGTTCACAACAAAGATGCTTAAATGCCTGTACGACTTCACCTTCGTAAAATTCTTAAAAATGGAAAGTATTATTCCCTTTGCTGTGCAAGGCAGCTCTAAAGCTGGAGGTCCATACCATACGTTCTATGCGCTGTACGTTCTCTCCGTCTGTCAAAAAAGTAGAACCAGTGTATTTGTAGGTGGCAAGAAACATAACAAATTGCATAGAACGGATCTGCGCAAGTAACGTATAAAGTAGGTTTAGGCTGGAGGTCCATACCATACGTTCTATGCGCTGTGCGTTCTCTCCGACTCTCACAAAAGTAGAACCAGTGTATTTGTAGGTGGCAAGAAACATAACAAATTGCATAGAACGCATCGGCGCAAGTAACGTATAAAGTAGGTTTACTTTCTACTTTTTCATACGTCGCATGCGAAATGAGAAAATGAGAGATGGTTTTGTTATCCAGTGATGACAAATTTTAAATGCTATCAAAAAACATGTGTGTGTGGTAGATTATATTTTTGGTATATTTTGTGTTAAAAACAGTATGTTATGAAAGAAAATGCTTTTATTATAAATTTTGCAAATAATTTTAAGAATAAATTTCCTTAAAAATAAGTTTTCAACACAAATATTTTGTAGCCAAAGTTAATATTGTTTTTATCGACTACTTTTATATTTTAAGTGTCATCTCTGTTGTGTTTTTATTTATGTAAGTGTAATGAAGAAAATCTGATTTCTCTTCTCTTCACTTTTCGCACAAAACGTATTGCATGTAACTTGGCAAAAACAAACGTATAAAACGTACAGAAATATGATACGCATAGAACGGAGCCACGCATATAACGTATGGTATGGACCTCCAGCTTTACTTTCTACTTTTTCATACGTCGCATGCGAAATGAGAAAATGACAGATAGTTTTGTTATCCAGTGATGACAAATTTTAAATGCTATCAAAAAACATGTGTGTGTGGTAGATTATATTTTTGGTATATTTTGTGTTAAAAAAAGTATGTTATGAAAGAAAATGCTTTTATTATAAATTTTGCAAATAATTTTAAGAATAAATTTCCTCAAAAATAAGTTTTCAACACAAATATTTTGTAGCCAAAGTTATTATTGTTTTTATCGACTACTTTTATATTTTAAGTGTCATCTCTGTTGTGTTTTTATTTACGTAAGTGTAATAGAGAAAATCTGATTTCTCTTGGTTAAGGGTTTTTAATTTTTTGAAAGTTGCCGCAAAAATACCACTGACTTCCCGCTCTAGATGTAAGGGATGGGCCAAAAACCTTGTAACACAAAAGATTATACGTATTAACCCAATAAATTCCATAAGTTCGGTAAAAAAACATAATTTCACTTTTCATTTTGCTTTAGTTTGTTTTTATTTTACACAGTTTTTTTTTAAAAAAAGCTGATCAAAACAAATAACTTTTCGCACAAAACGTATTGCATGTAACTTGGCAAAAACAAACGTATAAAACGTACAGAAATATGATACGCATAGAACGGAGCCACGCATATAACGTATGGTATGGACCTCCAGCTTAAGGTGAAATTAGCAGGCGTTTAAAGTGCGGCAGCAAAAATTTGGCCGGCTTGACACTTACATTGAATTTTTTTTTTTGTATAATCAAGAAAGACAGGCATAAGAAATTTTAATTAAATTAAAACAAAGAAGAGCCACGTAAAGTTCAGAAGAAAAGTTTTGCATCAGTGAAAAAAAACAATTATTTTAAAGAAATAAAGTTAAGACATTGGTAAATAAAACTGTTGTATAAAATAAAGAACAAAAATAATTAAAAGAAGAGAACATAGTGTTTTGGTTGCGCTGCAAATATAAAAGTTAATTGGAGTGAAGAACAACCCATTTGAAACAATAGCCTTTTCCCAATACAAGCCAGATTTAATGTTTCTTCGTCATTGCTTGCGCAAGAGTCATGCAATTTACGCAGTGGCAGTTTGCAAAAAGGCCATGGAGAAAACAGGGAGGAAAAACTAACGGGGTCTGTGATTAATTTTATCCCTCTAGGAGCGACTCCGGAGAAGTTGTAGTATGACAACCATGTTAGGGGCTGGAGATAGAAGGTCTTACATTACACATTATACGGGGCAGTTGTAGAGGTTTTTATTTACAAATTTAAGAGAAATAAACAGAGGTAATCTGGGTTGGTGGCTTATAGCTCGATCAGTAATCGGGCGATTTTGCTGGATTTTAATAGCGATTTGCTCGTAGATATTTCTGATAATATGATACTACACACGGGTCTATGTAACATCGTACAAAATTAATTGTATTTTTTACAATAGTTATTAATAAGTATTATTATTTTTATTGACTTTATTACCAATTCATAAACATATCATTGTACTTAAGTTTAAAAGAAATTTTATTTAAATATTCTAAATGAATAGAGATTTACCCACGCTTAAGGCATTCGCTTTTGGCAACCCTGGTAATGGCTATATTAATCAGAAATGTTAAAGCATATAAAAAATTAATAATTATTTTGAATATTACAATTTTCGACAAATTGCAAGAACAAGACTCACGTTTTCCATGGAAACAAGCCATATTATATAGCTTACACTGATTAGCAAAGAGTATGTACCAACCATTATATTCACCACATACCTCGTTTATTTCTTTACCACAATTTTGATGACATTGGGTTTGACAAGCAGCCTTAGTAATCAAAGTCAATTCTTTTGAAAGGAAAAATTTTTTAATAAATTTTTTTAAGACTAATAACTTTGTTCACTTTACCTGGTTGATTGCAAGCTGCTAAACGATTGAATTCTTTTGAAAGGAAACATTTTTTAATAAATTTTTTAAGACTAATAACTTTGTTCACCTTACCTGGTTGCCTACAAGCTGCTAAACGATTAAAGTTTTCTTTTTTCATATGACATATATTACGAAACAAGTAACAATCGGTACCATCGGTTGTATAGACAGTGTCCTCAGTATTGGGACAAACTTTCTTATTTATAAAACTGTATCTTCCTGAAACTTGCGATTGCATTAAAAATAAGACGAAAAGAATAACAGCAAAAGAATTTACGCCCAACATTTTCAGTATTAAAAAATTTTTTTAAATTTAAAGTAAAATTTAAATGTTAAAGGTTTTTATAAGAAATTGGTTTTCTAAAAATTCTGGAAGTTTTCGTTATACCTACAATCAACAAGACAAATAAAAAGTGTTTTAAATGTATTGCTGTCATAAAAAAATATTTAGAAAATCTGCTTTCAGTTTGATAAATACAAACATAATGACGAATTTATAATGTTTTTTAAGCAAACAAATAGGGAACACCGCACAATATAAAAAAATTAAGGCACATACATTGCTTAAAATTTACACACAGGGTCATACTCTTTATTCCTTATCATTAATTAGATGGTATTTTAAAATTTTAAAGCAAAATACCTCATCGCCTTACACGGAAGTCGCACATAGATTTAAAGTTCGTAAGAACTCTATACTTTGTCTTTATTGCAAATTTCTGCTCCACAACTCGATTTTGAATTTGGTGCTATGGATTATAAATATAGGTCTCTGCCTACAACATAGAAACAAATTTCAAGTCTTCAAAACAAAATTGTACAAGTGAAAACTGCCTTTACTTGGCGTTTTAAAAATCGAAAAATTGGTTAATGTGTATAAATACTTTATTTTGGGAACTTTGATGTAAGTCTGGAAATGAATTTGACTTTTATGAATTATTTAGTGTGAAGATTTGTATACCTTTTGTCAGAGTACACTAATACAGGTAGTGTTAAGAAGCCAGCTGATTATAAATTCGTTGAATTTGGGAAAGTGATTATCAGATTCAGGGTACACGTATAGAGGTATTATCAAGGCGAATTCAAATAGTTGACCCTCTGCATTTCCTTTTTGTGTTCAATAAATAAAATGTCAAAAAAATTTTCATTTTCAAACAAAACTAATAAATCTGACAATCACTTTCACAAAATATCAAGGCGAATTCATAATCAGCTGGCTTCTTAACACTACCTGTATTAGTGTACCCAGGTCAGATTTATTAATTTTGTTTGAAATTTAAAATTTTTTTGGACATTCACTTTCTCAAAGACAAAAAGGAAATGCAGAGGGCAAGGCACATTCAACAAGGTAAACCCAAGGCGAATTCAAAAATTCGCCCTCTGCATTTCCTTTTTGTGTTTGAACGGTAGAATGTCAGAAAAATTAAAAATTTCATATAAAATTAAATTTTTTTAACGTAATAATGTCAAATTGATTTTAATCATCTTAGGTTAAATGTCCCATGCTTTGAAATTTAAAATTTTTTTGGACATTCACTTTCTTAAACGCCTTGATACTACCCGTATCAGTGTACCCTGCTTTTTGTTTATATAAAAAGAATATTTTAGAAGCTAATTTGGTTTAATTAAATTAGTTAATAAATTTAAGAGAGACACCCTCTTTGATGAACCCTAGACCGTATATGAGCACGTCAAGGAGAAGTAAAACATTTATAAGACAAAAAATGACAGTCTATACAAATCATCGAAGGTCACTTAGAAATTGTCACATAAACTCACACGTTTTTATTAGTGCTTTTCTCAAATGCACTAAAACGTTTTTATAAGTACCTTCCTGTTTGAAATTTAAAAAAAATTTTAAAAATTTACATTAATAATTAAGTTATTTTATTTAAATTTTTTAATACATATTTTTCCAATACGAAAAAAAACATCATTGATTTTGCTTGTCTTTGTTCAGCCCTCTTGCTAAAAAGGCAAGAAACTAGACTCAGAAGTTTACGAATGAAGAACATGAATTCAACATTGTAAAACAATCATGCTGAGAAAGATGCTGGAAGTAAATAAAAACTAGTAAGAGCGCTATATTCGGTCGTGCCGAATCTTATATACCCTTTACACTGATCTTTACAAGTACCAAGACTTATGATCTAGCCAAATGATTTCGTACTTCAAATATTAGGATAAAACTGATTTGTACATATCTACTTAATATTTTTACTTCCGCATTATGAAGTGATCTTGCAAACAAATCACGTTTTTGTATGACAAGCAACATTTATATATTCATATTCTAATACTAATAATAAAAAATAAAATAAATCATAAAGACGACTACATACATATGTACATATGCTTGCTGATTTCGGCACAAGCCAAATTATATGTATGTTTGAATTTAAAAAAGTTTATTTCAACCAGAACACGGGCAGACGGGCAAAGGGACATCAGTTAACCGACTTCCCTATCTATAAGGACCAAGAAAATATATTCTTTATGGTGTCACAGATGGATACTTAAGAAATTAAAAACGGAATGGCAAACTTATTTATACCCTTATCACTTATGTGAAGGGCATACAAAAATTGATTGTTTTTTTTTCAATAGTTTTTAATAAATATTATTATTTATAACAAATTTATATACAGTGTGCGACAAAACATACGCACGAACTTCTGTTAAGTAGAATATGTCTCAAAAACAAAAGCAAACACATTTGGATTTGGAACTATTTATTTTTTTTATAAAGTAAATAACCTAAATTCAATAAAATATAAGAAAAACAAGTGAAAATTCTTATAAAACTTAAAAAATTTCATATTATACAATAAAAACAGCTTTTTGTATGCGACAAAACATATGCACGTCTTTAGGAAACTCAAAAAAATATTAATATTTAGTTGAGTAGCCATTATTTTTTAAAACTTCTTCACATCTTCGTGACATGGACTCAATTAGGTTCGATAAAATTTTTCCAGAAATTTCATTCCAAGCAACTTCCACCTGGCGGAAAAGTTCATCCCTATTTCCGGAATTATCGCGGTTATTTTACGATCTACAATATCCCATAGATTTTCTATGGGATTGAGATCTGGCGATTGCGCTGGCCATTTAAAAACATTTATTTTATTAACTGCAAACCACTGTTTGTTGCATTTAGCCGTGTGTTTAGGATCGTTGTCCTGTTGATACCTCCACTTAAGCGGCATTTCCTCCTCTGTATGTGGTAGCATTATGTTTTGTAGAATATCCTTGTAAACGAATCGATCCATTACACCATTTATTTTATGAATTGGTCCGATTCTATGGCCAGAAAAACATCCCCAGACCAATACATTTCCTCCTCCATGTTTTACCGTACCTTTGGTATATCGAGGGTTAAGGCGTTGTCCTTTTGGTCTACGTACCAGCCTAATTCCATCAGAACTTTTAAGATTGAACTTAGACTCATCAGAGAAGAGTACGGTTTTCCATTGGGTTGTGGTCCAGTTGATGTGCTTCTTTGAAAATTCGATTCTGGCTAATCTGTTTTTAGCAGAAATAAATGGTTTTTTTGCACTTCTATATAATTTTTATCCACCTTCAACAGATCGTCTTTGGATGGATCTAATCGAGACATTTAAGTTTAACTGACTTTCAATAGATCTTGCTGAGGTAAATGGATCCTTTTTTATTAAGTTGCCAACTATCCTGACGAACGGAAACGGCTTACAATGCGAAAAATGACACTGTGGTGAATTTCAAATTTATTTTCAATCGACGTTACTAATTCCCCTTTATTATAATCATTAATAATTTTTTCTTTTAAATGATCGGAATATTTGCTGTAAGCCATTCCTTTATTAAAATATTGCAAACTATGACCGATGACTTTGAAAGAATATAAATATTAATAAACACGTGCAAAATGTTTCAAATTATTCCGTTTATATCTAAAAATTTGTGCATCTCATTTAACGGTACTTTTTGTTAGTAATTTGTTAGAAAAAATGAAGAACATAAATTCCAACTACTTCGTGCATTTGTTTTGTCGCATGTAAAATAGCGGTTTTGTAAGTTTATTATTAATTTTTTTTTGTTGAACATTTTTTTTCTTTATGTTTGTCTTGTATTAGTAAGAGGACTCTATTATCATTACAAAAAAATAACAAAAGTAAAAATACGAATGAAATTTTCTACATTATAAAGATATCTGATTGTAAGTACAATCTCGTGCATATGTTTTGTCGCATACTGTATATACATATCATTGTACTTAGGTTTAAAAGAAATTTTACTGTAGGCATTTTTTTTATTTAAATATTCTAAATGAATAGAGATTTACCCACGCTTAAGGCATTCGCTTTTGGCAACCTTGGTAATGGCTATATTATTCAGAAATGTTAAAGCATATAAAAAATTAATAATTATTTTGAATATTACATTTTTCGACAAATTGCATGAACAAGACTCACGTTTTCCATGGAAACAAGCCATATTATATAGCTTACACTCATTAGCAAAGAGTATGTACCAACCGTTATATTCACCACATACCTCGTTTATTTCTTTACCACAATTTTGATGACATTGGGTTTGACAAGCAGCCTTAGTAATCGAAGTCAATTCTTTTGAAAGGAAACATTTTTTTATTAAATTTTTTAAAACTAATAACTCTGTTCACTTTACCTGGTTGATTACAAGCTGCTAAACGATTAAAGTTTTCTTTTCTCATATGACATAGATTACGAAATAAATAACAATTGGTACCATCGGTTGTATAGACAGTGTCCTCAGTATTGGGACAAACTTTCGTATTTATAAAATTGTATCTTCCTTTAGCTTGAGATTGCATTAAAAATAAGACGAAAAGAATAACAGCAAAAGAATTTACGCGCAACATTTTCAGTATTAAAAAAATCTTTTTAAATTTAAAGTGAAATTAAAATGTTAAAGGTTTTTATAAGCAATTGGTTTTCTGGAAATTCTGGAAGTTTTCGTTATACAATCAACAAGACAAATAAAAAGTATTTTAAATGTATTGTTGCCATAAAAAAATATTTAGAAAATCTGCTTTCAGTTTTATAAATACAAAAATAATGACGAATTTATAATGTTTTTTTATCAAACAAATAGGGAACACCGCACAATATAGAAAAATGAAGGCACCTACATTGCTTTAAATTTACACAGAATCGTGCTCTTTAATCCTTATCATTAATTAGATGGTATTTTAAAATTTCGATGCAAAATACCTCATCGCCTTACACAAAAGTCACATATATGTATATAGATGCAAAGTTCGTGGGAACTCTATTCTATTCTATTCGTCTTGACCGCAAATTTTTGCTCCACAACTCGATTTTGAATTTGGTGCTATGGATTATAATTATGGGTCTCTGCCTACAACAAAGAAAAGAATTCAAAGTCGTCAAAACAAAATTGTACAAGTAAAAAGGAAAAAAAAAATGCAGAGGGCAAGTTTTTTGAATTCGCTTGATACTATCTATTTTGTTTACCCTGGGTTCCTTTTTGTGTTTAATCAAGGCACATTCAACAAGGTAAACTAAAGGCGAATTCAAAAAATTCGCCCTCTGCTGTTTCTTTTTGTGTTTAAACGCTAGAATGTCAGAAAAATTAAAAATTTCATATAAAATTAATTTTTATTTTGTATAAATGTCAAATTGATTTTAATCAGCTGGGTTCAGATTTATTAATTTTGTTTGAAATTTAAAATTTTTTTGGACATTCACTTTCTCAAAGACAAAAAGGAAATGCAGAGGGCAAGGCACATTCAACAAGGTAAACCCAAGGCGAATTCAAAAATTCGCCCTCTGCATTTCCTTTTTGTGTTTGAACGGTAGAATGTCAGAAAAATTAAAAATTTCATATAAAATTAAATTTTTTTAACGTAATAATGTCAAATTGATTTTAATCATCTTAGGTTAAATGTCCCATGCTTTGAAATTTAAAATTTTTTTGGACATTCACTTTCTTAAACGCCTTGATACTACCCGTATCAGTGTACCCTGCTTTTTGTTTATATAAAAAGAATATTTTAGAAGCTAATTTGGTTTAATTAAATTAGTTAATAAATTTAAGAGAGACACCCTCTTTGATGAACCCTAGACCGTATATGAGCACGTCAAGGAGAAGTAAAACATTTATAAGACAAAAAATGACAGTCTATACAAATCATCGAAGGTCACTTAGAAATTGTCACATAAACTCACACGTTTTTATTAGTGCTTTTCTCAAATGCACTAAAACGTTTTTATAAGTACCTTCCTGTTTGAAATTTAAAAAAAATTTTAAAAATTTACATTAATAATTAAGTTATTTTATTTAAATTTTTTAATACATATTTTTCCAATACGAAAAAAAACATCATTGATTTTGCTTGTCTTTGTTCAGCCCTCTTGCTAAAAAGGCAAGAAACTAGACTCAGAAGTTTACGAATGAAGAACATGAATTCAACATTGTAAAACAATCATGCTGAGAAAGATGCTGGAAGTAAATAAAAACTAGTAAGAGCGCTATATTCGGTCGTGCCGAATCTTATATACCCTTTACACTGATCTTTACAAGTACCAAGACTTATGATCTAGCCAAATGATTTCGTACTTCAAATATTAGGATAAAACTGATTTGTACATATCTACTTAATATTTTTACTTCCGCATTATGAAGTGATCTTGCAAACAAATCACGTTTTTGTATGACAAGCAACATTTATATATTCATATTCTAATACTAATAATAAAAAATAAAATAAATCATAAAGACGACTACATACATATGTACATATGCTTGCTGATTTCGGCACAAGCCAAATTATATGTATGTTTGAATTTAAAAAAGTTTATTTCAACCAGAACACGGGCAGACGGGCAAAGGGACATCAGTTAACCGACTTCCCTATCTATAAGGACCAAGAAAATATATTCTTTATGGTGTCACAGATGGATACTTAAGAAATTAAAAACGGAATGGCAAACTTATTTATACCCTTATCACTTATGTGAAGGGCATACAAAAATTGATTGTTTTTTTTTCAATAGTTTTTAATAAATATTATTATTTATAACAAATTTATATACAGTGTGCGACAAAACATACGCACGAACTTCTGTTAAGTAGAATATGTCTCAAAAACAAAAGCAAACACATTTGGATTTGGAACTATTTATTTTTTTTATAAAGTAAATAACCTAAATTCAATAAAATATAAGAAAAACAAGTGAAAATTCTTATAAAACTTAAAAAATTTCATATTATACAATAAAAACAGCTTTTTGTATGCGACAAAACATATGCACGTCTTTAGGAAACTCAAAAAAATATTAATATTTAGTTGAGTAGCCATTATTTTTTAAAACTTCTTCACATCTTCGTGACATGGACTCAATTAGGTTCGATAAAATTTTTCCAGAAATTTCATTCCAAGCAACTTCCACCTGGCGGAAAAGTTCATCCCTATTTCCGGAATTATCGCGGTTATTTTACGATCTACAATATCCCATAGATTTTCTATGGGATTGAGATCTGGCGATTGCGCTGGCCATTTAAAAACATTTATTTTATTAACTGCAAACCACTGTTTGTTGCATTTAGCCGTGTGTTTAGGATCGTTGTCCTGTTGATACCTCCACTTAAGCGGCATTTCCTCCTCTGTATGTGGTAGCATTATGTTTTGTAGAATATCCTTGTAAACGAATCGATCCATTACACCATTTATTTTATGAATTGGTCCGATTCTATGGCCAGAAAAACATCCCCAGACCAATACATTTCCTCCTCCATGTTTTACCGTACCTTTGGTATATCGAGGGTTAAGGCGTTGTCCTTTTGGTCTACGTACCAGCCTAATTCCATCAGAACTTTTAAGATTGAACTTAGACTCATCAGAGAAGAGTACGGTTTTCCATTGGGTTGTGGTCCAGTTGATGTGCTTCTTTGAAAATTCGATTCTGGCTAATCTGTTTTTAGCAGAAATAAATGGTTTTTTTGCACTTCTATATAATTTTTATCCACCTTCAACAGATCGTCTTTGGATGGATCTAATCGAGACATTTAAGTTTAACTGACTTTCAATAGATCTTGCTGAGGTAAATGGATCCTTTTTTATTAAGTTGCCAACTATCCTGACGAACGGAAACGGCTTACAATGCGAAAAATGACACTGTGGTGAATTTCAAATTTATTTTCAATCGACGTTACTAATTCCCCTTTATTATAATCATTAATAATTTTTTCTTTTAAATGATCGGAATATTTGCTGTAAGCCATTCCTTTATTAAAATATTGCAAACTATGACCGATGACTTTGAAAGAATATAAATATTAATAAACACGTGCAAAATGTTTCAAATTATTCCGTTTATATCTAAAAATTTGTGCATCTCATTTAACGGTACTTTTTGTTAGTAATTTGTTAGAAAAAATGAAGAACATAAATTCCAACTACTTCGTGCATTTGTTTTGTCGCATGTAAAATAGCGGTTTTGTAAGTTTATTATTAATTTTTTTTTGTTGAACATTTTTTTTCTTTATGTTTGTCTTGTATTAGTAAGAGGACTCTATTATCATTACAAAAAAATAACAAAAGTAAAAATACGAATGAAATTTTCTACATTATAAAGATATCTGATTGTAAGTACAATCTCGTGCATATGTTTTGTCGCATACTGTATATACATATCATTGTACTTAGGTTTAAAAGAAATTTTACTGTAGGCATTTTTTTTATTTAAATATTCTAAATGAATAGAGATTTACCCACGCTTAAGGCATTCGCTTTTGGCAACCTTGGTAATGGCTATATTATTCAGAAATGTTAAAGCATATAAAAAATTAATAATTATTTTGAATATTACATTTTTCGACAAATTGCATGAACAAGACTCACGTTTTCCATGGAAACAAGCCATATTATATAGCTTACACTCATTAGCAAAGAGTATGTACCAACCGTTATATTCACCACATACCTCGTTTATTTCTTTACCACAATTTTGATGACATTGGGTTTGACAAGCAGCCTTAGTAATCGAAGTCAATTCTTTTGAAAGGAAACATTTTTTTATTAAATTTTTTAAAACTAATAACTCTGTTCACTTTACCTGGTTGATTACAAGCTGCTAAACGATTAAAGTTTTCTTTTCTCATATGACATAGATTACGAAATAAATAACAATTGGTACCATCGGTTGTATAGACAGTGTCCTTAGTATTGGGACAAACTTTCGTATTTATAAAATTGTATCTTCCTTTAGCTTGAGATTGCATTAAAAATAAGACGAAAAGAATAACAGCAAAAGAATTTACGCGCAACATTTTCAGTATTAAAAAAATCTTTTTAAATTTAAAGTGAAATTAAAATGTTAAAGGTTTTTATAAGCAATTGGTTTTCTGGAAATTCTGGAAGTTTTCGTTATACAATCAACAAGACAAATAAAAAGTATTTTAAATGTATTGTTGCCATAAAAAAATATTTAGAAAATCTGCTTTCAGTTTTATAAATACAAAAATAATGACGAATTTATAATGTTTTTTTATCAAACAAATAGGGAACACCGCACAATATAGAAAAATGAAGGCACCTACATTGCTTTAAATTTACACAGAATCGTGCTCTTTAATCCTTATCATTAATTAGATGGTATTTTAAAATTTCGATGCAAAATACCTCATCGCCTTACACAAAAGTCACATATATGTATATAGATGCAAAGTTCGTGGGAACTCTATTCTATTCTATTCGTCTTGACCGCAAATTTTTGCTCCACAACTCGATTTTGAATTTGGTGCTATGGATTATAATTATGGGTCTCTGCCTACAACAAAGAAAAGAATTCAAAGTCGTCAAAACAAAATTGTACAAGTAAAAAGGAAAAAAAAAATGCAGAGGGCAAGTTTTTTGAATTCGCTTGATACTATCTATTTTGTTTACCCTGGGTTCCTTTTTGTGTTTAATCAAGGCACATTCAACAAGGTAAACTAAAGGCGAATTCAAAAAATTCGCCCTCTGCTGTTTCTTTTTGTGTTTAAACGCTAGAATGTCAGAAAAATTAAAAATTTCATATAAAATTAATTTTTATTTTGTATAAATGTCAAATTGATTTTAATCAGCTGGGTTCAGATTTATTAATTTTGTTTGAAATTTAAAATTTTTTTGGACATTCACTTTCTCAAAGACAAAAAGGAAATGCAGAGGGCAAGGCACATTCAACAAGGTAAACCCAAGGCGAATTCAAAAATTCGCCCTCTGCATTTCCTTTTTGTGTTTGAACGGTAGAATGTCAGAAAAATTAAAAATTTCATATAAAATTAAATTTTTTTAACGTAATAATGTCAAATTGATTTTAATCATCTTAGGTTAAATGTCCCATGCTTTGAAATTTAAAATTTTTTTGGACATTCACTTTCTTAAACGCCTTGATACTACCCGTATCAGTGTACCCTGCTTTTTGTTTATATAAAAAGAATATTTTAGAAGCTAATTTGGTTTAATTAAATTAGTTAATAAATTTAAGAGAGACACCCTCTTTGATGAACCCTAGACCGTATATGAGCACGTCAAGGAGAAGTAAAACATTTATAAGACAAAAAATGACAGTCTATACAAATCATCGAAGGTCACTTAGAAATTGTCACATAAACTCACACGTTTTTATTAGTGCTTTTCTCAAATGCACTAAAACGTTTTTATAAGTACCTTCCTGTTTGAAATTTAAAAAAAATTTTAAAAATTTACATTAATAATTAAGTTATTTTATTTAAATTTTTTAATACATATTTTTCCAATACGAAAAAAAACATCATTGATTTTGCTTGTCTTTGTTCAGCCCTCTTGCTAAAAAGGCAAGAAACTAGACTCAGAAGTTTACGAATGAAGAACATGAATTCAACATTGTAAAACAATCATGCTGAGAAAGATGCTGGAAGTAAATAAAAACTAGTAAGAGCGCTATATTCGGTCGTGCCGAATCTTATATACCCTTTACACTGATCTTTACAAGTACCAAGACTTATGATCTAGCCATATGATTTCGTACTTCAAATATTAGGATAAAACTGATTTGTACATATCTACTTAATATTTTTACTTCCGCATTATGAAGTGATCTTGCAAACAAATCACGTTTTTGTATGACAAGCAACATTTATATATTCATATTCTAATACTAATAATAAAAAATAAAATAAATCATAAAGACGACTACATACATATGTACATATGCTTGCTGATTTCGGCACACGCCAAATTATATGTATGTTTGAATTTAAAAAAGTTTATTTCAACCAGAACACGGGCAGACGGGCAAAGGGACATCAGTTAACCGACTTCCCTATCTATAAGGACCAAGAAAATATATTCTTTATGGTGTCACAGATGGATACTTAAGAAATTAAAAATGGAATGGCAAACTTATTTATACCCTTATCACTTATGTGAAGGGCATACAAAAATTGATTGTTTTTTTTTTTCAATAGTTTTTAATAAATATTATTATTTATAACAAATTTATATATATACATATCATTGTACTTAGGTTTAAAAGAAATTTTACTGTAGGCATTTTTTTTATTTAAATATTCTAAATGAATAGAGATTTACCCACGCTTAAGGCATTCGCTTTTGGCAACCTTGGTAATGGCTATATTATTCAGAAATGTTAAAGCATATAAAAAATTAATAATTATTTTGAATATTACAATTTTCGACAAATTGCAAGAACAAGACTCACGTTTTCCATGGAAACAAGCCATATTATATAGCTTACACTCATTAGCAAAGAGTATGTACCAACCATTATATTCACCACATACCTCGTTTATTTCTTTACCACAATTTTGATGACATTGGGTTTGACAAGCAGCCTTAGTAATCGAAGTCAATTCTTTTGAAAGGAAACATTTTTTTATTAAATTTTTTAAAACTAATAACTCTGTTCACTTTACCTGGTTGATTACAAGCTGCTAAACGATTAAAGTTTTCTTTTCTCATATGACATAGATTACGAAATAAATAACAATTGGTACCATCGGTTGTATAGACAGTGTCCTCAGTATTGGGACAAACTTTCTTATTTATAAAACTGTATCTTCCTGAAACTTGCGATTGCATTAAAAATAAGACGAAAAGAATAACAGCAAAAGAATTTACGCGCAACATTTTCAGTATTAAAAAAATCTTTTTAAATTTAAAGTGAAATTAAAATGTTAAAGGTTTTTATAAGCAATTGGTTTTCTGGAAATTCTGGAAGTTTTCGTTATACAATCAACAAGACAAATAAAAAGTATTTTAAATGTATTGTTGCCATAAAAAAATATTTAGAAAATCTGCTTTCAGTTTTATAAATACAAAAATAATGACGAATTTATAATGTTTTTTTATCAAACAAATAGGGAACACCGCACAATATAGAAAAATGAAGGCACCTACATTGCTTTAAATTTACACAGAATCGTGCTCTTTAATCCTTATCATTAATTAGATGGTATTTTAAAATTTCGATGCAAAATACCTCATCGCCTTACACAAAAGTCACATATATGTATATAGATGCAAAGTTCGTGGAAACTCTATTCTATTCTATTCGTCTTGACCGCAAATTTTTGCTCCACAACTCGATTTTGAATTTGGTGCTATGGATTATAATTATGGGTCTCTGCCTACAACAAAGAAAAGAATTCAAAGTCGTCAAAACAAAATTGTACAAGTAAAAAGGAAAAAAAAATGCAGAGGGCAAGTTTTTTGAATTCGCTTGATACTATCTATTTTGTTTACCCTGGGTTCCTTTTTGTGTTTAATCAAGGCACATTCAACAAGGTAAACTAAAGGCGAATTCAAAAAATTCGCCCTCTGCTGTTTCTTTTTGTGTTTAAACGCTAGAATGTCAGAAAAATTAAAAATTTCATATAAAATTAATTTTTATTTTGTATAAATGTCAAATTGATTTTAATCAGCTGGGTTCTTAATATTACCTGGTTGAATGTGCCTTGTGTTTAAAAAGGTGAATGTCAAACAAATTTTAAATTTCAAACACAGTTAATAAATCTGACAATCACTTTCACAAAATTTCAAGGCGAATTCATAATCAGCTGGGTTCTTAACACTACCTGTATAAGTGTACCCTGGTGTACCATGCCTTTTGTTTATACACTAAAAAAATTATTACGGAATACTTCCTAGATAACTTACAGTCAGTTACTGTAATAATTTTTTGAGTGTATAAAAAAAATATTGTAGAAGCGAATTCGATTTAATTAAATTACTTAATAAATTTAAGGGGGACACCACCCTCTTTGATGCAAACTAGACCACATATGGAGCACGTCAAGAAAAAGCAAAAAAAAAGACCAGAGAGAGTTTATACCCATTATCGAAGGTCACTTAGAACTCGCACGTTTATATTAGCGCTTTTCTCCAATGCATTAAAACGTTTTTACTACACCATTTCCAATTGTATTTCAGAACTTTCTAATTGTATTTCAGAAATTTCTAATTCAATTTCAGAAATTTCTAATTCAATTTCAGAAATTTCTAATTCAATTTCAGAAATTTCTAATTCAATTTCAGAAATTTCTAATTCAATTTCAGAACTTTCTAATTGTATTTCAGAAATTTCTAATTCAATTTCAGAAATTTCTATTTGTATTTCAGAATTTTCTATTTGTATTTCAGAATTTTCTAATTGTATTTCAGAATTTTCCATTTGTATTTCAGAAATTTCTATTTGTATTTCAGAATTTTTCATTTGAAATTCAAATAGAAATTTCTGAAATACAAATGGAAAATTCTGAAATACAATTAGAAGATTCTGAAATACAAATAGAAAATTCTGAAATACAAATAGAAAATTCTGAAATACAAATAGAAAATTCTGAAATACAAATAGAAATTTCTGAAATTGAATTAGAAATTTCTGAAATACAATTAGAAAGTTCTGAAATTGAATTAGAAATTTCTGAAATTGAATTAGAAATTTCTGAAATTGAATTAGAAATTTCTGAAATTGAATTAGAAATTTCTGAAATACAATTAGAAAGTTCTGAAATACAATTGGAAATGGTGTAGTACCTTCTTGTTTGTTTGCAATTAAAAAAAGTTCAAAAATTTACAATCATACTATCGTTATTCCCTTGAAAATTTGTTGTTTTTTTTGACATTTTTTTCCAATACGAAAAAAACTTCATTGATCTTGCTTGTCTTTGTTCAACCCTCTTGCTAAAAAGGCAAGAAACTAGACTCAGAAGTTTACGAATAAAGAACATGAATTTAACATTGTTAAATAATCATGCTGAGAAAGATGCTGGGAGTAAATAAAAATAATGAATTCTCATTAATTACAAAAAAAATTCTGCGCAGGCTTGGTGAGCTGAAAAGAAGTTGTGAACATATTTTATTATCAAGCATCATGACTACTGTCAGCCAGCGACCTTGTACTGATGATACAGAACCGATATTAAGTAAAGTCGGTTAGTAAATGTGTTTAACCTCGTTTTTTGCTAAGCAGTTTGACAAGAATATTTACTTAGTTTGGGAAAAATAAAGAGATGATAATAAAAAAAATATTGAATAAGGAAAAAAACGTTATAAAATTTTTTGAAATTCTTAAACTACAAAATATACTTTTGGTTATACATAGTTGTAGATAAGTTTGAGGTTGGTATTTTTCTCCAATTGACCCTATTAAATAAGTTTAAAGTACCACGTTTTTAAAATTAAGTTTTCCAAATGGTAGGTAGATAAACTATTAATACTTTACTTTGATCATAATTGCTACCAAGGTTATTTCAAAATAAGTTTTAATTCTTTATTCTCCCTTTTGTTTTTATCTTGCACACCTACAATGATTTTTGTTTTACATACTTTTATTTGTTTGTAACTCGCAAACTAACAAACAAAAGACTTAAGACACATACGCAATTGTGTAATTTGAAATTAGTTTTCGTAAAACTAAAACAGGTTAAGATTTAATTACTCTGGTGTAAAAAATATACATTTATATTCAGACATATAACTTTCCAAAGCAGAAAATAATTTAGTTATTGAAAATAAATTTAAACTGTCCAAAAAAAAGTTAAAAAAATTAACAAGTTTTTTGCCACATAAATTAATATTTGCTTCCCTACACTAAATACTTGACAGATCAATTTGACAGTGATTTCATAAAAAGCCTGCAAACTTTTACTAGACAAAAGGTTGACTGCGAAATCCCATTAAAGAATCCTGTGAATTAAAAAAAAGTTACCATCAAACCTACTGCGTTTTTATATGTATCTGGGTGTACATACTTTATGAGCATATTAAAGGTTTCATACAATGTTATGTATCACTTTCTACATGCAGTGAAAAAAATGAATGCTCAGAGAAATATGGTCACGAAAAATCTTCATCATTGTATAATTACGAAGGATATTTTTATGACTGCCATATCTAAATTAAAGTTGCAGTAAGCTTTGATCGAAAAATTTATTCATTTTTATAATTAAAATTATAATCAAGTCATTGATTGTGGAGCCGATACTGTGTCAGCCGTAATGAGCAGTGTTTTTCTAGATACAATAAAGCCCGTAAGGGCTCCTGTGACTTAGTCTTACCCAATGTGCGCCAAACTTTTTTATTCACAAATCCGGTTAACTGGGTATGTATATATGTTTGAATGTATGTATGTATGTATGTATGTGTGTATGTATGTATGTATGTATGTATGTATGTATGTATGTATGTATGTATGTATGTATGTATGTATGTATGTATGTATGTATGTATGTATGTATGTATGTAATTGTATGTATGTACGTATGTGTATTAGAGACCTGCACCAAGTCCTATTCAAGCTAATTCAAGAACCGCATAATTTTCTAATTCTTGTGTTATTGTGTGGTTAAACGATTAAAAAAATTACTGTGCCTATGGTGTGGCAACAACAACAAAGACTTAAGAGTTATGTTGTTGTTATGTTAACAAATAATAATACACACAATGTTGAGTGGGTACATACACAAGCAAACATATACACAAGCAGGCAAATCAATATAAAACTCATGCGTAATTACATTACATTACATACATATGAACATTCAAAATCAACCCCCGTTTTTTATAACTATCACACCAGGAACATCCCGCCAACAGTAAAGTTTCGAGATGAATCTAAATGGAAGTGTGCGATAATGATGAATTGATGTGCCGTGGTTGTTTGCTTAAATGTGCTTAACTGTAAATATATTTTTCATTTAAGTTAAGTTAAGTAAACAAAAGAGATGGCGAACAATACAACGCAGTACTTAATTTTGTGTGTGCACACGTAAGGTATATGAAATGAATTGAAAATTCGAGATGATGCCTTATTTAGTGTCGTCTTGGGCTGGCCTCTAATGTGTATGTATGTACGTATGTGTATGTATGTACGTATGTGTATGTATGTACGTATGTGTATGTATATACGTATGTGTATGTATGTACATACATATGCATGTTTAATATACATAATTTTACTCCTATGCGACTTCCAATATGTATTGAAATTAAGTTTAAAATTGTACAAGTCGGACTGATCGCAGTCCTTAGTGCTCGAACAAGTAAATTAGCTTTTGGTTATCCAATACAGTGATATTTATGCTTGCAGTATATAGAAAAAAAAATTACAATGAACCTATTAGATTTAATTGCTGCATTATTAGCACTATTTCAAAGGTACAAAGTGTTATGTAAAGTACATATGTTGGATCTTTAAGCTTAGGAATAATACAAACACATGCAAGTTAATTCTTTAACATATGCATAACACATACAAAAAACAAAATAATGTTTTAGAAATACAAAATGAAATAAACAAAACTGAAACTTTTGGGGGCACGACTTTATGCACATACACAATTACAACAATAATACATAAATCTTCCAAATTACAGCATTAACAATAATAAAATCAAACTGGTTTTTTTTAGCAACATATAAGTAAAGCTTAATTGTATAAAAAAGCTCAAATGTTTAATTTAAAAATAGCAAAACAAAAAACTTAAGAAACAAACTTTTAAGATTTAATGGAAAAAAAATTAAAAAAAAAATTCATTTTACAAAAACATACGAGAAACAGAAAAAAAATCGTGTAGAGTGCATAAAAATATTAACGAATTGCAAAAATAGAAAAAACAATTATGTTTAGTAAGCCGTAGACTTTTGAACAATGACAAACTTAAAAGCGGGAAAATAAAAATTATAACCATCAATTTAAACAAAATAAATGTTTTAGAATCTGTCTAACTAAATAAGGAAAAGTAAATAATTTTTATTAGATTGAGCAGCAAAAGATAAAAGTAAATGAAAATTGTTCCTTTTTAAACTACAACTGTTGACATACATATGTACGTACTTATGTATATGCTATAAGTTTAAGTGGAAAACGCCTTGTTATTTTTACAAAACTCGTAATTTTTTTTGCCCAGTGAAATTTAAAATTTAAAAACAAGATTTTTTTAATAATATGAAGTTCAAATAAAAAAATTAAAAACCATTTAAACCATTGTTAAAACAAAAGTAATCTACCATTAAAAAAAGTGTTTTTATTTAACTTAAAAATTTAATTAATATTAAAATATTATTAATACTTACAAAAGTAATTAAATTTATATTTAAAAAATTTATGAAAAGAGTTAATAGACTAAACAATTTATTTAATTTAAAACCTTTATTGCTAAGTTGAAAACGCTTAAAGGAATAAATGTTTTAAGATTGAGAAAAAAAATAATAATTTGCGGCTGACTATATTTAATTTAGTTAAGCAATTTAAAATGCTAATAATAGCCAAAACGAATTTATTCATTAAAATTTTTGTTGTAACAGAAAACCTAATTTCCTGTGCTGTTATTGCACCAGTTTTAAGGAGTGTTTTGCTTGTATTAAATGCTAGATTGTCATAACAAAAAAATATAAAAATAAAAAAGTTTAAGTTTTGTAGTCAAAACAATTTGGTAATTTAAACAACTTAAAACTTGTTGTTGGGTGGTTAGTTAACCGTACTTTTTGAATTTAAACCACATTTAATTTGGACAAACGACATTTGCAACAATAAATTTGGGTGTAAAACAGGAAATTTCAAATGTATACCAAAAATAAAACTTAAAACAAATAAAAGTGTTGTAACTTAGAAAAAAAAAAACAAAAATCGGTACAAAAAAAAAACAAAGCAATTTAAAAAAGGAAATATCAAGTAGTTAAAGTGTTTATTTAAAAGAAATATAAATATGTGTGTTTATAAAAAAACTTCTTAACCTTGTTGTCAGTAATTTCGAGAGTTTAGTTATTAATATAAATAAAAAATATATATAAAACGTTTTACTTTTTTAAAAAAGGTCATCTGAAAAATGAATTCAAAATTGTACGTTTGTATATTCTCCAAGAGTATATTTTCTTTAATAAACAAGTTTAGAAAAAAAAACAAACATTAAATATTTTACAAGTTGCCTTTTATATACAAGTTTTTATATATAAATTTTGAATGCAAACTGCATCTAAAACAATGACACACACAAAACAATAATAGGGTGGAGTGTACAGTGGAAGCGCCTGTAAAATAAAGAGCTTTTATATAAACTTAGAAAAAATCTCTGTGTTTTTTTAAAATTAAATACATAATTACATTTTAGGAAATTTGTTGTTAAAATATCTCTTTGATAAAAATTATAATTATAAGTATTTCGCACCACGAATATCTTGCGTAAAATATACGAAACTCTTTTGCGTATTTTACAAAATAAATTTAATTGTTGGTTAAAGTCTGCCTATATGAATTTCGCTGATTCTTACACCAAATCATCAGTAGTATGTGTTTCCACCAAAATTCTTGAAAATATTTTTGACTATTATATGTGCTTATATTTAATAATATCAATAAGACTTTTAAAAACAAAAAAAATTTCAAAAATACGTTTATAAACCAACAAACCGTTTTTAGACATACCTAAACCAACAGCAAACTAAATAAATTAAATAAAATTGAGGAAAACCCCTGAATAAGATATAGGAACATCTAATAATACAAATTTTAAAATAATTAAATAAAATTTTCTAATTTTTTTTTTTTTGTAATTGGATTGAAGTTTCGTAAATAAATCGAAAATAATTATTATTTTTGCAGCCCCTGCCAGAAACAATATGTTAAACATATGTACTAGAGGCCAGCCCAAGACGACACTAAATAAGGCAACATCTCAAATTTTCAATTCATTTCATATACCTTACGTGTGCACACACAAAATTAAGTACTGCGTTGTATTGTTCGCCATCTCTTTTGTTTACTTAACTTAACTTAAATGAAAAATATATTCACAGTTAAGCACACTTAAGCAAACAATAACGGCACATCAATTCATCATGATCACACACTTCCATTTCAACTCATCTCGAAACTTTAATGTTGGCGGGATGTTCCTGGTGTGATAGTTATAAAAAACGGGGGTTGATTTTGAATGTACATATGTACGTAATGTAATGTAATTACGCATGAATTTTATATTGATTTGCCTGCTTGTGTACATGTTTGTTTATGTATGTACCTATTCAACATTGTGTGTGTTTTTTGTTTTTTCTGTGGCGTTTATTTTTTGTGCATACATACACAACTACATTACTCTTAGGTCTTTGTTGTTGTTGCCACACATAAGCACAGTAATTTTTTTTTATCGACCACACCTCATGACAGTACATAAGTTACGTCAACAACAGTGCCTGACACCACTCTTTATTCTTAACTACATTTCACTGCAGCACAAAAACTGTGTCAGCTACTCTACATTACAGCACTTAAACCGTTTAACCGCACAATAAAACAAGAATTAGAAAATTATAAGGTTCTTGAATTAGCTTGAATAGGACTTGATGCAGGTCTCTAATATGTACATACAAGGCACACAGAATCACGGCGAATTCAAAAAATTCTCCCTCTGCATTTCCTTTTTGTGTTTGAATGGTGGAATGTCAAAAAATTAAAAATTTTATACAAAATTGAATATTTGTAACGTGAAAATGTCAAATTTATTTCAATCAGCTTGGCTCTTGATATTACCTGGTTAAGTTTGCCCTGTGTACATAAGATTTTAGCAAACGAATAAAACAAAAAACATAAATAAATAAATAAACAAACAAAACAGAACAGAACAGAACACAAGCATAATAGTTTTTTTGTTTGATATCAATGAAACTTAAAAATTATACATTATAAAATGATTTTTTAATTCAACCTACCCAGCGTAAAAATAGCTTAATAAGAAACAAAAAATATTAAAATAAATTGTGATTAATGGAAAAGGCAATTTTTTTAAATTCGCCTTGACACTACCTGTATTATTGCACCCCAGGATACACTAATACAAGGCACATTCAACAAGCTAAACCCAAGGCGAATCAAACAAATTCGCTATCTGCATTTCCTTTTTGTGTTTGAACGGTAGAATTTCAGAAAAATTAAAAATTTTATATAAAATAAAATCTTTATAACGTAATAATGTCAAATTGCTTTTAATCAGCTGGGTTCTTAAAATTACCTGGTTGAATGTGCCTTGCACTAATACAGGTAGTAGCAAGGCGAATTAAAATAATTCGCCCTCTGCATTTCCTTTTTGTGTTTGATAAAGTGAATGGTAAAAAAATTTTAATTTTCAAACAAAATTAATAAACCTGACAATCACTTTCACAAAATATCCAGGCGAATTCATAATCAGCTGGCTTCTCTTAACACTACCTGTATTAGTGTACCCTGGTGCACCATCAGATAAAATTACATAATTTAAGTAAGTAATAAAGGAATATCAGAAATATATTTTCTGTGGAAAAAAATATTTTAAATCCTAATGCACACACACAATCATAGTTAAAATACAAATTTGTTTAAATAACCAAAAATAAATTTTAATCGACAAAAAACCAACCACTAAAATTGGTTGGAAATTTGTGGTGTTATTTTGCAATTTTCTAAACGTTAAATTAAGTTGTCTTCTATTGTTGCTGCAGTTTTCACAAATTTTCCTGTTAACATGCTGCCAAGAATATCGCTGATGTTTTTTATTTTATCCGGATTTCTTTTTTTAAGTGGTAAGTAACAGTTTTTGATAAAAAACAGCCATTCAACCAAAGAAAAAATATGTCTTTAAATAATAAAATGAAAAATACAGGTTAAATCAGGACACAATTCACAATTTTTTTTTAACATTATCACTAAATTTTAATTTAATAAAAAAAAATCAGGTTTATAAGAAACTTCACTAAGTTCGCGGCCGAAGACGACTAACAAAAAATCATATTTTCTTTCCTTTGAATAAATTGTAAGTTTACCATGCAGTTGTAAAAATAAGCAAAAGTCTAGACAACTGTGTTCTTTTGTAATTTTTTCAAAACACATTCGAAAAATAACGTTTATTTGTGAGTCATTTTTAATTTAAGTATAATGTATCAACAAGAATATATATATATGTATATATATATATTTAAAGCTAAAAACATACAAAAATGTATGGTTACATAATTATAAGATTTTAATTCAGAATAATTATGTTTTAATGTATTAAACAACTTTTATTTTTTAGACTTACAATTTTTTCCCCATAAAAGATCCATGTTTGATGCTCATACAAGAACAAAAAAAAACAACTTTTAAAAAACCAAAACAAATTAAAGTTGAGAAAAATAAAAATCATTTGCTTGGATTTACGTTTTCGAGCGTGGCATTCAATAGAGCAATTTACTTTGTTTAGAAATAGATACTTATATTCACACACACATACATATGAAGAATACATTCGATCCAATAAATAAACGAAGAACGATTACTTTGTCTACTTTTAAAGCGGATACGTTAAATGTTGCGCATCCGCAATTGAATGCTGTTTATGCTGAAGCGTTTGTTTTTGTGTGTGTGTGTTTTTTTTAAGCGGTGATGGGAAAAAATCATTTAAAATTGATCCGTAAAGCCGTTACAATGATACTTTATGGCAGTTAAAATTGTTTTTTTTAATTGTTATATCGTCGCTTGCATGATCATTTGACGTACATTAATGCTTTAAAAAATTTTACAGGAGTGCTTTTTTTGTTTTTGGCTCTTAATTTTGTTTTTCACGGGAAAATTTTAAAATATGTTTTTAAGCTGTTTTGTACTTTTTACCTTAGCACCTTGTTATTAAGGTTATAAGGGAAAACCATCAGAAATGTTAATTTTTATAGCGGTGGCGCTAAAGCAATGGAACCTCTTGCAAAAGAAGCATCACGTCAAATTTTATAAAAATATATTTCACTTAAAAACATACTTTAATTTTAAGAACAAGACACCGCCTGATTCTTGGACGTTTTAGCGTTGAAGGCTTTAAAAAAGTTTATAAAATAGATGAAGCAAAAATATTTGTACGCTAAAAAAAGATTTAAGTGTAATCAACTCGATATGTTACTTAAAACAACTGGATATTCCTTCAAAATCCCTCCAACAAAATATTCATTTAAATCAACGAAAAATTTATTTGAATTTAAACACTAAAAAAATAACTTGCAGAAAATCCTAAAGCTAGATAATTTTTTATTCGGTTTTAATGTCATTACAAAATAACTTACAGAAACCTGCAAAACAACTAATTTTGCCAAATTTTGCATTTGGTTAATTTTATAATCTAATTTCTTTTTGATTTAAATTTAATTTTCATTAAACAATACTAATGAAAACTATATTTTCCTGACACTAGCCGAATGTAAAACCGCTAGAGTTTCTCGTTATCACTCTTTATTCCCTTACTTTGCTGCTTTTAAGTAGGCCGAATGGTAAGTGCAGAAACTGCACTTACGCCGCTTTATAATTACCAAAAATTCATTTTCAATGGGTACATATGTACATACAAACATACAGATATGTATATAAATGTAACATAAAGACTTTGTCAAAATGTATGAATAAATGTTTTCTTGGGTGGAGTTTTGTTGCAATTTTTTGCGTGTTTAACCAATATAAGAAAAATATCCCCAAAAATTAGATTAATAAACAAAATTTAATAAAAAAAAATTTTATTACAAAAAATTTTGCAGGTGTTTATCTTGATTTATGTGCTGCCAACACAATTAAATTAATAAAAAAAAACTAAAGCAGTTTGTATTGTATTACGTTTAACGCACTTGCGGTGAAGATTAAAGTTATTTTTTATTCTAAATAAAATAGTTTGGAAATTAATTTCATTTTTTTTATTGAAATTGTTTGGTTTTTATAGCCCCAAGGCCAGCAATTCATTAGCTAACGATAATAAAATAAATTAAAAAACAATAATTATAGCAATTTCATATTTTGTATGCCAAAACAATACATGAGCTGCTGCTAATGCAAACAAATTGATAAGTATCCTAATGAAATAAAAATCAAACAAAAAACAACAAAGAGTGTTCGAGTAAATACATTTGTACATATTAAAAAAAGTGCTGTCTCAGCATAAAGAGTGGGGTTTGGAAAATACAACAATGGACATTTAAAATGATTAAAATATATTGGTGAAATACATACATATGTAAATTATGAACCATTTAATTAACCAATGCCAATTCATAGATATGATAATACATATTTAAAAAAATGATTTTGATATTTTAAAATTTGGCAAAAATATATCGCCAAGTACACAAAAAAATTATTCCCATTATTTAAAAAAAAATTAACTGTTCTTATTAAAAAATTTAATTGCCACAATTAAATATTTAATTGTATTTGAAAATTTAATGTAAACAATAATGGTAAATAACAAAGTCTTAAAACACATAATTTTGCATAGGAATTTTGAAGTTTAACGCTTTTGTTTGGATCTAATAATGTGGAGGGTAAATAAATAAAAGTATGTAATATAAAACCTTTGAAAAAAAGAATGCCTTGTTGGGTGAGAGACTTAAGTGTAGGTTCTTCAATCATAAGGTTCCTGGTTCGAGTCGTTGTTGAGGATTATAATGTATTCTAAAACAAGTTGTATTTGTAAAGTAAATTAAATATACATATGTATGTACATAATTAAATAAAATAAATATAATAAGTAAATATATAAATAAAAAAAATAAAAAAATATGTATAAACATATGTATAAAATATATACATATAAAGAATATTTAAAAAATTTAGAGTAAATGTTTTTTATTTAGTTAATTTTCTGAAAAAAAAAATTAATTAAATTTTTAATTTTTTTAAACAAATTTTTGCTTTTTTATTCGGGCTTAAGTTTATTATTTAATTTCGAAAATATGTAAATTTCTTCTAATAAAAAGAAAATAAATAATGAACTTAAGCCAGAATAAAAGAGCAAAAATTTTAACTAAAAAAAAAAAACAATTAGTTCAACAATAATAAAAAAATTTTTAATTGTTAACATTAAATCTTTAATTGGCATGTATGTCAATTAAAGTACTATTAAAATGCTTCTTGTACTTACTTAAACGTTTTTAGTTGAAAATAATTTTACATCTTTTTGTGTATAAGTTGACATCAAAGGTTTTACAACAAGGGACCTTAAAATTGTTGCAGCGTAAAAAATTGGTTCTGGTCTTAAAGAAGTGTTAATTAATGCTTGGCCTAGCTCATTTTATTTGAATTTTATTAATTTACAAATCTAGGCATTAGTTAGAAATCCTAAGACTATACCCTATTTTTCTGAAGTTGACGTTTTTTTTGAAAAAGCTTTATATAATTAATCCTGAATTTATGAAAAAACAAAGTCATGTTAATAAATTAAATAACATTGAAAAAAATTAAAATTTGAAAATAAAAATTATATTTTTTTTGAAAAATTAGTTGTTAATGCCTTCTAAATTTAGAATTAATTGTATTGATGAATATGGTAATTAATTAGACAATTGGTTTGTCGTTATTATTATTTTCTGTAAAATCTTCTCTACTTCCCCACACTCTTATTTAATTTTTTTCATAAAAGTAATTTGTAAACAAATTCTAAAGTTATGAAAAAAATGCACGATAGTACATACATACATACATACATATATGTACATATGTATGTATGTTCGTGTGCAAATATGTACATAAGTATTTTTATTAAGATGCATGTAGGTATTGAATTTATTTACATTATTTTTGCAGTATGTTAATTATCATACTAAAATGCATGATTGATATTTAAATGTCAAGGTGTTGAAATCATTATTGTTTTTAAACCCAAACAATTTTTGACAAATTAAATTGATGTTTAAAGATCAACACTAAAAAGTATGTTTTAGTTCTCAAAGTGACATTATGTACACACACATACATACATATCTTTGTGTTTAAAAGGAAAGTAAATATCATTTTAAATATCCATATGTATGTATGTATATGAAAGGGATTTATTTGCATATTTGCTTTAAAAGTCAAAAATATTATTTGCCCTGAATCTTTAGAAATACTCAATGGATTGCAAATGTGCCAAAATGAATTTGTTTTATCAAACAATAGCTATGAATGTTGTGTTTTTTTTTATCGGGTTAACAATGAAGATTTGAATATTGTGGCCCTAAATACATTTGTTTGGAATTTCACTCTTATTGTCTTGATGTTTCTTTTTGCAAACGTAATTTGTTAATGTAAAAACATGTTAGTGTTCGGCCGCCAGAGCAATGTTTTGATAATATTACGCTTCACAGAAAAAAATATAAAATTACCTCAATAACCCAAAGGATTGAATTGGGAAAAAATTTAAATTTGCACTTCTTACCAAATTGATAAAATCAGTTACCCTAAATGCAAAATAACGATTTTCTTTCCAACTGAAGACTTTTTTGAATTCGATTACCGAAATGAAAAAAATTCAAATTTTAAACAATTCGTTTGCTTGAATGAATTAACAAGTTAGTGAAAAAACTTTTTTGCCTCTGCTAGAATTCGAACTTGGGATGCTTGTGTGGTATGCGAGCAGATAAACCAAAACACAAAACTCAAAATTTAACTCAACAAGCATTAACAAAACAAAACAAAAAAGGAACAGAAAGATAAAAGAAGAAATAAAAACAGAAAAAAGGGGTCAAAAAATTTTAAAAATTTTATGTCACAATGGGTTTAAAAGGTTTGTAAATTATTTTATTTGGTTTGTTGTTGGTTGAAGTATGTATAAAACTCACCAAACTTCTAAAAATATTTTCGAGCATTATCTGCTTAACTTATTGAGAATTATAAAAAAAAACAAAAAACAAACAAACAAATTCTCTTTTAACAAGTTGATTTTCTAATTTAAAAATGTTTAATAATTTTTTAACCGTTTTTTTATCCGTTAAAGTTTATAAGAAAAATATTTTTTTAAATCCTTTTATTGTCAACTTAATTTGTGAAAATAAAAATAACAACAAATTTACAGGCATTTAACCACACACAGATATAAAAAAATATTATTATTAAGCTTATTATAAAATTTTATCCTTGATAGTCTGATAATCAGCATCACTTCTCACACAACCGGAAATATTTAAATTCTTTTGTTGACCTGACATCATTTGTTTTATAATTTTTTATTGTTATTTTAGCAACAATGTTGCTGCTTTCATTGTTTTTTCCTTTCAATAAAGTGCCTGATGACTTTTTTTGCGTTAAAAACCAAAATTCCACCAAAAGGATATAAATTATTAATGTTCTGTAGGCGGTTAAAAAAAGTATAAAGATAAATGAGTATAAAAGTTTTTTTCGTTTAAAAATTATTTAAATATGAAAAACACACTTAAATATGTACACGTTATTACACACATCGTTGTTAAAACGATGACGATGACGATAATAATAATGACGGCAACAATCTCATTAATTTCTCGGTATGGTAAGATACAAACAAGTGTAAAGTCAGTTGTGGAAAACTCAATATTTTAATAATTTATTTATGCATGTTTTTTGCAGTTTTATTTACTTGCAGAATGTTAATTGTTTTTGAGTGTCCTATGAAGTCACCATTATTTTAAATATTTAAGAAATTAATTATTTTTAAATTTGGTAAAGGGTAAATTTTATTAAATAATTTATGTAACGATTATATTTTTTTTTTGTACACGATAATTTCGAATTACATATATTACTTATAATGTAACATTAACATATCTTGCAGCTTATCCGTTTAATAATACCCCAAAAGAAACATTAATTAAAAAATATTAATTAAACTAATTCAATTTATTTCCCACGAATAAACGAGTTTGCAAATACAATTAACTTTTTAATAGTACTTTAAATTATATTTAATCTATCTAATCAAAGGTTTGATGCTTACAATTAAAAATTTAATAAAATTCATTTAAAACTTCAACTTAATTTTAGTTTGAATAAATATTTCTTTTTGTATTTTTTTAAAATAAATTGTTATATTTATTTATTTGGTTTATTTAATTTACCAATACAACTTATTTTAGTATGCATAATAAGTCTTAACAACGACCCGAACCAGGGACCCTTCAAAACGTGTAGTAGTTTATATATATTCTTTTTTTAAATTTTGTATGGCAGCCCCTTTATGGGCTGGAGATAGGGGTAAGTATATTCTAGAAAAATATTTGCAAGAAAAAATGAATTGGGGTCAGAACTATATTTGACATATCCAAGGGTACTCTGGTAGCTGTAGGGGGCGGGGGGAGGGTAGATTTCCCAAACTGAAGACAAATTAATAGTATCAATTAGCATTTTATTAAAATGCAACAAAATTATTAATCGCCTTTTTAAATGATTTAATTAAAAGTGTTAGTTGAATTGCAATAAACTTAAAAAATACTTATTTAATATATTTATTAACATTTTTTTTATTACATGTACACAGAAAAAACTGAGTTGTAGAATCAGTAACAAATTTCAGAGAATCAGTAAATATTTTGTCTGGCTGAGGACCTACAACGAAAGTTGTAAATTTAGACAAACAATTTTGCAAGAATTTTAGCTTCTGTTAAAAAATTTTGCTGAGCTGGTTAAATATTTTATTTGTCCAGGCAAAAATTTTGTTTGATTTAAAAATCAAATAAAAATATTATTAGAGACTATTAAATAAATTGACTAAAAAAATAAATTATTTTGAACAAGAATTTGTTTGAAAAATTTTTTTTGTAATTTTTTGTGTGTATATTTATGTTAACTTTTAATTTATTTCATTTATAAATAAATAAAACTAATTTAAGTTTACATTGCCAATCGCAACAGCGACTCGAACATGGGACCTTATGGTTGCAAGACGTACGCTCTATCCAGTGTTGCCACCTTAGGTGTAATTACACATTTCATGTGTAATTTTTCGTTTCATGTGTAGCCCATGTGTAATTGGTTGCATGTGTAATTCATGTGTAATTTTAAATTTTATCGTTTTTGATAATTATTATTTTTTATACACATACACATACATATTAAAAGTTTTTTACACTTGTCGAATCTAATATACCCTTCATATAAAAATACTTTGTACTGGTTTTGAAGCCAATAGCTATTCTAGTTTTAAAAATAGAAATCTTAAGAAAATAATAACGTTTGTATGTATAGTAAAAATACCATGTAGAAGGTTTGAGGCTAACATTTTTCAACATATTTCGTATTAAAAGTTTAATAAAATTTGTTCATTCTTATTGGTGCTGCCCCTCCATCTGCTTCTATCCAACTATTTTTTTTTCCAAAATGTATGCTTTATTGTCCAGTTACTTACTGTGTAACATTTCAAGTCGATAGATGTTATAGTTTCCGAAATATAGGGTACCAAAAATTTCACAAAAATTATTAATTTGAATGGGGGTTGCTCCTCTCCCTGCTCTAATCCAATAAATTTGTTTTCCAAAATGTAGGTATTATTGTAAAATTACTTGATGTAAAACATTTGACTTTTATAGCTGTGATTGGATAAAATACTTCCCAAAATTTGTGCTTCTACAGAAAAAGGTTATTATAATGCCAATAAAGTAATAGCTTACTTAAGTCCCTATTTGTAATCGAGCATCGTAAGGACTTATTTAACTCCCTCTTTGTAAGCGAGCGTGGTAAGTACTTGCTTCCAATGTCATCACCATGTTAAAATAATGTGTTAAAATTCTAAAGAGTTTTTTGGATTTTACATAATTTTTAAGCAAGTTTTTGCTGGGTTATTAACTTTAGAACAAAAAACGCTTTTTTCAAAAAAAAAAGCATGTGTAATTCGTAATTTCATGTGTAATTTTGTCTTGATTCATGTGTAATTTAACATTTCGTTGGTGGCAACACTGGCTCTATCACTTAACAAACGAGACATTCTGATTTTTAAAGTGTTAATTTTACTTTTATTTACCTTTTTCTACATCATAAAATTCACCTTACGTCAAATAAACACAACTTAACGCAAAGGGGAAAAAACAAGATAAAACAAAACAGAGAAGAAAAATTATATCAAAAACAAAATAAGAACGCTATATTCAGATATGCCGCATCTTATATAACCTTCACGACGCGTCAGGAATTTTTTCACATTTTGTATGGCTGCCCCCTTAGGGGGTGAATATAGAGGGTAAGTATGTTCTAGAAAAATGTTTACAAGGAAAAATGAGCTGGGGTCAGTCTTACTTTTGACCTATCCACATGCACCCTGAAAGCTGTAGGGGGGGATTAATTACAACTTCCCAAACTTTGTATGGGAGCCTCCTTAGGCGATGAAGATAGGGGGTAATGTTATATTATAAAAATTTTACACCAAATGAAATCCTTTTTAATGGATTTGTAAATTAGCGTAGTTCTTGGCTTTTATATTTTAGAAACAATTAATTGAGACAATTAAGTTTTTAATAGAAGGCGGAACTTTTTTTAATCAAAAGCTTTAATTGAACAAAAAAGTGAAATAGTTTTTCTGTGTACAAGAAAAAAAATTAAAGTTAATGCAAAAGTACCCTCCATTTCTGATATAAACGTTAATGCATTTAGCGCTCTTTATGTTTGTTAAAGTGTTTTTGTCCCAATTGCAACTAATGGCACCCATTCATTACAACTGCAACTACACTCACAATTTAACAACAAAATGAACTATTTTAATTACTTTGTTTTTAATAAGGAAAACACACAATGTGATTATTAATAAATGTATAAACATTGATGGTTTGCAAAATAAAAAAAAATAAACTTTAAATTAACTTAAATAAATTTGTATTTTTTATTTAGGAATTATCTCATTAAAAAAAGGCAATTTTAGCCAAGTAATTACTTTTTTTTAAATCATATAAGGATATTTCGTAGAGCGTGATATGAAATTTTAAAACCCAATGACTTTTACAAAAAAAATAAACAAGAAATTTAAAACATAACTTTTCGTCGCAATTAACTACAACGTTGCTTAATAAATTAGCACACTGCTAGTTGTTATTATTTATTAAAGTATTTTTTTTAGTGTTTAAGGGTACGTGGGAGCCTTAAATAATTTCTTTGTAATAATGGCCTTTAAAAATAAGTTAATATTTTTGAATATTTTCCCAAAGCTTAAACTTAAATACACCACTACATACACTAATGTCAAAGTAGTTGTTAGCCAACTAAAATTTGTTTTAAAAAGCTTACCCGCCAATATCATAGACAATTGTTTGCCATTTTTTTTATATAGAAAACATCTTACCTGAAAATATAAAAAAAAAATAATTAATTTTTTAAACTTAAAAAAAAAACCAAATAAACTAAAATATATATAAATGTTTGAATATAATTGTTTAAAAAAATTATAATTATTTCATATTGTTGGTTTAAGAACAATATGTTTGAATTAATGAGAAACGAGGTTAACCTTGGAAGTGAGCAAATAATAATATTATGAAATTCTAACGAACATACATACATACACGTTTGCAGTCACGATATCATCTTGGAAAACAAGAAATATTTTAATATTGATATGTATGAATCACTTATATTATTTTACTCTTATATATCTGCAATGCCTTTTTTTTGTCAAATTTCTAACCATAATAAGGATAGGATATAATTAGGGTGACCATTCGTACTGATTTCATCAGTACATGTACTGATTTTTAACTTGGTGTACTGATTAAAAATGTGTGTACTGAAATGTAATGATTTTTGAAAAAGCGTACTGATTGTACTGATTTTTTAAGAATATTTGTTATTTTAAGTATTTTTTTAAAAAAATTTGCTAAGACTAAGCTGGTATTTTAAAGACTGCTTGATAAGAGCGATTATTTTGCGAGTTCTCTTTTAATCGCCCGACGGTGGTTGTAATCAAATTATGTTTGGCTGTTCTAAAAGATGATCTGATGAGCAATTTTAATGATTTTTTAACAAGTCAATCATCTATTATGTGTTTTTTGTAATCATTGAAAGATTTCAATTAGACAAAGATAGTAATGAAATCTTTTAAATCAAACTTTTCAGACATATTTTTAGACTTGTTAAGCGAAGGTTGCTTATGCTAACTTACAATCGTCGTTTACATATCCTAACGACCGTTAAGGGGATGCTGTTTACCAACAATGGTATTGTGATGATAAATATCCGCCACTGTAAGCCTTACAAATGGGAGCCCTTTTGAACATATTTCGCATTACATTCTCACACATTTCATGCGAAGTTTCATTAATTTCATCACGAATATTTTGTTTGACTTGCTCCAGCGTTTTTAGTTTGTTTGCATAAACCTTGCTTTTTAAATATTTCCACAAAAAGAAGTGCGGAGTAGTAAAATTAGGCGACCGTAGAGGCCAATCAACATCATCATTTCTTAAAATAACTTGTTGTGAAAAGAGGTCTCGCAGTAATTCCATTGTAATCCTGACTGTATGCGATGTGGAAGCTGTTAGGCTTTTTTAAATTTCAAGTGACGATATATAAAACTATAATTTTGTTGTAACCTTAAAATACATGTGAACATGTGTGATTTTTTTTCCACAGATATAATAAATGTTTAATACTTTTATACCTTAATTATACAAACTGTGTGATTTTTTTCTTGGTCACGCTATTAAATAATTAATTTTTCATTAAAATAAAAGAAAAACAAAAACCTAAAATTATCACATTAGTTTTCTCAATTTTGCAAGTGCATACTTAGTTATAAAAAAATGAATCAAGAAGGTCAAAAACCATTAAGCTGAGATGCAAGAAAACACCAATTTTATATAAAAAAAGATGAACATAAAATATTGTATGTATTACTTTGTAGCTCACACATCACGCTTTTAATCAAAGAATAATTTTATATGCAGATAAATTTTACAAATAAACTTTACAAGTGTCAATGACAACAACATGTGATACGCATAATTTTCACAACGTTAGATCAAAGTGATTAATTTGATAGTTGTTAATATAAGCAATATTTGAAAAAAAATCAATAACCCTGTTAAGCATTTTAGTAAAAGTTGTATCTTTTTGACAACAAAAACAATAAAAATAAACAAGAGTTTTTACTAAATATACGTTTAACACACGCTTGTACTTTAAACTTAAAATATGTTTTTAATATTGTAAGAAACTTTTTACATTCTAAAATTGTATTTAAAAAGTAATATTTTTATGTAATTTTATTTACTTTTAATTTCGCACAAAAGTTTTAACTTTTTAAAAACGACCAGTGAATTAACAATTTTGACAGTATACAGTAGGCCAGAACCGCATTCGATTTCATAAATCTTTTGCCTCAAAGTCCGCATAAAGTTCTACAAAAATCGTGCTTACATACATATTTGGTGCTTTTTTAGATTATGAGTCTAGAAATATAAAATTGGGCACTTCTGATCTATATAGAGGTCGAAAATTAACTAAGTGGGCAAAAAGTACTTTTTTTAAATAATTGGTACTTCGTGACTATTTTAGGTTATGAGTCTATAAAAAGTACTTTTTTTATATACATACTTGGAACTTTATTGTTTTTTTAGATTGTTAGTCTAGAAATATGCAATTGAGGAAGAAAGGACTGTTGACCCATATTAAGGTTGTAAGACAACTAATTAGACAACTAATAAGATAAGAGTCTAAAAATATAAAATTGAAGACTATTAAACCAGACGGAGGTTCAAAATCAACTAAGAAAACAAAAAGTACTTTTTTAATTTTTTGTACTTTTCATAATTAAAAAGTTAAAGATTCTGGGATTAAGATTGTTAAGAAAATCATGTAAGTTTTACTTTTAAGTATTCCCTTACTCTTTCTTAAAAAAATTATTAAAACTATGCTTAGATCACGGGGAGTGATGGCCCCTTTGCAAACCGAGCAATGACTTTAAACTTGCTGCACAGTAATCTTAGTATAACATCGACATTTGGAAAAAAAATAGGTTTGGAAGAAGCACGAGAAGAAGCCTCCATACAAACCCGATATATTTAAAAAAATATAAAAAAAGCTATCAACTACACACCTGCAAGGAATTATTTTGAAACATTTATATTTCAAAAACAATTTATTTCGATTTAGTTTAATACAAAAAATATATAAAAAACATTGTGCTATAAAGATGCAGCACAGCCAAATTTTTTTTTACTAAAAATTATTTATTAATTTTGATTATTGTATTCAAAAGAAATTTATTTGGAATTCTAAGCTTTTTACTAATACAGGGTGGCCCAGAAAGACCGAAGTGGTGTGAATTCCTTATAACTTTTTTATTATAATTTTTTTCTTCTTTTCTTTTCAGTATTTTGTAAAGAAGACTTGGATAATTTATAATGGAGCAATACACAATTGAACAACGTGCCCAAATTGTTGAAATTTACTTTTCAAATCAACGGTCCATTGTGTTGACTCAGCGTGCATACCGTCGTCAATTTAATGTGCGGGTTGCACCCTCTCAGTCAACAATAAACCGTCTGGTTGCAAATTTTCGAGAACAAGGAGCAGTAAGGAACCTTCCTGGTCCCGGCAGACACCGAACTGTCCACACGGCTGACAATATTCAAGTGGTACAGGAGAGTATTCGGGAGGATCCAGAAACATCAACCAGGAGACGTTCGTCACAACTGGGCCTCTCAAGAACTTCGCTGCAGCGAATTTTGCACACCATAGGATTGTTTCCATACAAAATTCAACTTGTTCAAGAATTGAAACCAACAGATTACCAGCAACGACTTGACTATGCAATTTATTTCCAGCAAAAAGCACAAGAGAATCCAAATTTTATTCATAACTTAATAATGAGTGACGAAGCCCATTTTCAATTAAATGGGTTCGTTAACAAGCAAAACTGTAGGATATGGGCTACGGAAAACCCGAGAGTACTTCATCAACGACAATTGCACCCAGTTAAGTGTACCGTTTGGTGCGGTGTTTCTTCAGAAAGGATCATTGGCCCATATTTTTTTGAAAATGAACAAGGTGTCGCCATTTCCGTCAATGGTGATCGATATCGGGCCATGTTGCAAAATTTTGTAAGGCCAGCCGTGGAAAACCATCCGCAAATATGGTTCCAACAGGATGGAGCCACAGCGCACACTGCGAGGGCCACAATGACTCTTTTACGCGACATCTTTGGTGAAAGAATAATTTCTCGTAACAGCAATTTTAATTGGCCTCCGCGTTCCCCGGATTTAACCGCTCCAGACTGTTTTCTTTGGGGCTATTTAAAAGGAAAAGTTTATGTTAATAAGCCTAGGAGTATTGAGGAGTTAAAAACCAATATTCGAGAAGAAATTAACAACATACCACCGGAAGTTTTGCGAAAGGTCATGGAAAATGTGTTGGAAAGAGCACATTTGTGCGAAGCAGAATATGGCCACCACTTGCGGGATATCATTTTTAATAACTAATCCAAAAATATTCCCCATAAATTTAATGTATTTAAAAAAAAAAAAATTAAAAAAATATCTCTTAAATAAAAAGTTATAAGCAATTCACACCACTTCGGTCTTTCTGGGCCACCCTGTACTACCAGCCAAGTATAATGCATTTTCGAAACCATCTACAGGTTTTCTTACAATACTCTTTGACCGGCAGTAGTGCTTGCCTGGAAACAACATCTGTTTAACTTACATGTTTAAAAAAAAAGCAAACGGGATTGCTTTTTTGTAAGTGAGGATGCCATTAACCTTTACACTGTGTGTAATTTTTTAAGTCATGGAAAAATAACCATATACGGACATCACTACGTGAAAGAAGACCAAAAAAGAAAAGACCCGTGTCTCCCAGTTTTGCCCAAAGTCATGCACTTTTTTTGTTATGGGCCCCAAAGATTTGGGGCCTTGGTACCATTTTTACAAAAAGTGATAATTTTCTCAGGCTCATATCTTGCAAACCGTTCGGAATTTTAATTTACTCTTTGAGGCAAAGTTGTAGCCCTTTTTATAAAAAACAAAAATTATGAACATAAAAAATTGAAAAAACAATAATTTTAAATCAAAATCGCAAAAAACTTTAAAAAATTTAAATTTTTTTTACCTTTTTCCCCCTGTTCAGGTCCATAGGTAGCAAACCGTTCAAAATTCAAGGAAACAGTCAACTACAAAAATTTACCTAACATCCCAAAAAACAACTTTTTAGAACATATAAACTTCCTAGGAATGATTCTTAACACCGTTTAGGTAGCGCTTAGGTAGCCGCAAAAGTAAAAAATTTCCCCAAAATGTATGTACATACATGTAGTTATGAAGCTATCTCTTCCTTACGTTTAATCAAATTGCCTTAATTACATATATTGTATCTGTCTTTGGTGTAATAGAGAACTCTAGTGCATATACACATAGTATATGCATGTGAGATAACCGCGAAAAGTCTTGCAACCTAAACAGGTAGGCAAACATTAAAATTTCTGGAAACCCTAAACAACAAAATACATCATACAAAAATCGCAATAATGATCGTTAACGGCCTTTAATTAAATTATGTACATACTTTTTTTATTGATTTGTTATTACTTTTTAATAATGATTGTTTATACCACCAATAAATTACCTACATATGTACCTACTACCAATTTTTTTAATAAGTGAGGACAATCCAAAATAAAATAGCAATTGGATAAATTTAAAAAGAAGAAATTATTGCACCCAAACTTATCAAGAAATCAACTACAAAAGTTTATCTAAGATTTCAGTAAACAGCTCACGCGATCACGCACCGACCGCACACGCATCAAAGAACGCAGATCACAATATAAAAGCGACGCGACTCCCACATCGAGGCATTACACAGCGCGACGTCAACGAGATCTCAGCGGTGAAAGTTATAGAGATAGTTCTACAGCATAATTCGCACACAACATTGGCAACTGACAATTTCAATATGCAGTGTAAAAAGATTTATTTCTTTTGCTACATTTGCGTTCATCAAATCAGAAAAAATAATTCTACAAGATTTCAAAAGGAAAAGAATCTTTTAACAGGTGAATTTAAAAGAGCATATAAGTTATTTTTGGACGGAATAGATTTCACCGGTGAAAATTACACACCTAACGCAGTGTGTCGCCAATGTTATAATAATCTCATAGCATGGTTGAATGGAGGCAAACATAGTATGAAATATTGTAAGCCGGTAAACTGGATTAATCGCCCAGGTGATCATGATGCAACCAGTTCTTATGCATGCGTTAATTACTCAAATAGACGTGATGAGAAGAACAAAATTTATAAAGAAACTGTAACAGCCACACTACCAGTGCTTGCACCTGAAAATTTTGTATTCCCAAGGCCGCAAACTCCAGATCGTAGGACAAAATTTACAGAAATGACTACAGTAAGTGGTGTTAATAATCGAGATCGATTTGATACCGACTATGAGCCCCAACAGGGAAGAGATGGACCAAAATTAATAACTAATAAAAAATCAAATGGAAAAACGGTACAAAGGCGAAAAATTCGACGCATTGCTAGCAGAGGTAATATCAATTTTATTATTGCATGGTTTGCATTATTTTTGATTTCTTTTCTAATTCATTTCAGGTATGTTGGTGGAGTCACAAGATAACCTTTTATGATGTTAATAAGGTATGTTAAAAAGAAAAAGCTAATGATGGAAGACATTCTGGAAGCAACGTGCCTGTGGACAACGTAAGTTCTGAATCAGAGTCAGATTCGGACGACGATTTAGATCCTCAACTTAAGAGAGCGCGATATGCAAGTCCAAGGCCATCAACTTTATAAAAATAATACGAATATTTTTTTATTATTTTTTTGTAATAGACAGCACAGTATCTCAATGTTGAAGAAAATAAAAAACAAATGAAATTCAAAAGTTTTCGTAAAATTTTTAACTTTTGCGGCTACCTAAGCGCTACCTAAACGGTATTAAGAAGGAAGTTTATATGTTCTAAAAAGTTGTTTATTGGGATGTTAGGTAAATTTTTGTAGTTGACTGTTTCCTTGAATTTTGAACGGTTTGCTACCTATGGACCTGAACAGGGGGAAAAAGGTAAAAAAAAAATAGAATTTTTTAAAGTTTTTTGCGATTTTGATTTAAAATTATTTTTTTTTTAATTTTTTATGGTCATAATTTTTGTTCTTTATAAAAAGGGCTATAACTTTGCCTCAAAGAGTAAATAAAAGTTTCGAACGGTTTGCAAGATATGAGCCTGAGAAAATTATCACTTTTGGCAAAAATGACACCAAGGCCCCAAATCTTTGGGGGCCCATAACAAAAAAAGTGCATGACTTTGGGCAAAACTGGGAGACACGGGTCTTTTCTTTTTTGGTCTTCTTTCACGTAGTGATGTCCGTATATGGTTATTTTTTTTCGTGTTGCACTGTGTTATTCAAGAATTATATTCTCGTTCAAAAATCTTAAACGAGGTGTTTTTGTTTCTTTTATGTTTATTTTATGTTTCTCTTGCAAAAATTTACTAAATGTTACATTCTGTTTATTAAAATAAAAGTTAAGCCAAAGATAATAAAAAAATAAAAGAAAAAGTAAACAAAACTTTCGGATTTTCTCCATCACATTTTTTTATATGGAAAAATTGTCACAAGGCCACAATGTCCTAACTTTAAATTTAAAAATACAATATTCTAGTACGGAAAATAAAAAATCCAAAATAGTTATAATTATTTAAAGGTATTTGTGACTACTTAGGGGTTTTTAAAAGGTGTCTTTTGTCAAAAAAGTGGTTGACTTTTAAGACTCATTCGCGTTTGTAACACTCACTAGTGGGAACCTTTACAATGGCTGCAATAGAAAAAATTAATAAAAAAATAAATATTTTAAATAAAACTCGTAACAAACAAAAACAAATACATACATCTTTCATGAAAACAGGCTGAATTGAATAATTTACATTCATTTGCAAAAAGTATGTACCAGCCATTATATTCACCGCACACTTCGTTTACCTCGTTTCCGCAATTTTGATGGCAATGGGGATAGCAATCAGCTTTAGAAATTAGATACAATCCTACGAAAAGGACCGTTTTTGAGACTTAATTTATTTCTTTAACATTAAATCTATTTAAACATTACCTGTTTGATTAGCTTTACGACGTTTAAAGTTTTCTTTTTCAAAATGACAAATATTACGAAACAAAAAGCAATTCGTGCCGTCACTGGTGGAGACGGGGTCCTCGTAATTAGAACATTCATATGTGCCCTTTTTATAATATTTTGCTATGACCGACGATTGCAATGAAAATAAGATGACGAAGGCAATGGAAAATACTTTCGTAAGCAACATTTTATTTATGGATAAATGGATACGATACTAAGTTTGAAAGTGAAATTTAAATTTAATATAAACGAATATCTGATGTTGGAAAAAGTATATTTAATAAAAAATGCTTAGTAAATAACAAATGTTTCAAGGTCCTGAAATGTTTGTTTTAATATTAGTTCAATTGTTTTCGTTTCTTCTTTTGAAAATCTATAGCCAGGGCAACCAAAAATATGCTCTTAAAAAGGCATTTTTTGTGTATAAAATATACAGCAGATTGTTAAAAATATGCTTCAACAAATTAAAGAAAAAATGCTTTAAAAAAAAGAATAATAGGAACTTAGTCTAAAGAATCCGATAACGCAGCATTTAAAATAAAGTTGCGTTGAGAAAATTACGAATTAACGTTGCCAAAAAAAAACTCCGATACAAAATAAAAATGGGGAAATAAAATTATGGTAATTAAATGGCTTTAAACTAGTTGGGTATTTTTTTTTAAATCAGATAAACCAGTATAAAATAAAAAATTAAATAAAAAACGGAATCTAAAAAAAGGTGACAATGAACACTTGTACGATTTTTGCTACAGGTTTTTTTAAAATTTAGGTAAAAAAAAATTAAAAAATGCATTAAAAACGGGGTTTACAATATATATGCACCTAAAGAAAAAATATGCTAAAATATGCAGTTATATGCAAAATATGCGAAAATATGCTGTAACAAATTAATTCCAAAATTTTGTAAAAGTTATGAAATTAATAAAAATGGGGGTTGCTTTAAAATAAATATTTAAAAAAAAAACAAAAACATTAAAAAGGGGACAATGAACGAACACTTAATTTTTTTAGGTTTTTTCAAATTAAATACAAAAAATTAAAAAAATGCTTAAAATGGGTTCTACAAAAAAAAACGGGTTTTAAGGGAAAAATATGCCAAAATATGATGTTATATGCAAAACATGCAAAAATATGCTCTACGAAATCGATGCCGAAATTTTGCAAAAGTTCTGAAAGGGATATATAAAAACATGATAAGTTAATGTGACGCACAGAGAAATATATGATTTTGCATATTTTTGGTTGCCCTGTTAATAACATATGATGACAGTTCTAAAATGTTTACTCAACTAATTAACTAATGACAATTAAGAGCACAACGTGGCATAAAAAAAAGCAAAAGATCCGTTATTACGTTCTGCCGACAGCTATATTAAGAAGAGATTACACTGTGCAACAGGGTAAAAATACATCGACAGGATAGTATAATTTCGATTCTACTATAAAACTTAGTAAAACTCTAAGCTCAGTTTGCCAAGATTGGTGACCATTTTTTTCGGGCCTAAAATTTTCGGAAAATCAGTGTGACACTCAAAAAATGAAGCTAACAGTTTTTGTTGAAAAGCTGTTATACCTTTCTCAAATAACTTTCGGGCAGTTCCATTGTGACGGGTGTGACCATCCTGCTCACATGTTTGCTTATAACTTTAGCAATTCAAAATTTTATTTTGAAAAAAGGCTATGATTTCAAAGAATAGTATGTTTTTTTTAAATGATTAATAATTAGAAAACACTGAAAGAATAGAATTTCTGCTCACAATGACCACTTTAAGACTGTGACGGGTGTGAGCGTACAAATTTGAATTTTAAAGAATTTTGACTTTAAGAGCGAGGTTTGTACCAAACTCCTGAAAACGGGTTTAATTTGTTTATTTTTACAATAGTTTGAGTGTTTTTATCGCATTTGATTTATTATTTCCACAAAAAAAACCTGTTTTTAAAATGTATTTTCCTTAAATAGATTGCCGTGAATCCACCCGCACCAAACGTGCCAAAAGAGTAAGGGCACCAGAGCCAGTGCATTTTGAGCCAGAACCCCACCAAGATTTAGAAAGTGATGACAGTGGTAGCCAGGAAAAGGATTTACCCGAAATTCCCACCAACTTTCTAAGTCCATCGGTTAGAGAGTATTTGGAATTGGGAAAATCAATACCAGGTAAGAAAAGGCTTTCACTCTAATACAGAACTTGAAAAAGTTTAGTTATAAAAATACATATTAACATTTCAAATGTTTTAACAACTTTTTTTGCTTTTCTTTACAATTGAGTTACGTATGTTTTTGCTTGGAATTTACTACTTCTTTTTGTGATTTTTACTTTTGTAGCCATAAAATAGAGTTTCACAAATGTATTTTACCATATATATGGATACAAATAAAATGTGGTTAAAAAAACTGCTAAACGAACAGATACTTTTGCACAAAAAAATATGGTTCAATAATAATAAAGCACAAAGAATGACCCAGGGATATGAACGTTATATGGAGTGCATTTAACAAATCCTTTTTTTTCGGCCATTGAGGCTGGGTTGGGTGTTGCGTGAAAAAGCATTGCTGGTTGGAAATCTAACTGGAAAATCAAAAGAAGAATGTAAACAATGGACATTTGGGTCAATATGGGACATAAAAATATATTTTAATATTAAATACCCTCAAGCTATCTAAAAGGGTGATTTTTTAGCTATTATCTTTTTGGCAACACTGGTTTAAACAGCTGACGCACGTTTCGTGTTTTGTTTCACTGTCAAACATCTTCAGTTTGTTCTATAATTTAACCATCAATCGTCTTACAAATGAACAACGCTTGCAAATTATTGAATTTTTTTATCAAAATGGGTGCTCTGTTAAGAAAGTTTACCGCGCACAGCGACGAAGCTCATTTTTGGCTCAATGGGTACGTAATAGAGGCCAGCCCAAGACGACACTAAATAAGGCATCATCTCGAATTTTCAATTCATTTCATATACCTTACGTGTGCACACACAAAATTAAGTACTGCGTTTTATTGTTCGCCATCTCTTTTGTTTACTTAACTTAACTTAAATGAAAAATATATTCACAGTTAAGCATATTTAAGCAAACAACCACGGCACATCAATTCATCTTTACTGTTGGCGGGATGTTCCTGGTGTTATAGTTATAAAAAACGGGGGTTGATTTTGAATGTTCATATGTATGTAATGTAATGTAATGTAATTACGCATGAGTTTTATCTTGATTTGCCTGCTTGTGTATATGTTTGCTTGTGTATGTACCCACTCAACATTGTGTGTATTATTATTTGTTAACATAACAACAACATAACTCTTAAGTCTTTGTTGTTGTTGCCACACCATAGGCACAGTAATTTTTTTATCGACCACAGTCTCGACACCACTCTTTATTCTTAGCTACTCTACACTGCAGCACAAAAACTGTGTCAGCTACTCTACATTTCAGCACTTAAACCGTTTAACCGAACAATAACACAAGAATTAGAAAATTATGCGGTTCTTGAATTAGCTTGAATAGGACTTGGTGCAGGTCTCTAGTACGTAAACAAGCAGAATTGTCGATTTTGGAGTGAATATCAGCCAGAAGCATTGCAAGAGCTACCAATGCATCCATAAAAAGTCACAGTTTGGTGCGGTTTATGGGCTGGTGTCATCATTGGACCGTACTTCTTCAAAGATGATGCGAATCGTAACGTAACTGAGAATGGTGAGCGCTACCGTGAGATGATATCCAACTTTTTTTTGCCCAAAATGCAAGAGCTTGACTTGCATGACATATGGTTTCAACAAGACGGTGCCACATGCCACACAACACGTGAAACAATGGACTTATTGAGAGGTGAGTTCGGTGAACATTTTATTTCACGTTCGGGACCGGTCAATTGGCCGCTTAGATCATGCGATTTAACGCCTTTAGACTATTTTTTGTGGGGCTATGTTAAAGCTCATGTCTAAGCAGACAAGCCTGCTTTAATTGACGCATTAAGAACAACATTGAAGCATTTATTCGTAAGATACCGGCCGAAATGTTGAAAAGAGTATGCCAAAATTGGACTAAGCGGATGGACCGTTTGAGGCCCAGTCAAGGTCAACATTTGCATCAAATTATCTTCAAACATTAAATTATATGGACCGTACTATCGATTCAAATAAAGATTTCATGCATTTTTCTAAATTTTATGTGTTTTTTTTTTAAACTTTCTTATAGCTTTTAAAAAATCACCCTTTATTAGAGATGAGCGATCCCGTGATTTGGGAAGAATACTGTTAACAATGAACGTGTCACCCTGTTGAAGACTTCTTTTCTGGTGTATGATTTGGAAAGGTCGCTTTCTGGTGTCACTCAGAGACATTCGACAAGTCTTGCTGGGAGCTTATACGCAGGCATAACTAGTTTTAAACAATTTTTGACTTATCGGCGTGTCGAAAGGTGGCCTTGTAGTCGCTGAAAATATGAAATGTATAGCTTTTTAGTCTTTTCCTGGATTTAGCGGAGTGTAAAGATTTGGTTGATAGTTGATTTGTTCAGACACTTAAAAAGGGCTGTATTTGTTCGTCGAATTAAAGCTTCAAGCTTCCCAGATAGTGCAGACTAGTTGACGTATCCTCCTCATCTCCCGTCTTATGTTATATCTCGGAAAATATTCCAAATTTTCGGCCCAGCTCTAAAACTCATACAGGGTATACAATTTATTTTTTTATTTCTTAACATTTTACATTTCCAACTGGTAATGCAGCAATAGATTGTTATATTTGTTAGTGTTTACGTCAACAACATTTAATAAAAAAAAACGTTGTCTTTTTGCTGTAAAATTTGTGTAGTATTTTTTAACTGTGACTGGTGTTTGTTTCTGAAGCAATACGTTTTCCGCTTTTATTTTTGTTCGTTTAGTTCAATGCAACGGCAACAGCAAGCGCAAATCAATTCATTTTAATTTGTAGATTTTCCAGTAAATAAATGCATTTTTTATTTACGCCAGTCACCCGCCCTGTTTTTAAATTCTTGTCAATAACCACCAACACCACGAGAGCAAACTTTCATAAAAAAAAATTCTGAAATTTTCGCTAAAATATTTTTTACGACCGAATTTGAAGTGCATTCTCTCGTAAATTCATTTATTAATAGACTCAATACGAAATAAACAAAAACAGGCGGCAGGCGGTTAGAAAACAAGGAGGTGTATGAGTTGGGGGTTTATGATATTAAGTTGGGCGGCCGGGAGAAGAGTATATGAATTGATTGATTGTTAAAAAAATGTGTTTTTTCTATATTTTAAGAAATTTGCTTGAAAATATTATTGAATTTTTTTGAGGTCTTTATGTTTTCGGCCCTTCTTCTTCTTTGTTACTTGCGTTAACAATTATGTGAATTCATTTATACACAATGCAAATGCATTTGACACTTTAAATGCATCGAACAAACAACAACAAATTGGATTTTATTAGTTGTACGATTGCTGGGTTTATGGTATGTATATGTGTGCTAGTTTTCACAGTGCTTTTGTTTATTTGTTGTAATAAAAAAATTTTTTTTTTACCATCTACCAAAACCAATTATACAAACCTGGTGGGGGGTTTGTTACCCGTCAAGCGTGCACATACACACACACAGATTGCTCTAGTAGATATTAAAAGAAGGACCATTTTTAAATTCAAGAGTATAATTTTTAGTTTTGTTTCATATTATGGCTATACTTTTTTAATTCATTATTTTTAGGACGTCCTGGCGTTGATTATCCCATACTCTCGGCCATTCCTTATACAAATTTTTATTGTGATGAACAACCGTATCCAGGATTTTTTGCTGATATGGAGACCAGGTGCCAGGGTAAGTGATTAAAAGAAAATGTTTTCAATAAAAATACATAAATGGCCAAAGGAATTATAGAAGTTTAAGTGTATTTTAATCACTTACACCCATGTTTCAAAAAGAGCAACAAAACAAGCAGCGAAATGTATTACGCTTTATTTAAACTTGTTTAATCTTTTGAAATGATAAGTAACTTGAAGTTGAAATTACAAATTTTCATTTAAACAGAAAATAAATTAACTTTCATTGAAATATAAATAAGACTTGAATACAGTTAATTTTTTTAACAATAATTTTAAACAAGTTTGCAATAGCAACTTAAAATTGAGAATTTCCCCTTGAAAACAACTGTTATTCGCTTTAAGTTTATTATTAAAATTGTGAGAGCTAAGAATGGAAATTTTGAAATTTTGGAAAATTTTGAAAGGGTCAAATAATATTTGAGCCCAAAATGCTTATTCCGGGGGAAAATTTGTAAGGGGGCTCTTACAAAAAATGAACCGATCCTCATCATAACCAATAGGCTTCGTGCCACTTATGTGTCAAATTTCATCAAAATACTTTCAAAATTGCGACCCCATACTTTGATTACAAAAATACATGGAGGACACCCAGCTGGACGGACGAACGGACTTGCTTAAATCGACTCAGGAAGTAATCCGTTCGCCCGTTCCTGTACACAGCCATGTAAGGTTTGGAGTACCAGCCCATACATAAAAGTTTTATTTTATTTTATTTTTGGATGAAGGTCGTGGTCGTCAAGTCAAGCAGTGGACATTACACTGGATACTCATGCCTATAACATTAACATCAACGAAATTTTGAGGTATCCCTGCTGAACTGATTTTAGATTTATTGAAAGCGATTCCAGCAATAACAACATAAATAGTGCGATCTCTGAGAAAATTCGATATAAGTCAAGGAAATTTTTTAACATTGCTATTTCTATTTATTGTTGAACTAATTGTTTTTAATACAAAGTTTTGCTTTTTAGTTTGCTTTAAGTTCATATAGAAGAAATTAATATTTTTCCGTTAATGTTGAAAGAAACTTTTATTTGAAAAAGCTGGTTTTTTTTAACCGATACTAGCCGAGAAGAATGCATTTTCGAAAGCAGATACGCAATTTCATCATCAGTACTCTTTGAACGGTAGTAGCGTCTTTTAGCTGTAAACATCACCTATTTAACTTAGATGTAACAGAGAAAGGAAAACGGAATATATTTTTTCTTTCTTTTTTTATTTTGTAAGTTAGGACGAAGTTTTACTTTTCCATATACACTATGCTTTTTTGCATTAAAAGTATCTTTTGAAACCCTAGACTAACGGTCAAGCCATCTCTCAGATGGAATGAATATTTTAACATTTTCAAAAGCAGCAAGTTAAGATAGAAGCGCACAATGCCAGGCTCTATCAAATGCCTTAGAAACATCTAGAGCCGCTATTTTACTCTCGCCAAAATGGTATATGGAGATACGCGGTTTTTTTTTTTTTTAAAGCCGGTAGGTCCCCCGAAGGCCGTATTAGCGGTCGCTCAATAAACCGTTGCACTCCAAATAATTAACAAGTTGGTAATTAATCATACTCTCCATAACCTTGGAGAGTTCTAAACAAATAGCTATTGACCAGTAAATATTAGAATTTTAAGCCTTTCCCTTTTTGGCGTAACATTAGCTATTTTCCAGTATTTGGTGAAAAACCTGTCATGGTATACTTTACTAAGTTAATGTTAGCTAATGGACGCACCAGCGTCAAAGGTTATTGTTTAAAATCCAGTGCGGGTATTTTATCCAATACAAGAGACTTGCTTATGTTGAGATCTGATAAAATTATTTGAACTCCACGAGAATATGTCTGGCATAGTTCTAGAAACTCTCTCAAGCTCAGGCAGAGGTTAGTTGCTTTCCAGCAGATGTGAGTTGCCAGCAAATATTTCTGTCAAAACTTTACCCTTTTCATTTCTTAAAAGCCCGGAAAGTGTTGGTCGCCATACGAGCGGACCATTTTGTTTAATTTTTGATATACTTTATTTAGAAAACTGCAACAGCTATCGACTTCAAGCCCGTTTTAGAACAATTCTGTTATGTTTAAATTTGGAGAAAAATTTGGTAGGAAGAAGCATGGAGGTTGGAAGTGGCACTTAGGAAAAAAACATGGTTGAGTACGGTCACGGGAATATGATCACTTGATTATGGGTGATCTTAGATTATGATTAACATATTCTAAGAGCATCTTATATTTGATAGCCCATAATCAATATAGTGACTATCAACGGCCAAAATAATGATTACCACAAACATATAATGGCAATTTTAATCATAACTATGATTGCATATTTCACCAAAAGCTTACTACAACTATAGTATGGTTGTGGCAGTCATAAAAATGATTTTCGTAACCATACAATGATTTTTTTGCGATATTACACCCCGAAACTTTAAAACTTATTGCGAAAGAACTTTGTATTAATCTTTATATTGATATGGCCAAGCCAAATATAAGGCTCTTACTTTTTTTCATAGAAATCAACTTTGTTATATGCATATAATAAACACATACAAATCTTTACCTCAATATAAAAAGGTCCCAACTCATATTTTTTTTGCTTATTTTAATGAGCAGACCTTTTATCGAAATAAACAAAAATCTGGGCTTAAACAAAATACGAGTTAGTGACTTTCTATATTAAGGTAACGATATGCCAATTTGAATGTACATATCCTTATTCGAGGAATTTTTTAATTACAAATGCTTTTTTTTGCTCTTCTTCTGGTTTAGGTTGGCACTATTGTGACATAGATGGCCGTCAGGCTTCATTTCTTTGCCCGAATGGCACACAATTTTCTCAGGCCGTTTTTGTTTGCGACTGGTGGTTTAATGTACGCTGTGACCTATCACCTCGTCTCTATGCTATAAATGCTCGTTTATATCAACGTCCTAAAGTGAATCCCACCCGACCACATCGTATTATAACAAAACAATTAGTGGATGATATTTTTAATTAAGGTGCTGTAGTAAAGATGGTGTAAGTGACAAAATTCCTTATTTTTATGACAAAAATATGAGTTTTATTGGCATCAATCAGAACATATAAATAAAACGTTTTGCTTTTACTTTACAGGTAAACATGCTGTGGTGCCCCTGTAATTGTGTATTAAAAACATAATTAAAATGCTATAATGTAAATAATAAAAATTATTAAATAAGTTTAAATTTAATAATAAAATATTTTACTGAAAAATTGTTTTTTAAAATACTAAATTTAAACGCCTTAAAAAAGTTGTATTATTTTAATTAATTAATTTAAGGGCAATGAACATATATATGTAATGTAACCGACAAATTAATGAAAATTTATGGACATTAAAGATTAATGTTAATTTATTTTACTTTAAAATAATCAATGTACATACAGTAAGTATAATAATAAAACTTTAAATTAGTTTTTAACTAAATGGGTCTCGAAAAAAATACTAAAAGAATATAAAAATTCAGGTATGTACATATCGTTGGCTTAATAAAGAAAGGCCATATATTTTATTTTATTCTATAGCGCTCATTATTATTTTTTTTCGGTTTGCTTCAAAGTTAACTTCTTATAGTTGCTATATTCAGCGTTGCCAGAATGATAATTTAATCATATTTTTGATGATTTTTTACCCAAAATATGATCTGTTGATTTTTTTTTTCTTAGAAATAAAGATTTTTTATATTGACCTTTTAGAAAGTTTGGACAAATACTAAATACTAGGTTTGTGTTAGCTTGTTGTTAATTGATATTATAAATGTTGTGTTTAGAGTTCACAAAAATGCATTGTTTTCTAATTCTAGAAATTAGAGATAAGGAACCCCGTGATTTTTAAAGAACTCTGTAGACAGTGAACGTTATTTGTAAATCACTGTTATTTTCAACTGTGACTGTGATCGCAGTTTATTTTTCACAAACAAATATATTACTTTAAATAATATTATTAATTTAAAGTAACAGCGTCGCATGTAATACAGGGTGTCTGGTGGCAAATTTATATTTTAAAACTTAACTAAAAAACGTAATAATTGCCACAAAGTTTTATTAAAAGCATTTAACCAAAGAATGGAATTGCGAGTTTCATTTTTGGGTATGTCATTCAGATGTCTTCCGTCGAGTTAAACACACCGTCAAAAACAGAACCTTGTATTTTGCGCCATCCGCTGCAGTAAACTTGGTTCAATTAAACTGATTTCTCGACGAATATTTTCCTTTAAATCCACAATAGATTGGGGATTGTCATTATTAACCCTCACTTAGAGGTAGCCCCATAAAAAATCCATGGGAGTTAGATCGGGCGACCTCGGTGGCCATGGGATGACCCCAAAGCAACTGATCAGTTTTTGGGCAAATTTTACTGAAACAAATTCATCAAAGCTCTTGCTATGTGTGCAAATGCCCCATCTTGTTGAAATCACGTAAGTGAAGAGAACGATGGATAAGCTTGCAGGTTTGGCAAAAAAGAATTCCGTAATCATGCATCGATAATTTTTTACCGTTGACATTCGTCAAATGGCCTCGAGAAGAAAATTGTTCAATTATCTCATGCATATATAAGGTACACCAAACAGTTACCCTGTGGCAATGCAATGGTTCCTGATGCTTTAATCGACGGTTGCGGGTTCTTGAAGACCAGTAACGGCAGTTTTGCTTGTTGACGTGGCCGTTTAAGTGAAATTGAGATTTGTCGCTCCAAAAATGGGATTTACAGTTCGAAAACGCTCCAACATCGTTTCACAAAATTTTTTGCGTTCAGTTTTTAAACGATTTGAATTTAAAAAGAAAGGGACTTCAAATCCTTTTTTAAAATTTCATAAATAATCGCTCTTGGAAGTCCCAGTAAGGCTGTTTTTTCGGTATTGAAAATCGCGGATTACAATTACGTAAAAATGTCTCTGCAGCGAACGCGCAATGCTCACTCGACCACTGCGACATCCTGACTGACAAATCCGCACAATCGGTAAGATAATTTCAACGGCCCACTCTTCCTTCGCACAGTTTATTACTTTTTGGTATAATCGAATTTAAGAATATAAATTTTCCACCAGACAACCTGAATACATATGCTCAAGAGATCGAGCAAAATACGATATAAATTATGGAAATGTGTAGATTATTTTTTAAATTTTTAGAGCTGAAAATTTTAGATTTTAAAAGTTTGCGCTTGTGATGCATTTTTGAGCAGACCCATATTTTTCATTTAGTTTCGTTTTTAAGTGCTTAAAAATTTCAACTCTGGGGCCAAATCGTCGCATTCGATTCGGGTCGATATATCACTCGATTGATCGAGTTGTCAATGCTTTTAACATAGGAATTCTAATAATTTTTAATTTTCGATTCGAATCGAATGCGACGATTTGGCCCCTGGTTTTAACGCTGTTTAGAATAATTTTTGTTAAAATTTATACATATTTATTTAGTAGGTGTCCATTATTGCAAATTATTTGTTTACTTAATTGTTGTTTGTTTTCTTTGTACATAATAAACAAGTTCAGAAAAAAAACCAAAAGAGCTTCCATTGTATATTAAAAACAACCTAAAGTATGCAACTCTTTTTCACAACTAAAACCGAATAAAAAATATAGTAGCTTTTAAGGGTTTGATAAGTCAACAACAAGCTCTTTTATTATTTTATGGTTATAAAAATAGCAAAGAACCTGGTTGTGTGAGTATGTAGTGCTTATAAACTTTATTTCTTTTGGCTTTTTGTATGATAAAAGAAAAACAAAACCTTGTATATATATAAAAAAAGCATTACATATCAATGCAAAAAATGACTGCAAAAGCTAATATCACAAATAAAACAATGGCAATAAGAAAAGTAAAGATTGCCTTTCAGTTTGCATGAGGCTCAATGGTCTAGGGGTATGATTCTCGCTTTGGGTGCGAGAGGTCCCGGGTTCAAATCCCGGTTGAGCCCGATTTTTTTTGTAAAATTTAGGGGAATCAAATTATAAATTATATATAAAACTACATTAATAGACTTAAAGTTCACACATAAAACGTTAAGTTATGTATGTATACATATAACATCTCAGTAAATATCAGAAATATATTTCAGAAAACATAAAAATCTTCTATATAAAAAAAAAATTGTGTGTTGCTAAGCCAATAACTGGAAAACGGCTGGATCAATTTCGCTTGTTTTGTGCAATTATGAAAAAATATCCGAAAAAGCTTTTTACGAGGGAAAAATAAAAAACTGTTGTGGAATTTGTAAACGGAAAAACGTGTTTTTTTTGGTCACGCAATCACGCCTTAACGTCTAAGCCAATTTTTAAGAAATTTAGAACATACATACATAGGAATTTCTTATTACATATGTAAAATGCGCTACAGTTTGTAGAAATTTTAATAGGCGTGGCACAAACTTTGTCTTGATTAATGTTCAAATTAGAAAATACTTTTAACAAAAAAGGAGGCGGGACAAGTTGTAATTTTTTGATGTTTTTGTCAACCAAACTAACACAAAATTGTAAAAGATAAGTATATTTTTCACAGGTTTAGATGTAATAATAATATTAAATTTTACAATTACAACTCAACTGACTTGAGTTGCAAATCATAATATGGGTGCTAGTTTTGAGTTTTCATATTTTTTATAATATTTATTTTTTAAATTAATTATCGACATTCGACCCGTTAAGGATCTAATGAAATATCTGAAAAAAACCAATATTTTAAAAAAACTATTTATTTAAATAAAAATTTGTAAAGCTTTTTCTGTGTAGCGTTTAAAGAGAACTGATGATGAAAATTCGTAACTGGTTTCGAAAATTCATTTTACTTGGATGTTGTTTGTAAGAAAAATTGGCTTTTTAAATAAGTTTTTTTTAATTAACATTAAATAAAAATTTTAATTTATTATTAGCAGAAAAAAAATAAATTTAACATGAACTAAAGTCAAAATATTAATTTATAGGGTTTGTTGTTGGTTAAGTTTGTCTATATGCATTCGCGAATAGCGAATATTGGTTTGTTGGATTCTTACAAAAGCTTGAACAATTTGGTTTGCTTATAGTAATTCTCATTTTGTTTATTGAGGTTATTATATAAAGACAGAAAATATTCATGAGTTTTTTTAAGAATTTGGGTTGAAGTCTACTGATGATTTGGTGTAAGAAAGAACCAATGAAAGTGTTGTCAAAATATTAATATACAAAATTTGTATATTGTAGTTTGTGTGAAGATTAATGACTCGAAAAATAGTTAATTAAAGTTAATTTTTTTAGTGTTTAACTTAAATTAAATTTTTTTTTGTTGATTTAAATGAATATCTTGTAGGAATGTTTTTGAAATGTTTTAAGTTAGATTTCCAGTTGATTATACTTAAATAATTTTTTAAGTGTACAAATTCCCCAGCAGGATTGGTTAGAGAAGCGCCTCTTAAATGCACTTTGGTTGTGGCCAAAAGAATTTCATTGAACTCATTAAGTGTGTGGGGTGGCTAGATAACAGGCAGCTTTTATAATGATTAGCGCTGAACGTTTAACGAACATAAGCATTTTCTTTTCTTTTTATTATATGTTATCCTTTAGTTTAATATTACAGCGTTTTACTTTTTTGCTTTTTCTTTCTTTTCTGAAAGGATTCAATATAAATTTAACAATCCTCTAGGTAAAAGAAAAGCTATAGTCGCTAACCTTCACAGTCTTACCGTAATATGTATGCAAGTGTAAAGCTAAAAAACAGTTCAGCTTTAGAGGCAGAATTAAACGTGAAGCCCCTTGAATTTACACATGCATATTGATATCTTAAATGCAAAAAGATGTAACTAAAAAAAAATTATAAATCAAAGTTTTAATTATTATTGCTGCCATTACACATTGTACACTTTTGCGATCAAAACATAGCTTTGTTTACATGATTTTTTTTTCCTTTCCAATAAAGTGATATTTAAGAAAATGTTTAACAAATTTATATCCAAAGATTAGGATAAAAAAACATTTAAGTTAATGCTGAATTTAACTAGTGAATTTTTGACAACGAATTGCCAAGAGGCTCAATGGTCTAGGGGTATGATTCTCGCTTTGGGTGCGAGAGGTCCCGGGTTCAAATCCCGGTTGAGCCCAATTTTTTTTGTAGCTGTTGTTTTTATAGCAATTTTTCCTGAAGAGCTCGAAATTAAAAAAAAAAAATAAAAAAAAAACAATTGTTTTATGAAAAAAATACAAAAATTAATTAAAAGGAACTTAACCTTAAGCCTACACATTGTAAGGTCGGCGAAATAACACATACTTATAACTAAACAAAAAAAAAAACTAATAAAAAATCCTTGACAACTCTTCCAGCAAAAATTTAAACTTTAAATTATAAAGTTTAAATTTTAAGATACTTCAATGTTAGCTAAAACAAGCTGCTTGCGTTTTCAAAGTTTAAAAGTAAGTTGCTTAAAACGTCGCATTTATTTTTAAAACATCAAAGACTAGACCTGGTCCAGTCTAAGACAAAAAGTAAAGGTATAAAAAAACTTAATTTTAAGATTCATAAGTGATTTCTACTAAATGAAAAAAAATCATAAAGAATTAATTTCTTATTTTCTTTTTAACTTGAAATCAATTTTCAGGGCAAAAAAAGTATTTCAAACAAACGATTATTATTTATAAAAATCATTATGCCTTTGACTTTGTAAGAATTTATTAAAATTTTTTTTTTTATTATTTCTATCATTTTCCAATTATAAATAAATACCTGCAACAGTTTGTTGGCTTTGCTTTGCCACTTTGTTTCTGGCGGCATTTTTCTGCTTTTGACAACTATTGGTATCAATTGAAAAAAAAAAATAAAAAAAAATCATAAATAAGCTTTATCAGCTTTGGCAAAAGGTTAAAAAAAAAAACGAACGAAGTTAAAAAAAGAGAAAATCCTTATAAAATGGCACAGAAAAATATTAAAAACTTAAAAAAATGTTGCATTAAATACAAAACGGGATGGTTATATCAAACGTCAATATAAATTTAAATAACTGTTGGTTGGACACTCCTTAAGTAACATGTCTCTGCATAAATTTGATTCTATTGTTTCTTAACTTATGATCTTCAAAATCTAGACCAAGAAAAATGTAAAGTCAAAAGTTTTAAAAAAAAATTAAATATTTTTTCCTCATATTAGTTTCTTTGTACCAAAAACGTATTTACAAGCATAGTCAAATTATTTGTTTATATTTCGTGTGTAGGTAAGGTAAGGTAAGATAAGGTAAGGTAAGGTAAGGTAAGGTAAGGTAAGGTAAGGTAAGGTAAGGTAAGGTAAGGTAAGGTAAGGTAAGGTAAGGTAAGGTAATGTTAAAAAGGGAACCCTTAAACAAAGACCTCAAGTTTCGCAGAATATACAAGGGTTCCCGTTTATGTTTCGGGATTTGGCAATAGTAGTGTTGCAATCTGACAACTGACAGCTCTATCGTGAAGTTTGGCATTTTCTAGGTTATACGTACTCAGAACGTTTTGAAATACGAGCGCTATTTGTGCTGTTTACAGTAACTTAAAAGATTCAACTCGGCCCAAAAATTAAATTAAATTAAATCGTTAACATTTTCGTGCGATTATTTTTTACAACTTTCGACGTGGATTAACTTAGCAACAGTGCATGGATGAACTTAATTTTTTTTTTTTTGGTGATAAAGCTCCATCAAGGACCAGTGGTTATCGATGGTATGGGGAATTCAATCGCGGTCGTAGCTTACTGCAAGACGAAATTCCTGAAGGTCGTCCAAAATCAGTTGTTGTTCCGAAAACCATTGATGCCGTGCATGAACTGATATTGCAAGATCGTCATGTGACCTATCGTGAGATTGAGACAACCTTAGGCATTTTTGGGACCAGCATACGTTCAATATTGCATAAACATTTGACTGTCAAAAAAATTTGTTCGCGTTGGATCCCACACAATTTGTCAATCGTTCAAAAAAGGGCTCGTGTCGATTGGTCAAAAATACTCAGAAAATACGATCGCGGTGCTTCAAAACACGTCTATGATATCGTGACAGGTGATGAATCGTTAAATTAACGCGTATGAGCCCGAAAGTAAACAGCAGTCGACTGTATGGGTGTTTCAAGATGAGTCAAATCCAACAAAAGTTGTTCGCGCACGAAGCACTTCTAAGCAAATGATCGCAAGTTTTTTCGGGAAAACTGGACATATCGCAACCGTATCACTAGAACAACGCAGAACTGTCAATTCTAAGTGGTGCATAACCATTTGTTTGCTAGTTGTCTTCCAAAAAATCAGGAAAACCAACTGCCGAAGATGGATCACTCTTCACCATGACAATGCGAGCTCTCACACATCGGCTCAAACAACTGCATTTTGAAGCACCCAAAACATCGATTTGGTGAGTCATCCGCCGTATAGTTCTGACTTGGCATCGAATGACTTCTTTTGATTCCCTTGCGTAAAAAACAAACTTAGAGGTAAAAGTTCTTCGACACCTGAAAAAGCGAATGCTGTATTCAGAATGCATGTTTTGGAGATCCCTCAATCAGAGTGGCAAAAGTGCTTCGACAATTGGTTCAAACGCATGCAAAAGTGTGTAGATCTTTATTGGGAACATTTTTAAAAACAAAAGTGATTTTCGATGATTAATATTTGTTTTTGTTCTCTAATCCCAAAATATATAATGCAACCCTCGTATTATAGAAATTACAGAAGGAATGACAAACTTACCACTATGTGAAGGGTATAAAAAGCTAACTATCTGCCCATTGCATCCTATTTTTAGAATCCAGAAAAATTTAAGGAGAAAAGAAAATTTGATAAAGAAAACTAACCAGAGTCTCTTGTGAAAATCGAACGACCGATCCCCAGACTGGTAGAACTACGCACTTACTAGTCAATCGGGGCCCCTAAGTAGTAAAGTAAATATAACTGAAATTAGGTTTAAGTTATTCCAAGTTCTTATGTTTTTACTTACAATTTTGAATATAAAAAACTAATTTTTACAGGCGCGTGATTGGTTTATTGGATCATTGAGTTTTTAAAAGGAGTTTTAAAGTTTTACCGGATTTCGTGTGAACAATTTACTTACGTAACTGTAAAATGTCTGTATTCCAATAAAGTTTTCAAAGTAATTTATTGTTAAACTATTTATAATCATCATAAATATTTAAATTTATTTAAAGTAATCCAATAACATTTTTTTTATAAAAAAGCTTAAGCATCTCACCCTTTATTTGTTAATTTATTAGGTCGTTATTACAACAATTAATAAAATTCATTTGAAGAGCATTTGAATAATTTTATATGAGATCTTCATTAATATTATAAACAAAAAATTTATTTGTAAAAAGAAAAGTAAAATTCACAAAGTAATAAACTTTAAGAAAAATTTAATTTAATTTTTTATTGAATCAATGAATGAATGAATGAATGAATGAAAAAGAAATATACAGAAAAAAATCAACAAGTTTAAAAATTAAATTATCAATGAGCTTTGAACAAAAAGCGAAAATAGAAAATGACAAACCAGTCAGTGCATTAATTCATAATCGCCTCATAAATTAAAGGCCATTCAAAAGAAAGCGCAAACAAGTATGCGGCAACAAAGATTTTAGCAGGAGAAGGCACCAACATGATAAAGTAAACACAAACATGACGGCGACTACACAACTATACGACTAAAAATGATTTTAATTGAAATTTTTAGCCTTAGTTGGCAACAGCTACAACATATTGTAGCCGTTGGCCTGTCGCCATCTATGTGATCTATCGACTGACTGCTGGCTTGTCAAATGGTTAATGAGCAAATTGTGTGGAAGTGAGTGTCGTCTGAATGTATTTTCTAATCATTGTTGCTTAAATAGATTTTAATTTAAATAAAATGCATCAAAATATGTTGCATCTATTTATTTGTCTTTCTTTTCAAAGTTGTTTACACTAAACAAATAAATAAACAGATTTTTAAAACGGGATAGATGGATTATATAAGCAGATTTAGCAACATTTTAAACAAAAAAATGGTTGGAAATTTAATTAGAAAAATGCAAATATTTGCAACAACAGTTGCCGCTGTTAAAGCATGTGGAATTACATACGCATTTAGGAGCGGGAAGTAGATGACACCGATAAACGCTTAAACTTTTGATACCAGCATCGTCGTTGGTTGGATTTATAAAATGCGTGCTGTGGTTTAAAAGAGACTATTAATTTTCCATCATCTTGTATTAAATGTTTTAAGCAAATTGAAATAATGCGATTGGGATTTTTTATTTAAAAAATAATTATTTTTATATCTCAATTAATTTTTTGCAACTGTCAATTGTTTTACAAGTCAGTTTTAACTGCAATGATGACATTGTCCCCACCATACAGAGTATGTAAGAGATGCAGGCAGAGAACAAAGCCGAAGGGTAATGGTCGGCGGCGGCAGCTAAAGGTATATTGGGTCGGCGGCGGCTAATAGCCGGCTGCAGCCGTTCTTAGCCGCGGTTGTTAGCCGGTCGGCTTCGTTCCCTGCATGTGTTGTTATGTCGCTGATTATGTAAGCAGGGAACGACTAAATAAAATGGAAATACTTGTGCGGCAATAAAACACTGCCGGTTTTTAAAGAAAAATATATTTCTTAATCCTGTAATGACTAATTATTTGACTAATTATTGAAATATGTAAGCCCAGAGAGGAAAAAAAAGTTATTAGAAGTTCACAGAAATTCGGTGATTCCAACGAATTCTTCTTATATTTCCGTTTTACATCTTTTAAGAGCCACGCCTGGCATAAGACTATTCATGGAACATCGGGCTCTGGGCAGTGCAAAAGCTGGGCAGTGAAATAGCAAATATTCCATTGATTCGATGTCCTTTCTGAATGTCCTGCAGTCGCTGTTCGCCGCAATCCATATCTCATTAAGGCGTGCTCGTTAGTTTTTTTAACCCGTCACACGCTTAAGAGCTTGCTCAAATCAGGCTTCCATAGTTTCAGGGTTTTCCTTATCTTATCCTTACTTAGCTTACCCCAGAGGATTCTCGTCATTCAGCCATATATTTCATCGTTTCAGTTTCTACCTCTTCTTGACACTTTGTCTTTGTTGTAACGAAGAGCTTCGGCTTCCTCAGGTCAACTGGAAACTGTTTTAAAGCTTCAATCGCCAGATTATTTGCGCGTTCATAGTCATATTTTGATTAATTTTTTTGTCCTCTTGCATTGTAACGCTGTTCCAGTTATGGGCTCCCGGACATATCTCTTTTATTTTCCTTTCTATAATAACCAGCACTCAGGGTATGGCATTGTATTGTGTTGGTATCAGAAAATAGGTAATGGGAAGGAGGATAGAGGGAATAGTGTTTGGGGACATTTGACCTAAACTTTTCGATATTACCAGTGACAGAAGAACCATTTTTATTAAGTTTATTTCACATATGAACCGTGCAACTAAAAAAAAATTCTTTCTGTAATGCGTTGTGCGATTCTCTGGCCAGTCGACCACAAATGAGTGTGCTCTTTTTAAAATGTGCGTATCATGCACATGATCCCAAGTTTCAGGAACATGTTACCTTTTTTTCTTTAGAGCAGCTTTTATTATAGTATCGATAGAACATCGAAACACAACCCACATTACAAAAAAGTTCAAGTAAATCGATGCGGTTAGATATCTCAACGCCACCGATGAGCACCTTCGCTTGTTTCCGTACGCGGTCAGTAGCTCCAAAATAGATTTTGGAACACCAACTCATACATGCTAGTAATATTCCATTTTCCGTCGGACATGGGTGATATTTATTTTTACATATATTGAGCAGATTAAGACACTTGGATGCTTTTTCAAACACAAGAACAGCGTGTTCCATCCAGCGGACATCGTACTGGATTTCATGCCAAGAACATCAAGAGTTTCTATGTTTTAACATTTATACTATCCATTAAAACAGACAATGCAGCATTGTTGAACCTGCCAGTGGAATGTTGTGGGCTGGGAGACATGAGTAGATCTCGTTCTTCAGGTTTTCAACAAGGAGACAGTTTTTTCCTTCGTTCTAGGGCCAACCTTAGCGTTATGCAGTTAGGCTTAACTTAAGTTTTACGGTCTCAAAATTCCATAGAAGCCTCAAGTGTCTCCAAAAAGCGTTGATGCTTAGGGTTATAACATCTTTAAAACCATTCCCCCGTTGTCAGTAGGCACGCAGGTTTCAAGAAGCTCTGTATTGAAAATCGTCTGCAATGCCCTCCTTGGAGTAGTCACAATTGCCCCGTTTGTTCTGAGGTAATATGCACACTAGACGTTTCGCAGAATTTTAATGTTACACATTCTTTCCATTGATCTCCACCATACCACTGCAGCGTAGGTTAGTAATAGTCTAATTACGCTTCCAAATATAAAGCCAAAGCGTCTTCTTCCGACTAAAGCACCATTCTGGTCTGCTCTTTTTTTTAAGTGGTGCTTCAAATTGATTTTTCGATCCAAACTACTCCCAGGTACTAAACCTTTTAGGATATCATAATTGTCTTACCCTAGAAACGGGAATCGTCCAGTTTTGTGCAATTATAAAGTAAAAAACAACAATAATTTTATTAAGGAGGGTGTGGCATGTTCTTTTTCTTTATCCCTGGATCCGCGCTAACCAACAACTTAACAAACAATATTTTCCAAATTTTGTTTATCTTAAATGCAAACAATGTTCCAGGATGCTTGACATTTTCATACGTAACTAAGCGTATATGTATATGGTTTAAGTGGTACCAAATGTGGAATTATTTTGCTTTAGAAAATTGAAAATGCAATTATGTCCATCTAAGTTTTGTGTCATATAAATTGCATTTTAATTTTTCCTTTTATTTATTTGTTTTACCTACCATTGTTGTAGCTGTTTTAATTTATCTTAAGAGTAAATTAATTAATTCAATGACATGTGTATCATTTCAAAAATGTATTTTTATTTCATAGCATCCATTCATTTAATATATTCATACTGTCATCATTCCATTATAAACTCATCATAGTGTACGCATGTATGCAATTAGGTGCAATGTGCAACATAAAACATGCAACAATATTTACGGTAAAGATTTATTTTACCTGTTTACATACTCACGTACATGGATTCGGATGTATTATCGTTATGTTTGATATTCATGTTCCCGATTGTGTTTGAAACTTTTACCTAATGAATCGGTTAAATGATTTTAATGAAATTTATTGTTCCTCAGCTTGTTGTCAGTTTGAGTAAATATGTAGTTTAAGCACAGCGCACAGTGTGGTGAAGGTGGCCATAATTGAAAAAAAAAATAAATTTTAGAGCTTTAAGACATAGCTTTGTTACATAGACTTTATTCTTTTATTAAGAGAAATAAATGTTTAAATATCTTGGCTTTTAAAAAAGTTACGGCTAATTTAAGTTAAAAGTTTTTGGTGAGTACGAAAGATAGCAGAATAAAGGGGTTTTCAACAGGGACGCTATAAAAGTAGAGCGACAGGGATAGCAGACGACGCCATATTTCTTGCTGTTTTTTTTTGACATTTCTCTTTAGTAAGGTTTGCCATTTCATGTTGGAAAGATATACGAGCCAACAACGAGTCGAAATTAATAAAATTAACTACCGAAATTTGGAGTCAGTGGCCTCAACGTTAAAAGCGCTACACGTCAAATTTATGGTCGTCATAATCGTCCTAGCAGATCAACAATTGAGCGTTTAGTGGAAAAATGTGAATCCACAGGCACAGTACAAAATGTTGCCGTGCCAGTGAGACAAAAAAGTGCCCGTAGTGTCGAGAATATTGCTGCCGATGAGGCTTTAGTTGCAGAAAGCCCAAATGTGCCTCTCACACGTCGTAATCAAGTGCTGGGCATCTCTGTGACGTCGTTGTGGCGAATTTTGCAAAAAGATCTTGGCCTACATCGTCACAAGATCAAATTGACGCAAGAACTGAAGCCGCTTGACCACCAGAGGCGTCGTATGTTCGTGAATTGGGCTGAGCAACAACTTGAAAATGATTCGGATTTTCATCGATTAAGGCTCATTTCTGGCTGAATGTGTTCGTCAATAAACATAATATGTGTTATAGGTATGCAGCAATCCACACGTACTCCATTAGTCATCATTGCATCCCGAAAAAATTACGGTTTGGTGCAGTTTATGGGCCGGTGGCGTCATTGCGCCCTTCTTTTTCCGTGATGATCAAGACCGGCACGTTACTGTAAATGGGAATCGCTACCGTTCAATGATAACTAAATATTTTTTTGCCCCAATTGGATGATATGGACTTGGGGGAAAGGTGGTTCCGACAGGACGGCGCTTCAAGCCACACAGCGAATGTCACAATCAATTTATTGAAACCCAAGTTTGGTGAACGTGTTCTCTCACGAAATGGTCCAGCCGATTGGCTGCTTTGGTCGTGCGATTTAACGCCTTTAGACTATTTCCTGTGGGGCTACGTCAAGGCTATGGTCTATGCCAACAAGCCAGCGACGATTGATGCAATTCGTACGAATATCAAACGTGAAATTGCAGCAGTATCGGCCGATTTATGCTTGAAAACCGTCGAAAATTGGGTTCAGCGTCTAGAATTCTGCAAGCGTGCCCGTGGTGGCCCTGCAAAAGAAAACGAGCTCCATACATAATGTCATCGAACGTGATTTTACAGAAATAAAGAATTTCATTGATATCCAAAACCGTTTTTGATTTATTTAAAAAAACTTTTGTAGCGCTCTTACTGAAAAACTCGATATAAAATATATTGTCGATAGAGCAGGTTTATTTTTCTTTCTTTAGTATTGTGTTCTAACAATATGGCATTTCTATTTTTTTAACTTTTGGCAACGCTTTTTACTGTTATTCTTAAATTGAGTAAAAGAAGCATTTATTATTTAAAAGTTTTAAGTTTAGGTAGACTTAAAAAAGGGTCAACGTGTCCCTAACTAATATCTATACAGAATTTCATTAAGCTCTCGATTTTTGCTCTCCGTTAGGGCAATATCATTTTAAGAATATATGGGAAGGACACGAATCCTTGAAACTGAAGTGATAAAAATTTATGTTTTTATTGAATTTTATTAACTAAAGTATGCGTGTGAAATAAGGAGAGAAAAATTTTTATTTTTTACTTTTTAAAAAAAAAAAAAAAAAGTTTTTGAGGCAGGCATATGCTTGTTAGGAATAAAAAGAAATTAAGGCAGATCATGAAGCGTGTTATGACTAATGTGTACACAAAATTCCAATTAACAATCATTTTTCTCTTCATTGTGGTAATTTTCATTTTCAGGATATATGAAAAGGACATGAATCCTTGAAGCTTAAGTAATACAATTTTGGATCGGATTACATTTTTTTAACTAAAATAAGTGCACCAAGTTTTATTTATTAATGATAACTGTTTCCATTTTTCCCCACTCGCCATATGAAATTACTACACTGTGCAGCGTTGCCACAATGAGTACTTTCTATTATTCAGTATACCGTACGCGGTACTTGCATTGGTATTACAAATAAAAAACTCCATTTTATTTTAACAAATCTATTAATAAAAATTGATCAAATAAAGATAAAATACCATATTTTTTTTATTGTATAAGCTTTATGCGTTAATTGTTGCAAAAATAATGGTGAAGACAAAAACAATTTTTATTTTTTATACTTTGTTAAGTTTAAGTCGATTAAAAATAAAATTTATTTAAACGTTGTTTTTTCTGGTTGCTGAAAAATAAAAGCACCAAAAAAAATGTAAAGGGAATATTGGACCAGTTGAATCAGTGTCAATATAAAAAAAAAGCAACCAACATGTTTTGGGTAGATTTAACAATATTTTACCAAAACTAAAAACATGTAATGTATTACAACGTGTTACATTTATTAACATTTGACTTACAAGTTTTAAAAGCATTTCTTGTAAAAATAATAACAAAAACAAAACTTAACATAAAAAAACTGATGGAATTGGGTTAATGAATAATGATTGTCTGCATTCAAGTAAGAACGTATACCATAAATGACAAGAAAATCTGGAATTTTGAAGGTTATGTCAAGATATGCACAGTTGGTGATTTGATCCGTTTTTTTGGAAAAAATTAATTCCAGCTAATTTTTTGGACTTATGCTTTAAGATTTTCTCTATATTTTTGGAATTTACTCATTCACGCTCACAATATTTCACGCTTGACAAGTACGTCACTTTCATGACCCTTTACATTTTTTAGCTTTATATACAAAAGTTTTAAAATTTCTTAGCTTTTATGGACGTGAGTTATTTAAAGAACTTTTAAAAAAATTTGTTTTTAATTTTAACTAACCTATTTACTAGTTTTCAAGAACTGACATTTATTCTTACTCCTTCAGAAATCTTAAACAAAGTGTTTAGTAATGTGTTACGCTAGACGTAAAATTTTACGTTTCCCTTGCTAAAATTTACTAAATGCTACATTCTGTTTACTTAAATGGAATTTCACTTACTTCGTCTTAAAAATACAGGGTGTCCCACCCGACAAATTTGTATTTTTAAATACGAATATTTTAAAAAGTAATTAACGGTGCAGAGGAGGGTGGGGTGGCACTGTTGGAATTATCGATTGTGCGGATTTGTCAGTGTTTATGTCGCAGTGGTCGAGTAAGCATCGCGCGTTCTCTATGGAGATATTTTTTAAGAGTAATGATTCTGACGTAATTGCTCGTCGACAATTTTGTTCAAAGTTCAGCATTCGGCGAAAACGTGATGGACCTAGTGTAAATTTAATCTGTTTGTGGGTGCAGAGATTCTGCGCAACTGCCTCGGCTATGAATGTCTCACGAACAGGGCCTAGTCAAACTTCAAGGTCTCCCGACAACATTAAACTGGTTAAAAGCAGTTTACGTAAAAATCCACGATTTTCAATACGGGAAAGAGCAGCCTCATTTGGATTATTCATGAAATTTTAAAAAAGGATCATTTTAAAATTCAAATCGCTCAAGAACTGAAACGATGTTGGAGCGTTTTCTCACTGTAAACTTAATTTTTTTGGAGCGACGAGGCTAATTTTCATTTAAACGACCATGTCAACAAGCAAAACTGCCGTTACTGGTCTCCAAGAACCCGCAACCCTCGAGTAAAATATCAAAAACCATTGCATTGCCCCAGGGTAACTGATTGGTGTGCCTTATCCACGCATGAAATAATTGGACCAATTTTTTTTTCGAAAATTTTCGAGGCCAGGCGACGAATGTCAACGTTTAAAATTCTTTTCGCCAAACCTGGGAGATTATCCATTGTTCTCCTTATACGCGTGGATTCAACAGGATGGGTCGACTGCACACACAGCCAGAGCTTCGATGGATTTCCTTTAGGAAAATTTTCCCTAAAAACTGATCAGTCGCTTTGGGGACATCCCATGGCCACCGAGGTCGCCCGATCTAACTCCCATGGATTTTCTTTATGGGGCTACCTCAAAAAAAAGGTTTATAATGACAATTCCCATTTTTTTGTGGCTTTAGAGGAAAATATTCGTCGATAAATCAGCTCAATTGAATTAAGTTCACTACAGCTTGTGGCGCAAAAGGCTCCGTTTTGAACAGTGTGTTCAACTCGAAGGAAAAAATCTGGATGATATACATTTTAAAAAATAAAATCCATTCAATGCTCTTGATTAAACTTTTTGTCAATTATTATGTTTTTTATTTAAGTTTGAAATTATAAAATGCCACCAGACACCCTGTAGTTTGATATTTAATACGATTCGTCTTTTGTTTGTGTTTTCAAGAGCTGAACACCGCATACTTAAATATTAACTTTTGTTTGGATTTAAGAATTTTGAATGCAACCTTAAAGCGACATAGTGAATGTGACAAACGGCATTTAGTATTACTATTTCTAAATTTTGCGTTCAGTTTAATTAATTTTTTCTGTTTGTGAACTTTCTTTAGGATTTTCTGCATAAAAAATAGTTTATCAATAAACAAAACAATTTTTAAACATTTAAAATGACGATTATTCAGTTCATCATCTTTTTGGCTAGCTGATTGCTTTTCTTTTACAATCATCGTAGTCTTTATGTAAAAAGTTTAAGATTAAGAGTATCTGAAATTTTTCTATGTACATACATACATACATATGTACATCATGTACAAACATTCATAAACAAATAATAATAAAATAGGTCATGTTAGATTTCAATACATTCTTAATTGATTTTCTTTACTTAACAATAAATTTAACTACTTAAAAAAATAATTTTTATCACAAGGTTACACCCATAAACCGCAACCAACCACGTTATAATCGATAGTTCAAGAAACAAACGGTTAAAGTAATGCTTTGGGCTTCAAATCATTGTGTTTTCATTTGAATGTCAAAATCATCATTATTGTGATGTGATATTAATCACTAAATCATAATTAAGTCAAAAGATAAAATGTATAACAATGTTAACTGAAGCAATTTCCAAATAAGTAAGTACATACATGTGCAGAGACCGATAAATATCAATACAGATATTTAAAAGCGGTAAAATAATTTTTTTTATATTATTAGTCAGCAGCATACGAACGTTTTAGGAGATTTCGGAGTTTTACCTAAAAAATTTCAAATTGCATTAAAAACAAAATATTGTTTGAATTTTAATTTTTTTTTATTAAAATAATGGAAAAACTCTTATAACATATGAAATTCAAACGAGGAAGTCACAAGGGACAACAAAAACAAAGACATACAATTTGTTTTCATAGAAAATCTTCAAATAAAATGAATCTTTTATATAAATAATTTGTTCTAATATTTTTAAAACGTCGAACGTTAAGTTAGTAAAACATAAGACAAAAGACTGTAAATAAAAACTCTTTTTGCCAAAATATTAAAGAAATATTGTAAACAAACCTTAACCCCAACACGTGGTTTAAAACAAATGTAAACAGAGAATTAAAAAAAGCCGGCTTTTGCACATAAAATTGTTGTCGATAATGCAGTGCATTAAGAGTGAGAGTTTGTTTACGTCGATCTAGTTTATTTACAAGTTTCTCTTTTCAAAGGTTTTGTTTATTTTTTCACAAAAAACTAGCTTTTTGTTTAACAACAATCACTTTTGCTTATTGCCATTCAGTGTTTAAGACAAGATTTCTTAAAATTTATTAAAACACTTTTGTTTAAACTTTCAGTCTTTGCCCGATCGTTGAGTTGTTTAAACCGTTAACTATTTTAACGTTAAGAAATCGGTAAAAAATAACGGAATATATTTAAAAGAAGTGAAATTGTTAATAAGGTGAAAATTAGTTATATATAATAAAAATGTATACATATTTAAAAGTTAAAATTAAGCAAAAAATTTAAAAAAAAATTATATGAAAAATTTAAGTTTTACTCGCATTTTTTTTAATTGTTAAATTATTAAAAAATTTATAAAAAAAAACTTTAAAAAAAAAATATTGGAATAAACAAATTAAGATTTGAACAAAATTTTTAAAAAATTCCATTGCTTCAATAATTGTATTACGTTTTTCAATAAAAAAAATTATAAAATACATATTTTATTTTAAAAAAAATCATTTAAGACAAATTTTCAAGATTCTAATAAGATATTTGTTAACTTATTGTTTTAATAACAAAAACCAGGGACTGTAAATAAATATTATTTTCGATGTTTTAATGAAAAAAAATCATGTACAAAGAAACCTCGGGAAGTCAAGTGAAGTACACCATTTTGATAGTATTAAATGGATTTTATAAAAATCACATGATTTTTAAAACTTTTAATTTTTTCTAAAAAAATAATAAATATTATAAAAATTATTTTTTTTAATGTTATTTTTGTTGGCAGAAATAATTGTTTTTTTTAGGAAAAATAAAGATTTAGAAAATAACGATTACGTTTAATAATAATTGATTTTTATAAAAATTTAAAAATAGTAATAATTATGTCAACAAAAAATAAATATAAAAAAATAATTATTTTTTTAAGAAATAAAAATTATTTTTTTAAGATATAAAAATTATTTTTTAATTTTTATTTTTTTGTCAAAAAATAATTATTATTAATTTTTTTTGACAAGAAATATTATTTTTTTTTTAAATTTTAATTTCGTTGGCAGAAAAAAAATTGTTATATTTTTAGCTGATAATTATAATTGGTTCTTAAAAATATTTAAAAAATATTAATTTTTTCTGACAAAAAAACAAACATTAAAAAATAATAATTATTATTTGACCAAAAAAATCAAAAAATACTTTTCGACAAAAATTTATAAAAAAAAATCAAATAAAATTTTTTTTTAAGATTTATTTTTTTTGCATAATTTTTAAGAACCCTGTAAAAAACTGTTCTAAAACTTTCTAAATAAAACAAAAAATTGTTGGTTTTACAGGGTGTGCCACCATTTTAGATTATTATTTAAGAACATTGTTTTGGCCTTTTGACACTCAATGTTAATTATAATTCAATTGTCAAGGGATTTTACAATTATTTTTCTTTCTAAGAAAAGTATTCAAAGCAAATCTCATTTGGATACCAATTAAAAAATACATTTGGAGGGTCAATACGATTTTATGGGGAGAGAAATAAAAATAAAAATTAACGACGAGTGTTAATTTCACTTTCCATTGCATATCATTTTATGTTTCTTTGCCTTTTGTCAAACAACGAAATATGTAATAAAAAAAATACTTTTCTAAAATAGTAAGAAAAAACAAGATTTCTTAATATTTTTTTAAAGTTATTTTTATATAAACAAATTCAAAGAAAAATTTTACTTTCTTTAAAAATAAATTTTTTTTCTTAATAAATTCTGTCGCAAATAAAAACAAACAAGATTTTAAACAAACGAAAATCGAAACCTTTAAAAAAATCCCAATCATTAATATTAATGAGTTTGAAATAAATAAGTTAATAAACTCACAAAACTTGTATGTATAACACAAAAAAAAAAGTAAATAAATTAATAAATTATTGTTTTTACAAACAAATAACAGTGATTATAATAAACAATAAAAAAAATTATATATAACAAATTTAAAATGGGACTAATGAAACCAATTAACATTTTAAATACAAAATTATTTTTCGCCCATGTTCTGACAATCGCATTTCGCAAAATATTGGCGATGCGATTTGAAATCGCATAACAGGTGTTCTGAAGTTCACAATCGCAAGAAAGTTTGCGACTTCAAATCGCAAGAGGTAGATGAGGTGAACCGATGTTTTTTGCCCAAACTAGGTTAAAAACAGCCAATCAAACTATGCATAATTATAATATATGGGGTTTTTGTTATAATTTTCACAATTTGTTTTATTTTTTGTAAACAGTCTCAATAAAAATTAAATTTTAAAAAACTGTTAGTTATGTACATCTTCATTTTGCAGTTGCATACTTTTTTTATGTATGAACTTTATTGGAAAACAAGAAAGAAAAAATGTTGTTGCAGAAATAGGTACAATTTGTTATATATTCCTTGGTTTTTTGTTTTGTATTTTTAAAAGAAACATGTTTTTATTTTCGAATACATCATCGAAAAAAAAACAAAACGCAAAAAAAAACGCGTGAACTACAGAACATGCAAAAAAAATGTTTGCGATTTACAAATCGCATGTGATTTGACAATCGCGTGAGAGTCAGAACATGGGCGTTTATTCTAATTTATTTTTGTTGATTAAAATACATATTCAGCTAATTCACAATGTTTTCTTTATAATATAAATTAAATTTTTATATTTATAACCACAATTAAAAGGAAAAACAAAAACACAAGCAGTTTCTTAATTCCACAAAAAAATACTGATTTCATTGCAATCATCAACAAAAATATTGCAACTGTAACAGCAAGAGCAGAAAAACGCGTGATAAATACTCTTAAAGCCGGGCAACAAGAAGCAGAATTGGGAAAGAAAACCACGATCAAAACAAAACAAACGCAATTGGCAACACGTACACAAACACTTACATCTGCTACTAAAAAAAACTATGGCTGCGGTCAATTGGTTTTGTTTGGTGTTGGCATTCGGTAAGTGCAACACATGAAATATAATTTAAAAATTTTTTATACAAATTAACAAAATACAAATTAGTAAAATTATGAAATAAAAAAACAAGAGCGCTATACTAGGCTGTGCCGATTCTTATGTACCCTTTACATTGGTCCTTCATAGCTGGTACACTCAAAAAATCATTACAGTAACTGACTGTAAGTTATTTAGGATTTTTTTTATTCCAACAATTTCCAATATTATTAAAGATTTTATCTTAATTTGAGTTTATTTATAAGATTGGTTGAAGGCTATGTTTGAGTTGTGGAAAGAACTCTTGAATGTTTGGGTTTGTTTATAATAATTCTCAATAAGTTTATTGGGGTTATTTTATAAAGGCAGAAAATATTCATTAGGTTTTTCTAGAGTTTGTTTGAGGTCTGTTGATTATTTGGTGTTAGAACTAATGAAATGAATGTAGATAAACTTAACCTACAACAAACCCTATTAATAAACTTAATTTGGGATCAAATCTTAAATAATATTTGAAATTATTTTAATTTTAAGCATTTGTTTGTTATATGAAACGAATGTTGGGGGTTTTTAAACAATAATTTTAATTTTAATTAAAAAAATGTTGACACCACACTTCACACATGGACCATAATCTGTAAGCATTGAATAAAAAAGTTGTTGTAAAGTGGCTTCTCCAGCTTTTCAACTTATTTTGTTACTTTGAAGGACACTTTGTTAAAGAAACCAGCACTACTTAGCTTCTATATAAAGTATATATATTGAGTTTTAATCGCAACGAAATGAAAAGATTTAGCAACTTAAGTGTATTTCGACAAATTTACTATATGAATTGCTTTTGAAAGTTATACAGCAACAAAATAATTTAAATAAGTAGATATGGACACCGACACATAAATCATAAAAAAACATTTTAAAAAACTTTAAGTAAATAAACTTCCACTTAATAAAGTAAATTTATGTAATAAAAGGTTTATTTATACACAATTATCTATGCGAGGGCAAATAGAGAAATAAAAATCAAAATTTGGTGAAAAAGTCTTTAAAACTTGGCCTAATTACTTAACAAATTGAACTCTATACACCTTAAGTATTTTGTAATAAAAATTTTGTAACATTTATAATTTGCAAGAACGTTTGTCTCAGAAATATTTCGGATAGTTTGGCATCAATACCCAAGACGTAGAAAGTCATCTATAATATATGATGAGAACAAATAAATAATTTTTTTAAAAACATTATATTTTATATCTTTAAGGTATTTTCTAAATAATTAATTTCGCACCTGTAACGGTTGTGCGAAAAAATACAACCAAACTTTTCAACTGGTTTACAAAATGTAGAATTAAAAAAAACTAAACAAGCAAAAGCAACACTGTAAGAAGTTTTGGCAAAAAGTTTTATATTTTTTTTAAAATACTTATAAGGAGTCCTAAACGTTAAATTGACAGCATAAATAGTTAATAACTTGTTTCCTGTTGCAAGTCGTTTTGGTTTTATTTTTCAAAACCATTTGATTAGTTAAGGTTATGTTTTACCAAGAATACGTACTTACCACTGTAGAAACACAAGATTTTCATTACTAAGTGCAGGGTGTCTGGTTGCAAATTTATCTTTTTTAACACGATTGTTTTAATAAGTTATAAACGGTGCGGAGGGAAAGTGGCGCCATTGGAATTATCGATTGTGCGGATTTGTCAGTCTCGATGTCGCAGTAGTCAAGTGAGCATCGCGCGTTCGCTGTGGAGACATTTTTTAAGAGTATTGATTCTTACGTAATTGTTGTCGACAATTTTGTTCAAAGTTTGGTATTCGTCGAATACATGATGGACCGAGTGTAAATTTAAGTCGATCGTGGGTGCAGAGATTCCACGCAATTGCTTCGGCTATAATTGTGCCACCACCAGGGCCCAGCCGATCTTCAAGGACTTCCGAAAAAATTTAAGTGAAAATCCGCGACTTCTAATACGGAAAAGAGCGGCCTTAACTGGGACTTCCAAGAGCGCTTTTTCATAAAATTTAAAAAAAAGGATCTGAAGTTCCATCCTTTAAAAATTCAAAGAAAGTGACTTTAACGCAAAATTTTTTTTGAAACGATGTTGGGGCGTTTTCGCATTAAAACTCCCATATTTTGAAGCGATGAGGCTAATTTTCATTTATAGGGCCACTTCGACAAGCAACTGATCTCCAAGAACCCGCAACCCTCAATTGAAACATCAAAAACCATTGCATTGCCCCGGGGTAACTGTTTGGTGTGCCTTATCCACGCATCAGATAATTTGACCATTTTTTTTTCCAAAATTCTTAAAGTCAGACGACTAATGTCAACAGTGAAAATTATCGACATATGTTTACGGAATTCTTTTTGGCAAACCTGCGAGAATATCCATCGTAATCTTCACGTACGTGGTTTAAATAGGATGGGGCGACTACACACACAGCAAGAGCTGAATTTGGTTCGGAAAAATTTCCTCTAAAAATTGATCAGTGTCGTTTGGGACATCCGATAGCCACCGAGTTCGCGCGACTTAACTTCCATTTATTTTTTTAATGGGGCTACCTTAAAGAGAGGGTTTATAATGACAATCCCCAAAATCTTGTGGTTTATAAGAAAATATTCGTCGAAAAATCTGCTCAATTAAACCCAGTTTACTGCAGCGTGTGGCGCAGATGAGGAGGCTCAGATTTGAGCAGTGTTCAACTCGAAGGAAGGCATCTGGATGAAATTTTCTTAAAAAAAATAAAATCCGCATTTCCATTCTACCGTTCAATGGCTCTTAATAAAACTTTGTGTCAATTACTAACATTTTTTTTATTTAAGTTTAAATATATAAATCTGCCACCAGACACCCTGCATTTGCTTAAATGATTTAATTGAACCAACAATGCCTTTCCCTTACATGTGCAATAATTACATTTTAATAAAAAACTTTGTGAAAGCATTTTAAAAGTTACATACTTATTGAGAGCTCGAAAATTAAAGGTGGCAAATTAAAAAAAATAATTGGTTTTTCAAGCTAAACACTGTGTAGAACAGCGGTGCCCAACGAGAGAAGGTAATATATGAGAATGTGTGATGCAAAATTACCCTGAGTTGTTGTTACTTTTTTTTTGTTTACTCTCTTTGTAATAGTTTTTTATGGGTACTCGTGCTGCGTACATGTAAAACCCGATTATTAATCGGCCCCCGGTGGCGCTCTGGGCTAACATTGGTGTAGATTTATTTAAACAAATTAGATTTTTCATTTGAACGAGAAAATAGTATTTTGAACTCGGAAAAAATCAGCTTTCAATCAGTTCGATTTTTATCATTTTAATTTTTCTCCTATTTAGGAAACTGTTTAATATTTGTTTCAAAATTTGTCTATTATTTATTTAACTAATTTAAAGAATTATTTTCTGTGATACATTGTTTTATAAAAGCACACGTTTTATAAAAAAAAAATATGTTTTTCCTTAATAGCTGCAAATTTTCTATTAATATTATGCATGTTCTTTTACCGCCTTACAAAAGGTCAATCGGTCAGCTTATTGTAGCAATTTTCTGTTTATTTATTACTTCGACTTTTGCCATTCTGGATTTGGTTTAAAAAATCGCATGTCTCTTTTTCTAAAAAGCCTAAAGTGCTAAAAATCCCAGTTATAAATTGGTTTTCCTTTCCCTTTTTTATGTTATTAGAACGGACTTCACAAACAGACACACACAAATGCAAAGAAATTACAAAATCTGCTCTAGATTAAGACAAATCCTTCAGGCCACAATTAAAGTGGACTTTTTGCACACAATACAATTAAAAAACAAGGTAAAAAAACAAAACCAGTAAAAGAATCGAACGTTTAACGAATAAAAAAAACAAAAATAACTAAACGATTTTGGATGCGTTATATTGTGTTTTAAGCGTTGTTCACATAAAATCCGGAAGGACGAATTTTGTTTTGAGTTTTTAATTAAATTTTATGTATGCTGAAATTCCAGGCAGCAAAATCCCGGGATTTTTCGGGATTTGGGTTGACTCTTGTATTTTTATTTCCTAAATTTTTAACACATTACAAAGTATTTAAAAAGTATGTTACTTGCCCCCATTTCTGATACTTTTTAAAAATTTTGTCCCTAAGAAAAAAACAAAAGGTTAAAATTGTGTTTTAGTACTTTTGTGACTTTCACAGTTATAGCGATTCGACCGATTAAAAAAATTTATTAAGTTTTTAGTACTTTTTTAAAAATTTCGGGGTAAAAATTTAAGGAGTAAAAAAAGATAAAACTTTTTTTTTGGTATTTTGAAGTACTTTTTGTAACTTCTAAATAAATAAAGGTAGAAACATAATCCAAATTGAGTTCGATAGCTACAGAACACAATTCACGTTAAAAACGGCATTTTTGGCTACTTTATGCACAAAAAGTACTTTTTCACATTTTAGGTACTTGTTTAGCAGTTTTTAAAATGATAAGTCTATAAATATGAAATTAGGAACCATTTTCTCAGATTAAGGTCAAAAGCCCATTAAGTGTACAAAAAGTACTTTTTCACATTCTTGGTACTTTTTTGCGATTTTTGAAGTTTTGAAATAAAAATATGGAATGAAGGACTACTAACTAACGCAGATTGAGGTCAAAAGTTAGATAAGAAGACAAAAAAATATTTTTTTCTAATTTTTGGTACTTTTTTACATTTTGGAGTCAATAAATTTTAAAAAAATATTTTTCAAATTTTAGACAATTTTTGTAGATTTTAAGATTTTAAGTTTGCAAATAAAAATTAAGAAATTTTAATCTAGATTAAGGTTGATAATAACCAAAAATTGCGTTTCTTGTATTTTTGTACTTTTTTTTTTTGGATTTTCTGATATTTTGGTTTTAAAAATATGAAATAAAGTTCGGAAATTTTAAAATTCTAATTAGAATTCCTATATTAAAAGCATTGACAACTCGATTGATCGAGTAGAATTTCGATTCGAATTAATTGCAGTAATTTGTCCCTTGTTGATCCTGATTGAAATCAAAAGTCAACTGATGAGTCAAAAAGTACTTTTTAAAAATGTTTGGTATTTATTTTCGTTTTAATGGAATTATAGAGTCAACGAATATAAAATTGATGACTTTTGACACAGATTAAGGTAAAAAGTCTATTATTCATGCTGTCAGAAAGTACTGGTTTCATATTTTTGGTACTTTATTTTAATTTTTTTAAGACTATGATTCTAGAAACATGAAATTAAGGCATATTAACCCAGGTTGAAGTTCGAAAGTCATTAAACTAAAAAATTTTAATTCCGAAAAAAAGGATTGTAAGATCTTGCAAGCGTTTCAATTAAGTCTTAAACTCTTTTGTACTTTTTTAAAAACTTCGGTAACGAAGTGATGGAATAATTGGTAGTAATTAATAATTGCATAGTGCCGGAATTACCTCAAAAGTTTGCTTAATTTTTGCTTTTCACATTCTAATAACACTTGGAAGTTTTTTATTTTACTTTTTTTCACAATTAATTGCTGTTTGCACTCACCAGACATTAAAGATTATATTGTGACTTGACTTTCACACTTGCCATATACGACCGATCGCAAAAGTTGCTTTATATGTTATGCAATTATCAAATTAAAGGTTAATGGCGAACACGATTTTGGGGCACAATACCAGTTGCCACCATAATAAGGAAAGTTGAAGTTTTTCATTTCATTGCATATTTTATAATTTTTATAATTAACATTGATCTTGAAAAAAGGATGGAATGAGAGAGAGAAGAAAACAAGTTGTTTGCAACTTTGATAAAACCAAATATGAGTGGCTAAGTCAAGATATCTTGATTTAAAGAAAATTTTCAACAACTTTGCTAGAGTTTTCTTATATGCAAGTTTAGTTGTCAAGCTAGTTGGGAGTGGAAAATTAAACGCTTATTTGAAAAAGGCAAGACCAATTTAAAATTAAACTCAAAGTAAAAGTGTAACACAACAAGTTAGATTTAAAAAGTAAAATTTAATTTCAAATAAACAAAAAATTATGTTAATATAGTTATAGCCATGTAACAAGTTTAGTTTATTCACCTTTTAAGGAGGGAATTGTTAAGAAAAAGTTTCAATATAAACCAACAACAAATGATTTTTTTGGGAATATGTAGGTTTTTGAGTGTATCTATAAAATGTTTTATCAATTAATTAAAACAAAGAGAAAAAGATATGGAATAAATCCTTTTTGTAAAGGCATACATATATAACGTACAATAATTGATAATTAATTGGGCTTGTAAGTGAATTTAATCGGCTGCCAAAAGCAAAAAGTTGTTAAAACGTGTCAACCATTTTTACAAAAATGTTTAATAAAAAAAACAACATAATTAGTAAAGAAAAAAGGTAAAAACAAACTTTTACCAATTGCTTTTGGCAATATTAATGATTGGATTTACTGTAATTAAAATCATGATCAAACGGTTTAAAATAAAATAATTCAAATAAATAGAAACAGCAAATACAAGTCAATGACATGAACAAGAGCAAGTTTTAAACAAAATAAAAAAGGCGTTTAATAAACACTGATAAAAGTTAACAAATAAATTAATTAAAGCTTTGATTACACTCTGCTCTACGTAAGGCATGAATTTCGCAGGCCCAGTTCCTGCTTTAAGCCCTGCAGTAAACTACGGATATACAAAAAGGATAACAACTGGGTTTTCTGAAGGGTGGCTGATAAAAGCTGCTACCAAAAAAAAATAACCTTTTGGTTAGATTTCGCGATTTCGAAGCTGGAAGCCTTTAAATTACCGCATATGTATTTAAGTAATTCATGAAGCTTTGAAAATAATTGAACTCAAATGGCATACACCCTTGGTGACAAATGTGCGACATCTTATTAAGTTTTTTTTTGGAACAGCTTTGAGCAGCCACCCGTATATCCACACCACATATCTACTTCATACGTGGTAGTGTGTTGTACATTGGTTTCTTTGTGATGCCTATAAAGAGGCAAATGTCCTCATCCGTGCATTAATTAGTATCCCTAATGCAGGATAAAATATTTGATAGACCAGTTTTAGGCGCAAGCCAACCAACTTTTCAGTCTGCTCTTTTATTTTTCTATTTCGAAGGCTTAATGAGGTTTTAAACGCGCTTGAATCAAATCAATATAATCACCAATTTGGCTTCAGAGTCAACATAAAACCATCGCACAAACCCCCTGGTTGGTACAGGTTATAAAAAGAGCCTTTGAGGAAAATAAGTACTGCTCCACGCTTTTCATTGTTGTCTCTCAAGCTTTCGATAAAGTATGGCATGAAGGCCTTTTAAACAAACTTAAGCTGAACCATCCAGCCGAAATTTTTAACCTATTAGAAAAGTACAGTAAGCCGGTAGACAATTTATGGATCAAAGAGGGAAGCCAATTAAGTTGCTCTCAACCAATAGAAGCTGGTGGTCCTCAAGGGAGTATATTAGGTCCAATTCTGTACGCGCTTTACACAGAAGATATGTCAACCAACAATTTTACCTACATGTCAACATTTGCTGATGGTACTGCTTTTTTTAGAACTTATAAAGACCCTAATGAGGCTTGGAACGAACTTCAACAACACGTTACCCAAGTAGAGAAATGGGCAAAGTTATAGGGAATAAAAATAAATTAACAAACATGTATTCACGTACCTTTTACTTTGGCATTCACCTGGATCGTCGCCTTACATGGAAGTCACATATAGAAGTCATATGGAAGTCAAATTAAGCCTTAAGCTACACAAATTCATTGGCTAATTGGCAGAAGCTCTGTGCTTCGTCTTCATTGTAAGCTTCTACTCCTCTACAAATTGATTTTGAAACCAATTTGGTGCTACGGTCCCATTGCTTCCGCCTCAACATAGAAAAAAATTCAACAGCGTGAAAACCAAATCTTAAGACTGATAGCTGGTGCTCCTTGGTATATTACAAACAGAAATATCCACAAGGATCTACAAGTTCTACTAGTAAAATGTGAAATCCTAAACTTAGTCGACAAGTACAAGGTGGGCTAAAAGAAATCACTCTATTGGACGATGCTTTTATTTTTGCAAATGGCGGCCAATGTCAAATCTGTTTTGACATTTGTAAACTAAACAAATGTAGAATAGAAGTGAACAAGCCATGAAGCGATACACTCCCCAAGAACACGGAATAATTGTGTGTATTTTTTTGCGTAACAATTCGTCTGTGGTGTTGGCGCAGCGCGAGTTCCGTCGCCGATTATCCAGTCGTCCGGCACCGACTGCGCAAACACTGCGCCATTTGGCCACCAACCTTGAAAAGTATGGGACCACACGGAACGCTGCCAAGAGTGGCCGGCCTCGAAACGCTCGTCCTGCGAATATCGTCGCTGTTGGCGAAGATATCGAGCTGTCGCCAGAAACATCTACCAGCCGCCGTGCCTCGCAGTTAGCCATCAGCCGGTCGTCTCTAAGGCAAAGTGCAGTCCGTGCATCAGCTGCTGTCTGTCGACCGCCAAACGCATCGGATGACTTTTTTTGGCCCACCTTGTGTTTAAATAAACTGGAAATACACCCAAATCCACACGCTCGAAACATCTTGCAACATAGTGGGCACACTCGTGTGAAAAGAAGGGATACTATTGCGCTTAGATAAAACCATTTGAATTTATTTATTTTTTTTTTGAGAATTAAAATTTTTGTCTTTTCTCGCTGGACTAATATCAATTACCTAGTTTTAAGATTTGAATACTTATTGTTTGTTCGCAATATTCATTAAAAAAATATTAGAAGAAAAAAAAACATTTTTTGGATTAATCCCATTTACGCTTAAAATAATCTTTTTAAGCTCACACCAAGTACGGTTTCAAACTTAAATCAATCCTTTTTTGTCTTAAACGTAGCTAAAAGTAAGAAATTCGTACCACATAAATCGTACTTGGTTTAAGAAAATTCGTATTTAGTTTCAGAAAATCCGTACTCACTGTACTTTTGACACCGCTGCGGACGGCTTTATTTAAGCAAGATCACTTGGTTTAATTTTTGACTGTATTATTAATAAAAAGTTGTAAATTTAAGAGTTAAACAATTAACAATTTTTTTTTTTTTGTTTTTTACATAACGATGATATATTGATATTTTTTATTGAACTACTTTTTTTACAAAGTCATTTTTCATTTTAAATGCTTCAGTTATGTTGGTATGTGGACTTTCATATGTAGATGAACGAGCACAATCATCTGCGATGACGATCAACATTAAAGCAACCTTTTAAACGAATGGCAGAGTTGCTTACAAATAAATGATTTGGAATTTTCAATTTTCAAATTAAAATTAAAAATTTTTTATTTTTTCTATTAAAACAATTAAACAACTTTGAGTTGTTACTTTTTGTTAAATTTACAAACATTAGGTTAACTACCGGATATACAACAAGAAACATTTAAAAACAGCAATAAAAACAATTTTCTGTAATTAAAAAAAAAAGCGAGACGGAGTTTGTAATACTTTTTTTAAACTACTTTAAAACAAAATTCTTATGCAATTTTAGTTTAAAAAAATTAAAAGCGTTATTTAATTTAAGTTAATTTTAATTATTTTATGTTTTTACCTCATTGATGTTCAACGAGAAAGCATGATTTGTGAGAGTGTATGGGTGCTTTTTATTTTATTTAAAAAACTTAGTTGAAAGTTAGAATCCTAGCCAGCGAAATCTGTTAGATCTCTGACAGATATGTAGACCAAATTGACAGATTTCTTAATAAGTTGTGTCACACTTCTAAGCGCGAGACATATAAAGTTGTTGCCACGAAATTTGACAGACATGTCGTGGAAAATTCGTTGCCGATATGTCTAAGAATTTTGAAGGAAATTTCCCCGGAATCTGATGGAAAGTTGAATAGAAGCGTTTAAAATTATTTTATTAATTTACAAATATTTTTAGTTTAAAACGTTTTTTTATTTTTTTTTTAATTTGTGTAGAAATTTTTTTTCTGTCCAAATTTTTAAGTTTTGATTTAAATTTCTCTTCTATATTTATTTTTTAAATTTATTTATTAAAAAACTTAAACTTGCCTCAAGTAGGAATCGAATCGACTTTGAACTACCACAAACGCTTTACTTTGTTTTGTGATTGCTAAAGTCCTTTTTAATGGAAGTGTAATTAAAATATCCAAAAACATATTAATCAAGATAAATTAATGCAGTTAAAGATTTTATATCGAAGGCATGAACTAAAACAAATAAAAGAACAGACATGTCTGTTAGAAATCAATTAGTAATCTTACAGATGCGTCGTTCATCAAAATTCCCAGCCATGCCAGCAGAAATCTGTAAAATATCGGTTCGAATCAAGTCAGATTTTTTTCAGACCATATGATAAAGACATTGCTGACCAATTGGGATGGCTTGGAAAATAAGGTATGCCACAAAACCCCGTTGCTTATTTCATGGCGGAATTACAAGCCAAAACGAAGACATGTAACAAGGAAATAAAAAAACCACACATACATTTCCGTAAGAAATGAATTAAGTCGAAAAACATGTCGTACATGGAATGACCAGACATGTCTTATAGAAATAAGTAAGACATCCGTATTAATCAAGTCCGATTGTTGTTAAACTTGTCTGATCCAGACATTAAATAGCCAAATAAATGTTTTGTGTTTTTTTTTTCTTTCATTATTTTGGTTTTGCCGAAACAGTGAGATTTGGCTTTCGTTGATACTCGTGTTGTGTAAATGCAAAATCTGCTTTGTGTTTGGTCCCCTAAGACTTACTTGGCCGTTTGTAATAGGCGATTTTAAGCAAAAATTTTATTATTTTAATAATATTAATAAATTTATGTATGTTTTTATAAGTACAAAATTATAACCAAAAAGGAAAAAATATTTGAGTTACATCTGCTACAAATTAACACTTTATTTTAAATAACCCTTAAAAAAATATTAAAAAATTTTTTAATAAAAAAAATTTCAGAAAAATGTAACAAAACTTCAAATTATGAAATATTAATAAAAATAAAATTTTAAAAAGCATGTTTTATTTTTTTTAATAAAGGCTTGTTAACAAGTACATATGTACAAGTAGCGTTATTTGAAATAGTAAAATAAAAATAGCAATTATAGTTCCATGGATGTAAAAAAAAATAAAACATGTTTTCTTATGTTTTATTGTGAATATTATTTCAAAATATTTTGTTAAAGAACAACTAAATTACAATTTTGAAAATGTTTGCTGGTGACATTACAACTCGCCAACAATCACAAAGTAGTTATGAGAATGAATGGTTTGGTGGTTTTCTACATAAAAAAAATGTTTAAAATATATTTTTTTACAAATAAAAGAAAACAAGTGGTTATTTTGAAAATAAAAAAAAATTTTGTTAAAACATTAGAGCCTAAAAAATTATTTTGAGTCATAAAAAAATTTATGTATCGATTGGCAAATACATATTAGAGGCCAGCCAAAGACGACACTAAATAAGGCATCATCTCGAATTTTCAATTCATTTCATATACCTTACGTGTGCACACACAAAATTAAGTACTGCGTTGAATTGTTCGCCATGTCTTTTGTTTACTTAACTTAACTTAAAAATATATTCACTGTTAAGCACATTTAAGCAAACAACCACGGCACATCAATTCATCATGATCGCACACTTCCATTTAGATTCATCTCGAAACTTTACTGTTGGCGGGATGTTCCTGGTGTGATAGTTTTGAAAAACGGGGGTTGATTTTGAATGTACAAATGTATGTATGTAATGTAATGTAATTACGCATGAGTTTTATATTGATTTGCCTGCTTGAATATATGTTTGCTTGTGTATGTTCCCACTCAAAATTGTGTGTATTATTATTTGTTAACATAACAACAACATAACTCTTAAGTCTTTGTTGTTGTTGCCACACCATAGGCACAGTAATTTTTTTTATCGACCACAGTCTCGACACCACTCTTTATTCTTAGCTACTCTACACTGCAGCACAAAAACTGTTTAAGCTACTCTACATTTCAGCACTTAAACCGTTTAACCGCACAATAACACAAGAATTAGAAAATTATGCGGTTCTTGAATTAGCTTGAATAGGACTTGGTGCAGGTCTCTAATACATATGTATATTCAGGATTTAATTAGACAGTCCACAATGCAAACATTCGAACCTTTTCCGCCTAGTCACCAAATTCATCTTAACCTTTAACATGAAAGAAATTATGGTGTAGGACCATGGTGTAGGCTATATGGTCGGTTAATTTTTGTCATCTATCTGAATTCTGACTCTACCGCCTTTATTAACTTTTAACATAATAATCAATAAACAATTACGGTAAAAAAAAGTTCGTAAAATGCACTACAAAAATTATAAAAGAATTACGTAAACATTTAAAATTATAAAGTTTTCTTTCTTCGCAAACATTTCCAAAGCCAAAACTAAAATTAAAATTTAAAGTTTTTGCACCGGCAATTAAGTTTAAAACAAAACAAATGTACGCATGTTGTAGTAAAGTTAATTTGGTATGTTTTATAAAAGTAAAAGTACAAAATAAAATATTAAAAAAATATTATCACATACTTGTAAAATATTTTTTAATAACAAAAACAAAGAAAAAAAATATTTTAAAATAAATTTTACATTTGTTAATGTCTTATGTCTATTAGGTTCTGCGTGTATTATGTACATATGTACGTGTATTTATTTTTTGTAAACAAAAAAATTTAATTGTAAATATGTAATAATAAAAATTAAAAAAAAAAACAAATTTATGCTCTAATGAACAAGTGCATGCCGGTTTAGATGGATGCGTTAGTTCGCTTTGATCTACTTTAAAATTTCTTTAAACAGATCTTTTAAAACTAATAGGATATAATAGGTGGGCAAAAAAAAGTCATTCGATGTTATTTTGCTTTTATTTTATTTTAAATAAAAAACTTCGACTCTGTTTGTTTGGACCTTTAGAATTTTATTAGTCAATTCGCTGTCACATCTTATTGCTATACGGGCTCGTTTCATGGCATTGTTCATCACTTCGGCAAGAACTTTTCGGGAGAATGTTGTCCTTGAGGGCTTCCAGGGTCTCGGGCTTGTTCACGTAAACACGAGACTTAAAAAACCTACAAAAAATTCTGGAACCGTTAAATCGGGCGATCGCGCGAATCAATGTTAATCGCCAAAACCAGAGATGGGGCGACCTGGGAACTCGGCCTTCAGAACATCGGTTGTGGTTCGCGCAGTGTGTGACGTTGCTCCGTCTTGTGGGAATCACATGTTTTCCAGTCCTAATTCGTTCAATTGCGGCAGAACAAACTCGGCTAACATGGCCCTGAAGCGCGCACCGTCCACTGCTGTCGTTTGACCAGCGGCGCCCTCGAAAAAAATTGTCCGATGACTCCTCCAACGTGAACAGCGCACCATGCAGTCACTTTGAGCGGGTGTAATGGCTCCTCGTGCATCACTCGTTGATTTTCGGTGCCCCAGAAGCGATAGTTTTGGTTGTTCATGTACCCGTTAAGGTGAAAATGAGCCTTATCGCTCATTATAATTTTGGTCGAAAAATCGTCCACTTCAGCCTCGAGATCGAGGTTACACGCGTTTGGCAGTCGACAGACAGCAGCTGATGCACGGACTTGACTTCCTACGGGAACATGCGAAGGTCTTTGATCAAAATTCGTCTTAGGGACGACCAGCTGATGGCTAATTGCGAGACACGGCATATGGTCGATGTTTCTGGCGACAGCTTTACATCCTCGCCAACAGCGGCGATATTCTCGGCAGAACGGGCGCTCCGGGGCCGGCCACTCTTAACAGCGTCTCGTGTGTGATTGGTGGCCAAACGGCGCAGTGTTTGAGCAGTCGGTGCCGGACGACCGGCCAATCGGCGACGGAATTCGCCCTGCGCCAACACCACAGACGAATCGTTACGCAAAAAAATAGACACGATTATTCCGTATTCTTGGGGAGTGTATCGCACCATGGCTTGTTCACTTGTATTCTACATCTGTCTAGTTCACAGATTTGACATCGGCCGCCATTTTCAAAAATAAGAGCATTTTCCAATATGGTAATTTGTTTTGGCCCACCTTGTAGATACATTTATATAAAAAATTTTTGATAGAAATTTAAAAAATATTCTAGTTAATACAAAACTTCATATTCTCCATTAACCTGGCATTTTCTACCGGAAAAAGGTACCACAGAACTTTTGCATTAAAAACAAAAATGTTTGCAAAAAAAGCACAAGTTTTAATAAACTAAAAGCTTTTATATCCATCCTCCTTTTTTTCTTTATTAAATTGAAGCCAATTAATGTAATATATTCTTCTGCTATTCACATAACAGAATAGAAAAAAATATAACAAAATGTTGTAATTTTTAACGCCGGATTATTATGAGTTGTTGCACGCTAATAAAAAAATATGAGAAAGTGTAATACAAGACATAGTATAAAGATTTCGTATTAAAATTCCATATGCCATCTAAAGAAACCGACCCACCAACCTGTGAGCAACAAGTCAACGAACGGCATACTGACACACTTTTTGAGCAGATTTTTTTTGCAAAAAAGAGGAATGAAAAGTTAAGTAAAGTGAAATAAATCAAATTTCAATGAATACGATGACAGTAAAAGGGTGCATTGAATAACTATAACAATAACAAACACATATGTATGTATTTGTTTAGAACAGTTGTTCCCAAAATGCCTTTTCATGTTTTCGATTTTTCTTTTTTTTTTAGAGAAAACTATACCAGCTTTTAACTGCAAGCCTGCTAAAAAGAAAATCTAGTATAAGGTCACATTCGCCATTAAAAAATATTGAATTAAAACCCCACAGCAGCTATTGACTTTAGAGTAGCTTTACATACGTTGCATTTATATTTCGGTATTTGGCAACCCTAGTGTTACAATCTGACAACTGACAGCTCTGTCTTAAAGTAAGACATTTTTTAGGTTATACGTACTCAGAACGTTTTGACATACGAGCGCTATTTGTGTTGTTTTCAGTAACTGAAAAGATTCAACTCGACCCAAAAATGGAATTAAATCGTGAATATTTTCGTGCGATAATTTTTTACAACTTTTGACGTGGCTTAACTCAGCAACAGTGCATGGATGAACTTAATTATTTTTTTTTTGACGATAAAGCTCCATCACGGACCAGTGTTTATCGATGGTATGGTGAATCCAATCGTAGGCGTAGTTCACTCCAAGACGAATTTCGTGAAGGTCCTGCAAAATCAGTTGTTGTTCCGAAAACCATTGATGCTGTGCATGAACTGATGTTGCAAGATCGTCATGTGACCTATCGTGAGATTGAGACTACCCTAGGCATAAGTGGGACTAGCATACATTCAATAATACATAAACATTTGACTGTCAAAAAAAAATGTTCGCGTTGGATTCCACACAATTTGTCAATCGCTCAAAAAAAGGCTCGTGTCGATTGGTCGAAAGAAATGCTCAGAAAATACGATCGCAGTACGCGTATGAGCCCGAAAGTAAACAGCAGTTGACTGTATGTGTATTTTAAGATGAGCCAAATCCAACAAAAGCTGTTCGGGCACGAAGCACTTCTTAGCAAATGGCCGTTAGTTTTTTTTGAAAAAACTGGACATTTCGCAGCCGTACTACTAGAACAACACAGAACTGTCAATTCTGAGTGGTACACAACTATTTGTTTGCCAGTTGTCTTTCAAGAAATCAAGAAAACCAACCCCCGAAGATCGATTACCCTTCACCACGACAATGCTAGCTCTCACACATTGGCTCAAACAACTGCATTTTTAAGCACCAAAAACATCGATTTGATGAGCCATCCGCCGCATAGCCCTGACTTGCCACCGAATGACTTCTTTTTTTTCCGTTCGTAAAAAACAAACTTAGAGGACACCTGAAGAAGCGGTTGCTGTATTCAGAATGCATGTTTTGGAGATCCCTCAATCAGAGTGGCAAAAGTGGTTCGACAATTAGTTCAAACGCATGCAAAAGTGTATAGATCTTCATGGGGAATATTTTGAAAAACAATAAAATGATTCTTGATGATTAATATTTGTTTTTCTTCTCTAATTCCGAAATATAAAATGCAACCCTCGTATTATAATATTTACTTTATGAAAACAACTTGATTGGATCGTAGGCGATACCAAAACAAATATATGGCTTCAGTTCAATGATTTAAATTTTTTGTAAATGGCTGCCATTTCGTAAAACAGTACGTTGAGTATTACGATAATGGATGCGATAATCCTAACTTTTATGACTCTTAAGTAGGTTCATGTATGTCATAATTAGGCAAAAAAATAATTTTTCGCAACGTTTAAGGAAGAAACGACTTGTTACTCCATATTGATTGAAATAAAATGAATTGTGGTAAACATACGTAAATACGTACCTGTACAATATTTGCGTTGATGCAAAAAATGTATTTAACCATAACTTATTCGTAGCAAAAATACAAGAGATTAACAATAGTTTTTTTTTTACTAGTTTTGATTATTTTGGGAATCACTGTTCCACGCATACTGCAGTGATGCCAAAGTGATACCTTCTCAAGCGTATCTGTCTATATGTTTATAAGTCTGTTCCAACAATTTCTATTATTTCTTACTCTATATTTTATTTATAACTTAATTGTTGCCAACATTTTAATAGAGGGACAGAGGAAAAGATTCACGTAGAGACGGCTGTTTGGATAAATTCGCTATATATTTACCATCATATTACAAACATTTATGCATTAAGCATTTGTTGATATGATTATAAGAAAACAATTATAACAATAAAAATAAAACATCAAATAACATTTTATGTCATAATACAAATATGTATTAATAACAACCAAAAAAAAAAAAACGATCAAAAATTTACAAAAAAAAAGTCGATTAATTTACACACAAATCATATTGTTTACGAATTATATATATAAAAGTTGTTAAAAGAAATTGATACATTTGAAAAAATAATAATAAAAAAAGGCTTCAATAAAAGAAATAACGGTAATTATCTACCTGTTAACAAAGAGCATATGCTTAAAATGAAATTCCCAAAATAAGCTTCATTTGCACCTTTTTAAATTGTTTCATAACAATTCATGCTCAATGAGCTTTTGTGGCAAGTTGTCAAATTAGTTACAAAAGAAATTAATTTTATGACAAGCAAAAACACTTGTAAATCTAACACATGTTGGCTTCACTGTTTACTACAAAGTTCAAAAGTAAAAGTTTGCTGTGTTGACAAATTTCTTTAAGTTAGATTTAATGGATAGAATTCTAGCAATAAAGAATTTGAACAACTTGAGAGTTATTGCAATGAAAAGTTAAGAAGTCAGTAAGGTCTCAGGTTGTTTAAATTCAAATATAGCGGGGCCTAACTGATGCCACAGGATTTAATTGTCTCTTAAACTAGTTCTACTCTAGGTATTATTAAGCTTTCTTTATACAGTGTTACCATTTTTATATTAAGAAAAAGAGGACGTTAACCCTTTAACAGATGAAAACTGTGCCTAAAAAGGGCAAGAATTTATTTATTAATAGCTGCCAAGAAATTTAAAAAACTGGTTAAACCGGTTAAAGATATTGTTTTCAAAACTCCAAACGAGTTAAATTATGACAGTTCTTGGCACCTTGTTATCACTGAAAACACATTGTGGGGTAATTTAAGAGATAATTCGCATTAGTTAGCGTTTAAAGTTGGTTACTACAATACACAGTCTAGAAAGGACTGGCGGGGGATTTGAACAACGAGGGCTCTGCGCATAATTGGGATAAGAAATGCCGTATTGAAGTCGTTCAAAAAGCAAAGCTTCAACAAGTGCATTGGGGGGGGGGGGGGGGGGGGGGCTATATGGTGACAATTGAACTATCTAACCCCGTATTCAAAGTGAAGGTAAATGCCTACTGTACTGCGTTGATCCTAGTCCGGCAGTTCAATAAGATTCTTTGACCAAGGCAACGTATTATTGCACAAATAGCTCTCAGGCGTAGGAAAAAAAAATCTCAGACCATAACACAGTCTTATCAATAAAGTTCCGATCAAACGCAAAATGTTTGTCCTGGTTCTGAGCACATGCATTTCTAACAGCTGTATACATCTGTACATATAGTCAGACGTAAACAAGAGCAATATTATCTAAACTACAAAATCTAGGAAAGTATTGCAATATAAAAGGATGATCAGTGATTACTCAGAATGTGACCAAATACTTGTATAATGCCTGGACATAAGGGGGTAATTGAAAATTAACAAACAAAGGTAAAAAACTGCATACAGGCAGTTATTGCCCACAGAAAGCACTTTTTCGAACAAAAATCTAACGAAATTTATCTGATTGTCGAAAAAGTCGCACGTAAATTATCTACATACTTAGAACATTTTAGTCAACACATTCAAGTCGTACAGGTTGTGGCGCAATTAAAAAATTAAGCGCATGTATGTATGAACTTACATACACACACGCACAAGCGCCAACAAAAAGAAACAACAATTTGCTTGCATTTCTCTTAGACTTTTGTGTATGTTAGAAAATGCAACTCGAGTCTGATGCAACAAGAAATCTTTAGAAAATTCCCCAAAAACCATCATACCTTGACTATGAAGTCGTACAGATTATCACTTTCATAACACAAATAAATTGACTTCACGATACGACTCTTACATGTACTTTAATTTTTGATACGTTATAAGACAAAGTATTATCGTGAAAAATGTGATTCTTCGAAGAAATCTAAAATCGTAATGATTTAAAAAAACGTGTTTTCTTTTTATGTGTGTAAACTTTTCTCCTCCCAAGGGGTGCACAAAAAGTCGACTACTGACTTAAGTCCCGCATGACTTTTCCTGCTTTTGATCTGCCTTTGTCGCTGGGCAGCCCCCCGAGTTGTTAAAATTGAACCGGATTTCAGTAAGTTAATTAAAGGAACTATCTTTTGTGTTTGTGCCACAATGATAATTTATTAAGTTTCCAAAAAAAAAAGAAACTATAAATGGAAAAAGTTGCGTCCTAACGAGTATGACCCATATACTTTAGCACGGCTTGCACGGTCTGCAGGGTTGGCTGTTTGCAATAAAAAGTATTAAAAAATAAAGGAGTTTCTAAATTTAAAATGTATTTATTCTAATAATAAACATTTTAAAAATTAACTTAATTTCTGTATGTATAATTATACAAATATTTATAAGAATTACCTTTAAAACGATATAAAAATAAAAATTTATCTTTTATTTATTATTTATTTTAAATATTTCAATTTAATAATTTCTAAAGAATGTTTTACTTATATGAATTCTCTATCTTTAAAAAATGATTATGAAAGATGCTTCAAGGTTTTTCCGATTATGAAATTTTCGTATCTTCTTTATTAATATAAATGTATAAAATAGAGGCATTCATCTTTAAGTTGGCAACACTTTTTTTAACTGGCGGCTATTTTTTCAGTTGTCAAGTGTCACACAGCTCGTGCCATAATTGATTTATTAAAGAAAAAGTTTATAAAACGCAAAGTTTCACGTTTGGGATTCGTAAATTTGCCTGAAAGATCGCGCGATTCAACTCCTTTAAATTGTTTTTTGTGGGGGGTATGTGAAGTCGCTACGAAGTCTACGCTGGTAGATCACAAACGATTGATATACGGTCACAAATGTTGCAAAAAATCATCTTAAATTGGACCTTCAGATTAGACTACGCCCAAACCAGCCGTAGCGGCAATATGCTAGAAGTCATATTTAAATTAAAATGCCCAAAGATTATTTTTCGAATAAAGCAAATTTCATTTGAATTCACAAACTTTATCTTTGTTTTATTTATTTTCAAATTTATTTCTATAACTTAAAAAAACCCACTTTATTGTTAAGATTAAGTCTGTATAAAATAACAAATAAAACTTAAAAGCTTTTAATTAAAAAAACGGAAACAGATGTGGAAATTCTTATTTTTTGTTTGATATATTTAACAAATATAGAAAGAATAGGATGTCTTTAAATAGCTTGAAAGGTTCTATTGCATTAAAGACAAAGCCGCAAGGTTAAAAGCAAAATTTTGGAAGCTTTGCTGGATTGGTATTCAAAAACCGAAGAGTGGAAATTTTTTAAACATAAAACTTACTTTAACCTTTTTTGGTTTAAAATTTTCAAAAAGTATTGAAAAAGTACCATATCTAATTTTTATTCTGTCTTAGCCCACTTTTTTACCTCTTTGGGCCGAAATTTCAAAAAAGTACCAACAAAAAAATAAATTCATATTTTTCGATTCTTTTCAAACTCAATATAAATTAAGCTTATTCCTTTTTTTGGTTTAATAGTTATCAAATGGACCTAAGCAATATCTAAAAGAAATGTCCCTGTTTTTCCCCTAAGGATCCAAAATGTCGAAAAAGCGTCAGACACCTATAAAATGTTGTTTTTATTGTTAACAGCTTAAAAGATAGCAACATACAGATTTTTTTCTATTTGACACATTTTTACCCCCTTAAGGCCGGTACGCAGTTCTGCCTGAATTTCAGGCTGCCATAAAAGTATATGTAAAACAAATTATTGAAATTCAGGTACGAACAATTTTCGGGCAGCTTTTCGTTTGTCAGTACGCAGCTCAAAAGAAAAGAAAGAGTAGTTTTTGACATTTGCTGTTTAGTACGGGGATGTCATATGAGTTTGCCGAGACTGTCTACCAAAGCAAAATAAATTTTCCCACATTTTTTACAATTGTATAGGGGGTGCCTTTTCCCCTGCTCCTATCCAAATAATACTTTTTTTCCAAAATGTAGGCATTATTGTACAGTTACTTTTTTGGGTAATTTAAAGTCGATTGCTCTTTTTGTTTTCGAGATAAAGCGTATGAAATATTGCATAGAAATTGTAATTTTTATAGGGACTACTTCTCCCCCCTTCTCTTATCCAAAAAAAAAAATTTTCTATATATTGGAACAACTTTGCAGCAGGTTTTAAGTCTATAGCTGTTATAGTTTCTCAGATTTAGCGCATGAAATATTATACAATATTTGTGAAATTGTAGGGGGGATACCACCTCCCCTGCTCTTATCCAAAAAAAAATGTTCCTTAATTTAGCTCCTTTTTTCAAAGTATCCATACAAAGTTTTGTGGCAAGAGTGGCTGTATTTACTGAGATATTAAGGGTGATATGCATGGATTTTGTTTTAAAAAAAATGGGTAATTTTGGGTTATTATTTATATCTCGGTCTTTAGTGAACCGATTTTGCTGATTTTCAATAGCGATTGTCTCAGGGAAATTTTTCATTGTTTAATACCAAAATATTTTCTGGACGACGTTATTTGGCTCCGGAAACTTGATTTTAACAGACAGGCATGGCAATATCGACTCCCCTATCTATAAGGATCCAGAATATATGTATGTACTTTATGGGGTCGCAAGTGAATATTGTAGAAAATACAAACCGAATGCCAAACTTATATATATGATATACTATGTGAAGGGTATAACAAAAATTTTTATGTGAGTTTTTTCTTATTGAATGAAATAAATGTAAAATTTCGGACCTGTAACTCAGGCGGAACTGCGTATCGGCCTTAAAGGATAAATATTCCCGAAATCCTGTTTTAGTGAATTTACATATTGGGTGACATGTTGATGAGTCAGCTAGTCAGACGGTTAGTCAGTCATTCACGCTGTTCCTTAATATACATATGTAGATGTCAAAAATGTTCTTAAAGTAAGCTGAAATCCTCCTCTTAATAAAGTAACGAGTTCAGAGGTGTTGCCAGATGTGTTCCTTACACCTTTTGGATTTTTTTTGTCCGAATTTTTTGCAAAAACAAAAAGCTTGACCACTTTTTTATAAAAAATTTTAACTATAAATTTAATTATCTAAACACAAATTTAGAGGACCCACGTAAAAATAATTTTGGACAGCGATATGTAGTCGTGAGTTGTGTAGCTGCCGTCGTCTATGTGCCTTAAAACCAATATTTAAGGAAGCTTTAGCAGACTATAAAATTAAATATTTATTTGTCTGTCTGTGTTTCTGTCACTGTTTGTTATTTTTTTTTTTAAATATTTTTCTCTATTAAGCGGAAACAATTATTTGTTTAGTTTTTTGTTCAACATACTTTCCATCTTATGATTTACCTATAAAAACCCGAAATTTCTTTATTAACTTTAAATCTAAAGTTATTATCTTTTTAAAAATGTTGTGCTTTAAATTCCTTTCTATTATCGTCGTTATCTTCTTATCAATGCAATCGCAAGTAACAGGAAAATATAATTTAATTGATAACAATGAATGTCCCAATATAGAAGAAACCGTCTTTACAAGCGATGGAAAAACTTGCTATTTGTTCCGTAATATGTGTTACATGGAAAAAGAAAACGATTTACGTCAAAAAACTAGGAAACAACGTAATATTTTTAAATATTAAAAAAATTTATTGTTTAATGTATAAATCATTTTGTTCCACAGAACTGTCTCTTATTTCTAAAGCTAGTTGTCGGATGCAATGTTCACAAAAATGTAGCAACGAACAAAAAGAAGTGTGTGGTGAATATAATGGTTGGTTAATATATTTTGGTAACGAGTGTAAACTACAAAATATGGCCTGTTTTCACGAAAAAGGTAAACATTGTATCGAGAACAAACAATTTTATAATTGGTTTTAATTTTTTATTTTTAATGCAGCCATTAGAAAAGTTCCCAATCTTGAATGCTTCAGGCGTGGTTAAAAAAATCTATAAAACAGCTGATTTTAAACGTAATGCTGGCAATTTGTTTAACATTAAAATAATTTAGTTTAAATTAATAAATAAATTTTTATAAGAAAAAAATACATTTGGAATTATTTTTAAGTCATGTGTATAAAATACATTGATTAGGAAAACATTTAAAAGTCGTTTGGAAACCCTAAGGGGCCCATACACCAGGAAAACATTACTGCACAATTAACCAGCTTGTACAAGGAAGCATCGGAAAGTCAAGTGAAGTGCACCATCTTCTAGTCTACAAGATTTTTTGAAAATCAAGTGTTTTTAAAATTTTTATTTTTTTCTCAAAAGATAAAAAATTTTATTTTTTTTGAAATTTTTATTTTTGGTCAAGAAATAATAATTATTTTTTAATTTTTATTTATTTATTTACTTTTTGCCAAAAAATTTTATAAAAATTCAAAAATAATATAATGCAGACAAAAGAAAAGAAATTAGAAATTTCTAAATGCACCCCCAAGAATGACCTTCCTATGTCTATGTTTATCGGTTTAAATTCGAACCAGCGGTTATTTCGAATCTGGCCATATTTATGTTATTCTATTCTGAAACAAAGTTCAGTATATTATCTCCTCTAAGGCGCATAAACATATATCAGGTAGCCTTAGTTCTATAAAAAAAAATTAAATATCAGGTTCTACAAAAACAGCTAAATCGCCATATTACTAACACTCTTTGAGCTTTTCTTAGAATACTGCAGTTGTTTTTAGTAAACAAGAAAAAAATATATAAACATATTTTGACATATAAATAACGAAATACTGTTACTCAGCTGATTAACTAAGGCCACCTGATATACATACGCCTTAACCTCCGCTGAACAAAATCAATTGATTTACGCTTGAACAACGTTGATATTTAATGGAAATTTATTTCCAAAACAAAGACAATTGGTCGGAAATTTCACGATAATGTACAAAATTTGGTCACAGAGAAGGATCAACAGTGCCAGCAAGTTTATTGCTAAAGTTCGTGAAAATGATTTTAATGTTAATGCGCCAACACGAGAGCGTGCTCATACAGTGCGTACACCCAAAAAATTTCGCAGCTGTGGCTGAGAGTTTGCGTGAGAACGGCGCAACCATTACGGCTAATGAAGACAGCTATCGCAACATGATAAACGATATTTGTGTGCCCGCTCTTCACGGGGTTGATGCGAACGGTGTTTAATTTAAACGGGATGGTGCAACTTGCCACACATCTCATGCCAAAATAAATTTATTGCGTACAACATTTGATGGATGTTTAATTAGCCGAAATTATGATGTCAATTGGCCGCCAAGAATCTACGATTTGACACCGCTGGACTATTTCTGTGTGGTGGCGTTAAAGACAAGTGTTATGCCGACAACCAAGACACAATTGAGCATTTAGGGGCCAACATTTCTGATGCCATTGCCAAGACACAACCCCACAACACTTGAAAATTGGTCCGATGGAATGGGACTGTTAGCCCAGCCGCGGCAGCCATTTAAATGAAATAATATTTTAATTTTAACTGAACAAATTGTACTTGACAACTGCACTTTGGACTGTATCTGTATTTTGTTAGCCGATACTATTTTCATTGAATACTTTCTTTTAAAACAAAATACTCAAATCAGATAAATTAAAAAAAAATCCATTAACAAACTTTCTAAAAACTTCTAATTTTAGTCGTAATGTTCAACTTATCTATCTAAAGTAATAAAATTAGTTTAGTTTTAGTAATTCGTTCCATCAACACTGTGACGTTTTCCCAAAAATATTTACGTTTGAAGTGGCAAATAAATGTTTTAAAATACAACAAATATTTTTGACGCCAAGATCGTAACATAAGTGTATCTTCATCTTCAAATAAATCAACATAGTGAAATAAAAGGTTTTTCAATTTTATTTTCTCAGGTTAAGTTAATTTGAAATTTTATGGGATTGTTTAGTATTTTAAAATTTTAGAGTAAAAATTATCACAAAAAAAAATGTATTTAAATTTTTAAAGTTTAATACCCATATTCATAATACTTTTAAGAGATTTATTAAAAGCTTATGCCAAAGATATCTCGTCGTGTGGGTGCTTATTTGTTGCAAGGCACATCCAAACGATTTAGAAAATAAAAAATAAATAAAAAAGTTGGTTAAATTTTTTCAAAAATATACACGAAATTTTTTAAATTAAATATTCAATACAGACATTTATTTTTAATAAAATTAAAATTTTTTTAAATTTTTTAAAAATATTCTGATAACCAAAAAAACAAGTAGAGTTTGTGCTGCATTTGATCATTTTAAACATTTATATATTTTCTCTCTCTTTGAAGTACGGCAAAAAGTGTGTTTGTTTCGTGCAAATAAAATCTTAGATTTTTTTTCATTAACGCTGTATAACTTAGTTTAATTATATATTTGTGTTGATTTACGTTGTTTGATTGTAAAAACACAAATCACAAAAAAGGAATAATTTAGCAGATAAATCTTTAGTAAACTATGAAAACGTGGTTACGAAAAAAGTTTGGAGCTAAATATTTTCCAATAAAATCGTCAAACCAAAAAATTGCTGTATTTGCAAAAAGGACACATTAATGATTTAACATTAATTTTAAACTAATTTATTTTTTTCTTTTTTTTAAATATGCCATGATGCAAATAAAAGGTCACACGACGACCTGTCAAATTAGCCTTTAATAAACCTACAATTAAAATAAAAATAATTGATATTTTTGTGAACTTTTAATGCCACTTTATTCGTGCATAATAAAATTTTAACACAAAAAATCCATTCGGAAATTTTGCGGGTAAAGGTTATTTCCGAAAGTTGGACATATTTGAGAGCTTAAGCAAATTATAGAGCAAACAACAAACAACTTCAGTATTACAACTCGTTACACTTTTAGCCGATGAGGCATATTTTGCGATAATATTTGCATAGGGGAAGGTGAAATCTTGAACCGATTATCAATAGTTGCATTAGACTTCGAAATTTAAGAATATTATCCTATAAAATTTGACCTCTAGTTTGATCACAAGAACACAAAATTATTCAGCTAAACGGACGTACGGAGATCGTTTAATTGACTTGGGGCTATTCTTTTTGAGTGTTACCATCATCTGCGCAGACGCGGAATAGGGAAACGAGAAAACAGGGATACTGATTTTTAGAGAAACTTCCCAAAGTGGAGAACTCTCTCTACTCCTATAGACGCTCGTGCCAACAAACTTCTCTTTGTAATAGAGGTTCTTTCTTGTAACCTAAAATTTCACAGTTAAACCTGCTTATTGATGATTAGGTCGCAATAAGGAGAATCTCACCTGCTTCTGAAATACTTTGGGTAACTTTGTGACGTGAGAGAAGTGCACATAGGATTCGAGGACACAGGATATCAGCAAAATAAAGATGGCGGATAAACACACGAAGTAAGGGTTCCATATTACTATAAAACAACGAACGTTCGTGCTCCGTTTTTATCATACCGATTCTAAATATTCGCGGGGAAATGATTTCCGGGTAATTTATTTTTCCGGGAACAAATCTCCCTTATTCTAAAGAGCCGGGGAGAATAGTGTTCCGGGAAAGAGGATTTCCAATTTTCGCGGTTAGATGTTTTTCTTTAAGCTTTTTGCTTCAGTAACATTTCCCGGGAAGTTTTTAATCATAATAAAGCTGTATATGAACCGTTCATTTTAAAAGTGGCATGTCACTGGACGGACGGATATGCTCAAATCGATTCTGAGTTGATCTGTATACTTATAGGGGGATTTTAGACCATTACTTTTTGGCGTAACAAACATCGGCACAAACACACGTATGTGGTGTGGATATAAAAAGCTGTTACCTTGGATCTTATTTCTTTCGGAACCTGCCAAAAGAGTGTGGAGCACCCCTTAGTTCATTATATTGAATTAACTGAAATCAGGGGTTATCGTTTCCTCTTCTCTGGTAACACTTAGAACGTTAGGGTCCAGGTGAGCTGTACAAGATAAGCAAGTGCAACGTTACGTTACTCCTACCCTATAAACAAGAATATCTAAGCAGAGCACTTGATATTTGATTTTTCAATTATACAAAATTAACTAAAGATTTCGCAGTCACAAGTATCTATATGATCGATATGACAATAATGTATTTAACATTTACATACAAATGTTTGTATGTATGTGCACATGTAAACATTATTAAGCCGTTAGTTTTCTGCATTTTAAAAAGGTTGCCACTAAAGTTGCATCCAACTTAAATGTTACAACGGTTTCAACGATTTTGTAACTCAAAATTAATAAACAAAATTATAATGAATATTGCATGTTTGAATAACATTATTAAAAATAAAGAACGAATAACAAATAATTAAAGCAATTGTTAACAATGTAAGAAATTGGTAATTATGAAATCGAAAAAAAAACAAATATGTACTCACAACTGAGTACTTGTATATATAAATATTATTTAACAATAATTTTAATGTTAAAACTCAACTTAATAAGTGAGAAAGGTTATTATATCATTAAAAAAATATATAAACATATTTAGGTTAGAGCGATTTTCTTTAATATCAAAATGTACAAGAAAAAAAGTATTGAAATCAATCAAGGCCTTAAACAATTATAGAAAAACAAAAATATATAAAAATGTTTTAAATCTATTTATACACATAAAAGATAAACCAAGTAACTAACCTTTACTTAAATGAAACGGGTGTCAAAAGTACGGTGAGTACGGATTTTTTAAAACCAAGTACGGATTTTCTTAAACCAAGTACGGATTTTCTTAAACCAAGTACGGTTTATCTAGTACAAATTTCTTACCTTTAGCCACATTTAAGCCAAAAAGAGATTAATTTACGTTTGAAACCGTACTTGAAATAAGCTTTAAAAGATTGATTTAAGCGTAAGTGAAATTAATCCAAAAACGAAAACTAATTTTTTTTTAATAACGGGGCTTTATAAAAGAAGAGGAGTTTAAAAATTTTATTTTAATTTTAAACATACATATTTAATATTTATAATTTCAATCTTTATTTCTGAACTTGCCGTAGCTGGGACTTGAACCTGGGACTCTCTGAACTTAACTCCCATCTAGGCCACCAGATACTTTGTTTTTAAAAGTTAAAATAAGAAAAATTAAGCACGGATTGTACTTAAAAACTTCAAATACGATTTTGGATAAATTCAAGAATAAAATTCTTGATTTTATAATGTTTTTTCTTTCTGTGTATATTAAAGAAAAGGAGTTTACACAGGTTTTGAACTTACCTTTGATTATATAAACAAACAATCGATTAAGAGATTTTTTTGTTAAATATACAAAGACTAACCTGAAATGAAAAATGTTTAAAATAAATAATTAATATCCCGCATTTGTCTTAGTAAGTAAAAAAACTTAGTTAATTTATCAACATGAACTAAAAATGTAATCTATAACATGTAATGTAATCTATAATCATTATACATAGTTTAAGATATTTTTAGTTAAAAAACTAAATAAAATTTTATAAATATTTTAATATTTGATTTTTTTGTAAATCAACAAACAAATGAATGGACAATGAGTGCACAGCTGCCGAAAATGTAAAATGCATGTAATAGTTTTACACAGAAAAAAAAACATTAAACACTTTTCAATGTCTTCTTTCCACTTCAACGGGTACGTGAACAAGCAAAACTATCGCTTCTGGAGCACCGAAAATCCACCTGTGATGCACGAGGAGCCATTACACCCGCTCAAAGTGACTGCATGGTGCGCTGTTCACGCTGTAGGAGTCATCGGGCCATTTTTTTCGGGGACACCGCTGATCAAACGACAACTGTGGACGGTGCGCACTATAGGACCATGTTAGCCGGGTTTTTTTCTGCCGCAATTAAAAGATTTGGGAATGGAGGACAAGTGGTTCCAACAGGATGGAGAAACGGCACACCCCGCCCTAGCCCCAACTGATATTCTGAAGGCGGCGTTTCTGGGTCGCCTCATCTCTCATTTGGCGATTTACATTGACCCGCAAGATCGCCAGATTTAACCGTACCAGACTTTTTTGTGGGGTTTTTTGAAGTTCCGTGCTTAAGTAACCAAGCCCGAGACCCTGAAAGCCTTTAAGGAAAACATTTGACACGAGTGCGAGAATCTGTCGCCCGAAATTCTCGCAAAAGTGATGAGAAATGCCATAAAACGATTCCGTATAGCAATGAATTGTGACGGTGCCCATTTGGCGGATATCATCTTTTCGACTTGACCAATAAAATTCTAAAATTTAAAATAAACATAATCAAAAAACAGAATCAAAATTTTTCATTTAGAAAAAATGAGAGTCAAACAACATCGGATGACTTTTTTTGGTCCACCTTGTATTATTTAATTATTTTTGTTAAACTAATTTCTTTAATCGTACCCTAAATTCCCTGCTAGGTGCACATCTAACCTCCCTTGTACCATTTTCATCGCTATTCTTGTTCGTTTATAAAAGAAAAATAAATTTTTCTGTGTACATTAAAAGCATTGGACTTTGACTGGCATACAAAAAAATAATAGCAATCAATTGTTTATAACTTCTAAATTAGAGCAAATATTAAATTAACTAATAAGAAAGGCGACAGACGGCAAGGTCGTTTCTGCAAACCATTTGCGAGTTCTCAAACGGAAAACATTTTAAAATTTTAAGTTTTCCTCTAAGAGCTTCTAGTATAATACAAAATGCACTAGAAAAGATAAAACAAACCAGCATGAAAAGAGCGACTGAAAGAGGAGACACAATTTAGCTTGACAACAGCAATTAATGGTTGTTTATTTATTCAACTTCTACACCCAGAAAATTATTACAGTAACTGACTTTAAGTTATTTAAAAAGTATTTCGTAAAATTATTTTTAAACTAAGAAACAGTTAAATAAATTGTAGTAAAATAAATTTTTTAACCGGTTTGGACACTTATTCACAACAACGACTAAACAAAAATACTGATTTTCAGTTGAAGTCAATTTTTTCAGTTATTTTTTTTTTAACTTTTTCTAAAGTTGTAAGAACAAAAACAAAATTTGTTACACGATTTAAATTTTTAGTCAATTTGCCTCAAGGCAATAAGTTTGATAAACTTCGTTCTAACTTCAAAACAGAAATTCCGTTTGCCTTTCTGGATAACATGTAAGTTATATAGATGATGTTTATAGCCGACACTACCATGATTTAAACAGTGCTGACAATGAAAATCCGTAGTTGGTTACGAAATTTAATTCCATTTGACTGTTTCAAATAAGTTTCTTTCAGATAACATCATCTAAATTAAAAAATTAACTAAAGTCAAAATAATAAAAATCAAAATTTGTCAAAATTTGTTTTTTACAATTTAAGGTTAGTTATTTTCAAGTAATAAAGTACAGAACTTTAATGAAATTTGGAAACAACAAGTCCTACTCATAATTGATGTAATGGTAAATGCAGTTAGAAAATATTTATTTTTAATTCTGACAACGATTATTCTTATGTTCTCACTTTGAAAAAGAAGTACCCTTAATAATATTGCCACACTTTTATTAAATTTCATTAATTTTTTTTAACAAAACCACTTGTTTAGGAGAAGAAAACTAAGAACATAAGAAAATAAAAAAAAAAACATTAAAAAATTCAATTAAATTTAAAATTTTGTTAAGTTTTCGTTGTGGTATCTAATCGTCTTGATTCACTCGGACATCGTCGTGATGTGAAGTGTGTCGCTGTTTTATCGATACTATAATGGAATGTGCTCTGAGGAAATCAGAGAACTTGTTTCCGAAACCCGAAACTTTTTGCGTGATACACGTTTTTCTAGAAGAGCACACCCATACGTAGTCGACTGGCCAGTGAATCGCACCACTCATTACAGGGAAAATTCCTTCTTCGGTCGCACAGTTCGTATGTGAAATAAACTTCCTAGTGATGTCTTTCCTGTCACAGTAAATATCGAGAAATTCAAATCAAATGTCCACAAACACTACTCCCTTTATCCTTCTTCCCATAACCTATTTTCCTGGTACCAACAGAATGCAATGCATGTATAGGGGCCATCTCCTGAGTGCTGGTTATTAATAAAAAAAAACTGATATAAATTGACTAATATTATTAAAAAAATGAGAAAAATTTGTATTTAAAGGATGAATTGTGAATAAAAAATTGGAAAAGTTAAATGTAAGTTCGTGAAGTTGCAGCCGAAGATTAAATTATGGGTCTACTTTCTCCAAGAGTCGTTTTTGCTTAAAGTTCCAGACGTGTTCTGTTTTATCATTAGAAATGAATTCAAAGTTCATTTCATTTACGGATTTTCTGCTGTTTTTACCATTCTAATTTATATTACATTTTTTGTTGTAAATGAACATCTTATTGGAGTGTTTTTGAAAACGCTTAAATAATTTGTTAAGTGTAACGTAGGAAAAATTCAACTAAAACCAAAAACTTTTAGAGTAAAATAAACCAAATGCAACTTAGGAGTTGCTTTAGAAAAATAATAACAATAACGACAATCAATGTATAAAGTACATAGTTGATGGATCTAAAGAAGTAAAGGCATGGAGCGAATAGCATGTGTTGTTAACTATTAGATGGCAAAAAAATTAAAGTCAAACAACCAACGTACAATTAAAGCTAAGCTCGTTGCTGTGAGTTTTTAGTTAATCTCGCAAAACTCAAAATAAATATTTAAATTTTCAAAAAAGAAATATTGCAACATGATTGCTTTTTTTTAAACAAATTTTCTTGTTCTTTATTTGCTGTTGTTTTTTTAGTTTCAGCTTTAAAAAAATTATGTTGATCAGTCTTTAAGTAAAACACATGCAAAAAAAATTTAATCACGACAATTTATAGTCAAAAAGGTTTTTTAAGGTTTGAATTATTTAAATAAATTATTTTTAATAAAGTTTTTATTTTTAGCAGTTCATAACATACAAAAAAAGGATACTTTTTAACATAACAGTTACCTAAACAATCGCCTTGAAACAACCAGGGATGGGTCGGACTCGTTTAAAAATTATTTTTCTTCTAATTAATTTTCTTATTGTTGGTTTAATGCCTTGGTATATTAATATTGCGATATACCAACATTATTTGTCCCTCAACTCTGTTTTGATGGCGCTAAAAGAGCTCGAAACTACCTTTATTGAATGTCCATACGGTAATATGAAGCGCTGAATCACGATGGCTAGCCCTCGTGTTCAAATAATTTTTCTTGTTTTACTTTGAATATTACATTTTACCATTTTTTTCATATTAATTTATATAAAAAATGTAAATTTACTCTTTTTTGATAAACGGGTTTGGTTTTTTCTTTGCTTTGGTTTTCTTTTTTATTATTTTTTTAGCAGCTGGGTCAGATATACAAGCGATAACTTATTATTAAAATTCGAGAAGATAGAACATTTTTCACGGTTCGCAGCCAGATTTTAAAATGAACGAAGAAAACACGCTCTCAAAATTTATATGGCGAATCATGTACTTGATTCAACCATTGTTGGAGTGCGAACCAAGAACGAGAGATTGAACCACCTCGAATTTTGCTACCAATGTAAACATGCTATTTACATACATGAGTGCAAATATATTTTCATGTAGTTCCTTTTAAAATAATACGCCATCAACTTTATTTATTTCAAAATTTTAATAATAAAGATTTAACATGGAAAAAGATTAGTCTATCGTATCCTGTCCTAACTTTGAGGCTGCCATATAAAGCCTCCAGGTCAGCTAGCTGAAAAATAAATATTCACCTAACCTGATACACAGGCGCTTCCGAGCCACATTTATATAGTGAGCCGCACGTACGATGCCCGCTTCAGCCGCACGGTCTAATGGATTTGGTTCGGAATATCTACATATGTATGTACATATATTAGGTTCATTCGTTTACTTTTCCAGTAAAGTCCAGTAACTTAGCAAATACTGAGTAATTTTACGAAATTTCTCTCACTTAAAATTTTTGAAGTAAAAAGTACGCGAACGGAAAATTTTTACATAAAATTTAACCACTCAAAACAGCTGATAGATTAAAATATATTGCAATTACTTGATTACTCCTGAAACAGAAATTTAATATTTTAAGCAAAAAACAAGCTGACTTTTGTGAGTGGGGTTAACTTGGCTGCAGTAAACTTGGTTCAATTGAGCTGATTTCGTGACGAATATTTTTCTTTAAAAACACAAGAGATTGTCATTGTAAACCCTCTCTTTGAGAGCCCCATAACAAAAAACCCATGGAAGTTAGATCGGGCGACCTCGGTGGTCATTGGATGTCCCCAAAGCGGCTGATCAGTTTTTAAGGGAAATTTTCCCGAGGAAAATTCATCGAAGCTCTGGCTGTGTGTAAAGTCGCCTCATTCTGATAAAACCACGCGTGTAAAGAGTACGCTAGATGCAGGTTTGCCAAAAAAAAATTCCGTAATCATTCAATTATTTCAGGCGTGAATAAAGCACACCAAACAATTACCCAGGGGCAATGCAATGGTTTTAATGTTTCAACCGAAGGTTGCGGGTTCTTTGGAGACCAGTAGCGGCAGTTTTGCTAGTTAACGTGTCCTTTTAAGTGACAATGAGTCTCGTTGCTCCAAAAAATTAGATTTAAAGTGCGAAAACTTTCCTTTTTTCAGTTTTGAAAGTCGCGGATTTTCACGTAGACTGCTTTCAACCAATTAAATGTTTTTGAAAGTCCTTGAAGATCGACTGTGCCCTAACCGTGGGACATTCATAGCCAAAACACTTGCGCGGAATCTCTGCACCCACGAACGAATTCACGTATTTGCCGAATAACGAACTTTAAACAAAATTTTCGACGGGCATACTCTTAAAAAATTTCTTCACATCGTAATTGACAAATCCGCACAATCGATAATTTCAACTGTGCCACTCTTTCTGTGCACGGTTTATTACTTTTTGAAATAATCGCACCTAAATATATAAATTTACCGCCAGACGCCTTGTATTTGTCTAAAAATTTAAAATAGTTTAAGGCAAATACATTTTTTTCATAATTTAAAAAGGCAATAGGTTCATTCGTTTACCTTTCCAGTAAAATCCAGAAAAAATTTTAAAGCAAAAATAACGGAAACGAAAATTTTTTTAAGTTTTAACTTAATTTAAACAACTGATAGTTTTAAGCACATTGTGTATATAATCGAAATGAGTTAATTTTGTCAAACTCTTTGTGTAATTTTGAATTGTTGCGGTGGCAACGCTGGAATCACCACAATTTAAAAACAATAATCGCTTTATTAAATATTGACCTTCCATTTGGTTTTTATGTTTCTAATACAGAACAGATGCAAGTTACTTAAGTTTCAAATCCAATGGTAAAACAGGTGTTATTCAACATCTTGTTAAAAATGTTACCAGGATATGATCTATCAATGCATTTGTCAATATATCTTTTAACGTGATCAAGAATAAGATATTAAAAAATAATATAAACGATAGGTCTGCATGCAAATAAAGACGCTTTTGCCATCACTTTAAAGCATCCGGTTGTAATAATATTATGATTGCGCAAAAAAAGTCAATTACAAAAAAATATTTATTCTCTAAAAAACACTAAATCTACACAGAAAGAAAACTCGCTTTCTAAAATCAAGAATTTTATTCTTGAATTTATCCAAAATCTTTTTAAGTACGATCCTTACGTACATTTTCTTAGATCAGCTTAGAACAGAAAAAAGCTTGTTGTTTTAATATATTATTTTACATTTGAAAACAAAGTGTCTCGGTGGCCTAGAGGAAACGCGCTTGTACTGCAGTGCAAAAATCCCTGGTTCGAATCTCAGCTTCGGTAAATACAAAAAATGAAATTTTTAAATTAAATTATAAATTAATTATAAAATTATAAAAAAAAAAATTAAATATAAAATTCTTCTTTAATAAAGCTCCATAAGTCAAAAAAATGACATTTCACTTTCGAATTAATCCAGTTTACAGCTTAAATCAATCTTTTTCACGCTTACATCAAGTACGGTTCCGAACTTAAATCAATCCTTTTTTGGCTTAATTGTGGCTAAAAGTAAGAAATTCGTACTTGAAAAATTTAACTTGGAGTAAGAAATTTCGTACTTGATTTAAGAAAAACCGTACTCACCGTACTTTTGACACCGCTATGGCTTGATTTAAGTAAAGTTTTCTTAGATAATTTTTTGTGTGTATATACATATGTATGTATAAAGCACTTACATTCATAATAGTAGGTTTATTAAGAGCTTATTTATCTATGGCACAGGTGTCTAATAATCCCTTAATAAATCTACTATAAATATTATGAATATAGGCAAAAATGTTTTATACATATTGCACATTATATTAAAAACAGTAACAACTCAAAATTCATCAGATTCAATTCTTTTTTTTCAAACCAGTTCCCCATTTCAATTAACTTCATTCTGAGACGGTTTCTTTACTGCTAAACTGAATTTAGTTATTCAATTAGAATCATGTTCCCAATAGCAGAAAAGGAGACTCTCATAAAAAAATGATTTGGAGTTGCGACTGTTTTTAGTTTAGTGTGCAATATGTATACTTAAAACGAATTGAAAGTAACTACTTAATATATTTTCCAAATCACGTTTGTTGGTAAAAAAAAAAAACTTAGAAAAAATTAACAACTTGAAAAAAAGTGAATGTATAACAAATACAAGTAGTCAAACTTTGCAGAAATGTTTTGTTACAAAATAATAAAAAAAAGAAGAAAATGTTTGTCTTAAAGTTTTTTTAAATCCCCAAGACTCTCAACTAACAGACCAATTGTTGTGTCCATCTTAGAGATAAATCTTTCAGTGGGTTGGTTATTTAGCCAAACAAACACACATGCCTATTTGGTTTGCTAAAGTCCGTTTGTTGTGTTTTAAAATTAAAGCGTCATTGGCAACAAACAAACCGTATTGTTGTTATTAAAGGCGAATTAATTACAAGGTGGTGGTGATTTTACAACAACTAATTTGCAGCGAAGAAAATTTTTGTTTTTGTTGTGATTTTTGTTAGCTGATTTGTCAAAAAAAGATATGTAAACATAAACGAATTTGACAGACCAGCCTCGATTAATACAAGGCAAAAGTAGATCAGCTGTGCCCGTAACACCACCTGATCAATGAATTCGCCTTGTTTTAAATATTTTTTTTTGCTGTATTGGGGTTTTCTTTTCTTGCCGTCTTTTTTACAACTGTCAACAATTTTATTGTAAAGTAAAAAAGTTTGACAAATAATTGCGATTTACTTAGGTTTGTATTTTTGTTTCAAGTGTTTTGGCAGATGGAAATAAGTATTTGTAGAAGTAAAGTTTAATTTTGTAAATAATTCAGGTAATTTTATGCAAACGTGACTTAATTTATTGTGTAATAGATATACAGTCACTATCCTTTTGGAAATTGGTGTTGTAATGACAATGTAGTCGAACCTCACCCTTTGTTTGCGAAATAATTACTACTACATACATATGTTTGTAGTAAAATAAAATTTAAAAAGAAGTCTAGAAATGTATACTAACAAAAAAAGGAATCATTTAAGTTTGAAACTTACAAGTTCATAGGCAAAATACATATGTATATGCTACGACTCCGGCTTTGTTTTTAACTTTTTAAAATTTTTTTAATTATATGTCTTAATTTTAGATTTGACCCATAATGTATTGTAACAAATGATTGTTTTTCCGAAAGCAAAATAAAAAGAACAAAATTTAACCTGACTGTTGGCGAACCCGGTGTGTTGAGGTTTTTCTGCGGTTTGTTTTAAATTAAAATTATATGTTTTAAATGACTTTAGTTTTGAGGTTCATTTGCTGACGGAAAATAAATTTTAAAGGATGTTTTTTAATACGATGTTTATACTTCAGCTTGAATTACTATTGGCTTTTTAATGTCTTAACATCATTTGGCGTGTTTACATTACACATGCCTAATTGGGTTTGACAGTTTTTTCGTTTGTGTTTTGTTAAAACTACCCAGCAAAAAATAATCGAGATTTTGTAAGCAGTAAATACTTTTTATAGTATACTAATGCGCTTCGCAGCAAGCACTTATCTATTCCCTTAATAAATGCAGTAGTGTATGGCAGTAAATGTAAAAGTTTTACCGTTTTACACACTCGCTTACTCAAGTGCATACTAAGAAGCACTACTGTAAGGCAGTGAGTAAAAAAACAATAATTTTTCGTCAAGTAACGAAAATAATAACTCGGCAAAACATTTATTTCGATGACGCAATAAATTTAAAAAACTAAAGAAGCACTAAAATTACATGAATTAACTGGATATTCTTAGCCCCGAAATAAGCACTTAACATGAAATGCAACTAAGTGGGACATCGCGAACAAATATCATGCCATACGTAAGCAGGTTTGTAAGCTTTGCTGTCTTGATATTCCCTTACAAACCTACTTACGGCGAAGCAGCAGTTTTTGCTGGGTACGTACGCACTTAGAAACACACACATTCATATTTTTATATTGATCTAGGCTACGGCAAACTTCTTAAAACAATAGATTTCTCACCATTTTCTATTTTTTTGAATTTTTTTATAGAAATATTTTATTTTGTATTTTTCCTTCCCCTTTTTTGTTTTTTATTTATTAAATTTATTTTCCTTTTGACAGCTGTGCAGTTAAACTTTCAATTAAATTTAAAGATAACATTGATTTAAAAAGAAGGAAATATCGTTAATCCGCTAATAACAAGGGTTATATAACGAATAAGAGAGCGAATCATGTAAAAGACTGTAGTATGAACATAACGTAAAACCGATGAAACAGTTTTTCGTAAAAAATTACACAAAAACGTAATCTTAACAAAGAAAACTTTTTAACCGTAAAAAAGAAAAAATGCCCACCTATGTATGAACGTCAAATTCTGGGCACTTTTTCAAGCATCTCCCGAATAGACATTATCGAGCGGCCTCAGATCGTACTAGTTTGGCAGTCAATTTCTCAAAATCAAGTTGTGTTATGGCCATAGTGTACGGATGAAAAAAAATCGATTGTGAGGTCACCATATGACACGTAGCGCCATCCATGGTATATGTGTACTGAATTGTACTGATTTTCGGCAAAATGTACTGATTGTAATGGTTTTTTTTTAATTTGACGTTTTAAAATTTTGGTGTTAAAAAACTTGGTAAGATATACTAAAAATTTTTCTAAAAACTAAAATAAAAAACAAATTAAAAGGAGCAGGAAAATTAACAACTTTAACAAAAAATACTTTTTTCACAGTGTATGTATATTTCAATGAAGTTTTTACATCATTTTAACCATATTAATAACAATTTCTGCTACTTTTTACTAGTTGTGATAAAGTCTAAATAATCGAGGAAAAAAATTATAAATAAAATTAGCATCTTAAGTTTTTTTTTTTATTTTTCACACATAATTAATGAATCAAAAAAATCGTTTTACTTTAGCAACTTCTGCCAGTTTTGCATTCAAGACAACTTTGTTGGTTGTTGCGTAAAATCGTGTTTTTTTTTAAATTTTTTTTCTCTTATTTCTTATATTCAATTCAATTTTCAATTTAGTTATTGAAATTGTAATTAACTTTAAGAGTTTCTGTTTTATATCAGAATATTTTCCCATCACATCAAAAGCAATAATTAATTACGATGCAAAAGGAATGTTGTTAAATATCAACACGATAACTTTTTAAAAATATTTTATAAATTTTATTTTTAAAAGAAGTATTATTTGCGGAAGGATTTATTTGATTTGAAATGTTAGAAAAAAAAATATATTTTTTGTTGTGAGAGAATTTAAACTGAATTTCAGTTGTTGATGTCAAATAGCAGACATAACATTTAAATTGCCAACATGAGGGAGGTCCTTTGCCTCGTACAACATTTTAAAATTAAGAATTCTTCTCTATTCTGGATTTCGATTACGTTGCCGAATTTATATATATTTATATCAATATCATCTACTCGATAGAAAATAAATGGATCCATGTCTGGCACTTTTTCGAAATTTTGAATCCTAAGAGGAAAACCGGTAAAAATTATAATTTGGTACTTTTTGTAACTTCTAAACCATTCAAGATAAATAGACAGAAACAAAACTTGTTCGAAGAAAGGTCTCAAAAAAATATAAATACCGTTGTCATGCTTTTTTGCACTATGGGGCAAAAATGGTAAACAATATGTTTTAATACTTTTAGGGTACATTTTGAAATTTTCAAACCAATAAAAGTAGAAGTATAATTCAAATTGCGTTTGACAGGCCCAAATTAAAAATTATTATGTTTTTGGGTATTATTTGGACAAAGAGTACTTCTTGTTTTTTAGGTACTTTTTACATTTTTTGAAATTTTGAATTTGCAAATATAAAATTAAGGACTGCTTACCCAGCCTGAGGCCTAATTCAACAATGTTAATGGGCAAAAGGTACTTTTTTACATTTTTGCTACTTATTGCATGTTTTAAGAATATCAGTCTAAAAATATGAAATTAAGGACAGACTGGGGTCAAAAATCAACTAAGTAGACAAAGAGTACTTTTTTTAATTTTTGGCACTTTCTTGCATTCTTTGAAATTTTGAGTCTGCAAACATGAAATAAATTACTTTTGACCCAGGTTAAGGTAAAAAATCTTATAGGTACATAAAAAGTATCTTTTTACAATTTTTAGTACTTTTTTGCAATTTTTAAGACTATGAGTCTAGAAGTAGAAAATTATGGACTCTAACCTAGACTGTGGTTAGCTGAGTAGACAAAAAGTATTTTTTTTAAATATTTTTGGAAGTTTATTGCAGTTTTTGAGATTATGAGTCTAGAGTAATAAGATTAAGGACTATTGACCCAGATAGAGGTCGAAAGTCAATTAGGTCAGATATTTTTTCAAAATTTTTGGTATATTTTGCATTTTTTTGAGATAATGATTAAATAACAAGAAATTTCGGTAATTGAGCCAGTTAAAGTCGAAATCGGCTAAGTGGACACAAAGGAACTTTCCATATTTTTGGTAAATTTTTGCATTTTTTTAAATTATATTTCTAGAAATGTAAATTGAGAAATTATTGACAGAGGTTAGGGATCGGAAATTCGAGAAATCTAGAGATTCTATATTAAGTTTTGTTAACAAAGTCATAAACATTTTTTTTAAATAATCATGGTACTCAATCGCACTTTGTTTTCATTAATATTTAAAACTGCGCTTACGAAGTGAGGGTTAATTGTTACTATTGAAAAAGTTTATTTTGGGAGGAATTTTGTTTTGGGGCTTTATAAAACAATAGACCACGTTCTATAGACTTCATTCCCATGAGAAAACTAGTATATGTGCCCAGTTTTATTAAACTTTATTACATGTTTGTCGTCTACTTAAAGCCTTTCCGTCTGCTCTTCTATTTGATATATTTATTAAGGTATACACAACAATTTTGGCCTTAAGGAAGAACGTTTTTTATTTTTTTAATTTCGGTCCAAGGTTTCATTTCTGTGTTTGCTAAATAAAAATTTGTTAATACTTAAAACTTTATTAGTTTCAAATTAATTGATGGCTGAATATAAATCTGAGCATAAAATACTTTTGCAACTGCTTTAAAGTATGTTTGATTTTAAAACTTCTAAATAATCTCTTTTAAAGGAAATATATTTGGGTCAAAACGTATCTTTAAATCTTTCCTTATTTGCTTTTTTAAAACTACACTATATTTTTCAAGCAAATTCTATTATTTTTAATTAAAACTTTTAAGGCTATTAGTAGAAAACTGTCATGATTTAAAACAAATAAAGACAAATATCTAATGCAAAACACAAAGAAAATGAAAAACAATCACTTTTTCAGAAGGGCGCCTTAAAAGTAACGCTTATGTCAAAGTAGCCACCTTTTTAATGTATTTTTTTTTTTTTGTTGTCAATAATGATACAAAAACCAATTATATTAAACAAAAACATGACAAAGGTTAATCAATATTACAAAATGCAGCAAAAAAAACTTGGTAATTGTTTGTGCTAAGAAAAAACACAGACTTCTTAATGCCGTAATGCATTTTAATGCAAAATGTAGTCGAAGTAAATAATTTAAAGAATATTAAACGTGTCTCTAATTGTTTAAAATAATCAGTTGAAACCACAATTTTTTAACAAATTACGAGAACAGTATAATTAAACCAACTCGCTTTTCACAGAACTGTTGTTGTTGATGGTTACCTACTGTTAACAACCGGTAATAAGAATTTTAAATTTTAAAAACTAATTGTTTAGAAATAAAGAACAAAATATAGTTTAAGAAAATAAATATGTACATACAAGGTTAAAGGTAAAGTAAAAAAAATAAAAAAGTTTTTAACAAAAAAAAAAATATGATAAACCAACTTGTTTTTAAAATAAAAAAAAAATATTTTATTGATATGGTTTGTTATAGGTTAAGTGTGTCTTTATTAAAGTTGTGTAGTTCATGAACCAGCTAATTCAATTGAACTATTCAGTAAACTGAAATATGTGAGCGAGTTAGTTCACTGAGCGCTTTTAGCTCTGTAGTTCAGCAGTTTATCGTTCATTTTGATTTTTTGTGTATTTTCCCTTATGTTTCTTTGAGTTAATTTTATGTTTCGTTTACCCTTATTACTTAGCCCTGTAATAGTTACATTTTTTAATAAGTTTTTTTTATCGTTTTATTACCAAAATCCACAAATCTATTTTGCACATTTTACGATTTGAATACTTCCAATATACACGGTTTCGCTCAGAAAGGGTTGCAATAAAAAGTAATGTTGACCTACCAAGTCAACTGAACTACTAAGCTTATTGAACTACTGAACTAAAAGAGCGACCTAGTTCAGAAAGATGAGCGGTCAGTTAAAAGAGCTGTCAGTTAAAAGAGCTGTTTCACCCACCTATAGTCATTATGCAATTGATTGGTTCTCACACCAAATCATCGGTTTTCTTTGACCAAATTCTTGAAAAACCACACGAATATTTTCCAGCTTTATATAAAAACCTCACTAAACTTATTGAGAATTATTTTAAGCAAACCAAAACATTCAAAAGTTTTTTTTAAGACCAAACACATAATTTTTCGTTATTTAAGTGTCTTTTTTTTTTTTTTTTTGAAATGCATATAGACGAACTTAACCTAAAATGAATATGAGAATTGGAAACAAATCTTAAATAATGGGGGTTATTCTGCATTTTGGTAAAGATTCCACATTAAAATACGCATATACCATGGAAAGAAAAAAATTATTTTTCCAATTTTAATGTTAATCGGTTTATTATTAATATTTTATCTGGTCCTCATACAAATATACTTCTGGAATAGGCTTTGTTGGCTATAACTGTCATATGTTAGAGTCCTTATTTTAATAATTTTTAAATAAATTTAATCGAGAATGGTCCATATAGGATATAGTAACCCTACTTTCCCTCGGGGGTATAGTAGCCACCTTGGTAGAATGTTGGCACCTTGGTGCAAAAGCTTCAAAGGAATGAATAAGGCAAAAATTAAAGTGGTGAGATGAAGAATAAATAAAAGAAAAGGTGTTGCCATGATATAAAAAATGACAGGCCGTAAATTTCGTTCTAACCCAAGAACTAACAATTGCTAATGAGAGTATGTGTAAAATACAAATTAGTATTTCCGTATTCAAATTTCAAATAAAACTTGGGTTAAATAGAAGATATTTACTACCAATGCTCAGTACCGAACAAAGAGTGCTGATGAGGAGTTGTAGCGGGCTTTGAAAATGCATTCCACTCGGCTAGTGTCGGGAAACTAAACTTTTTCTAAATATTTCTTCAATGAAAATCTTATCACAATAAACTTGAACCAATTAGCCTGATAAAATATACGCTAAAAATAAATATGTATTAAATAACACTAGGCATGGTGTAAAAAAAATACGTCCGCAAAGTTAATAAAACATGTTCAACAACTCGCTGACGACTGATCGTCAGCAAAATTAAAATTTGAAACATAACAAAATCGAGACAAAACTAATGCATGCAAAAGCATGCTGCCTTCATACTCATCTAAATAGAGATGAATAAGGCAAAAATTAAAGTGGTGAGATGAAGAATAAATAAAAGAAAAGGTGTTGCCATGATATAAAAAATGGCAGGCCGTAAATTTCGTTCTAACCCAAGAATTAACAATTGCTAATGAGAGTATGTGTTAAATACAAATTAATATTTCCGTATTCAAATTTCAAATAAAACTTGGGTTAAATAGAAGATATTTACTACCAATGCTCAGTACCGAACAAAGAGTGCTGATGAGGAGTTGTAGCGGGCTTTGAAAATGCATTCCACTCGGCTAGTGTCGGGAAACTAAACTTTTTCTAAATATTTCTTCAATGAAAATCTTATCACAATAAACTTGAACCAATTAGCCTGATAAAATATAAAGGAAATTTTAGAAATAAAAATTGTTCAAAAATACGCTAAAAATAAATATGGAAAAAGATTATCTCTGCGTTAATAAAACATTTCTAGGTAAACGCTTATGAGATGGCATATAAGATTGTAACGTTTGAGTTCTGCTTAAATGAATGCAGTTTCGGACGGCTGTCCTTGAAAGGACTGTCGTAAGTATGGTCTGGCTTGATTGACCAAACGTTCTTACGTGTTTTTAAAAAATTAATACAATTTTTTTACCAAAGTATTTAATTTTTAAAACTAGTTTTCAGTTTTTTGCGATATAGATTTCTTGTAAATTTAATGCAAAAATAAAGTTTTATTAAGTAGTTTTGTTTTAAATTTTTTTTTAATTTTTGGCGCTAGGAAAACGTATTCTTTAACTGAAAAAAAATTTATTTTTTTATACACAATGTTTTTAAGATTTAATTTATAAAAAGGAAAAAATTTTTTCATAAATGTTCTGGAAATAAAAGACAATTTAACATCAGTTTTCTTTCAAACGCTTTAAAGTTAAAATTGAAATAAAATACTGATAAAAATCTTAAAAGGAAGTTTAAATAAAAAACAATTTGGCGTGCGAGTTTTTTGCGGTGGAGGTCACAACGTTTTGCACCATTTTATTGTTTTTTTCAAAAATGGGTGGGCGATAAAACACACCTACCTTAACATTAATAAAGGAAATGGATTTGTGAGAACAAAGTTTTGCTACAAATAATTGAGTTAAACTAATTGTTTTTTTTTACCATAATCAATTAAATTAACTTGAAACTACAAGTAAAATCTTAATTTAATTTTTTTTCCAAATATGGAGTTTAAAAAACTACTCCCCTGCAATACCGTTAATAAATCAAATATTATTAACAAATTTATTAAGAACACAAAATTTTAAATATTTAACATTTATTACCGCTGTATTATAATTCAAGCGTTTTTGAACAGCTCGACTGAACGTTTTACCAAACGCCGCACTGTGGGTCAGAATCAAAGTTTTTAAAAATAAATCAACCACTTCTAAACGTCCCGATTAACATAAAATTTTACATGAACGTAACAGAGTAGTGTTCGAGTTCTCATTCGACTTTTTCAATTTTTTTTTCCATGGCAAAAACTAGCTTAAATGTAAAATTTGTCCCAAAAAGCGTGACGTGAAATACCCTTAACATGATAAAAAATATCAACCAAATATTTTTTCGCTTACTTTACTACGTTTGCTTGAACTTAAGCTTATTTCAGCTTAAAAAGCAGGGACCGAATATAATAATTATTTTCGAACTTTCAAAGAAAAGAAAAAAAAGGCCGAAGAAACCATCGCAGAGTCTAGTAAAGCACACCATTTTAATGGTATCAAACGAAATTTTTGGAAAATCGAGTGCTTTTTATATTTATTTGATTTTTTTATTTTTTAAGCAGAAAACAGTAGTTATGAACTTAAAATTTTTATTAATTTTAAATTCTTGTGCTATTTAAAAAGAATTTTAAACAATTCTGTGAGAAACTGTGGCCATAGTGCCCTATTGTGCGCATTTCTAAGTACAAGGTGGGCCAAAAGAAGTCTTCTGATGTTGTTTGGCTCTTATTTCTTTTCTAAATTCGATTTTGTTTTTGGATTCTGTTTATTTGAACCTTTAGAATTTTATTGGTCAAGTCGAGTGGATGATATCGGACAAATGGGCGCCGTCACAATTGATTGCTATAGGGGCTCGTTTTATGGCATTTTTCATCACATCGGCGAGAACTTCGCACTCGTGTCGAATGTTGTCTTTGAATGCTTTCAGGGTCTCGAGCTTGGTCACTTAAACACGGTACTTCAAAAAACCACACAAAAAAGTCTGGAACGGTCGAATCGGGCGATGTTGCGGGTCAATGCAAATCGCAAAAACAAGAGACGAGGCGACCCGCAAACGCCGCCTTCAGAATATCGGTTGTGGCTCGCGCAGTGTATGCTGTTGCTACGTTCTGTTGGAACCACATGTCCTCCAGTCCTAATTCTTTCAATTTGCGGCAGAAAAGCTCGGCTGACATGGCTCTATAGCGCGCTCCATCCACTATTTGAACAGCGGCGTCCTCAAAAAAATGGCACGCTGACTCCTCCAGCGTAAACAGCGCACCATGCAGTCACTTTGATAGCGGAAGCAATGGCTCCTCGTGCATTACTCGTGGATATTCGGTACCCCAAAAGCAATAGTTTTGCTTGTTCACGTACCCGCTGAGGAGGAAATGAGCCTTATCGCTTATTATTATTTTGGTCTAAAAATCATCCACTTTGGCCTCAAGATTGAGGATGGCTTGAGCGTAGGTTTCACGCGTTTGGCGGTCGACAGGCAACAGCTGATGCACGACTGGACTTTCTACGAGAACATGCGCAGGTCTTTGACCAAAATTCACCTTAGGGACGACCGGCTGATGGCTAATTGCGAGTCACGGCGCCTGTTCGATGTTTCTGGCGACAGGTCGACATCCTCGCCAGCAGCGGCGATATTCTCGGCAGAACGGGCGCTACGGGGCCAGCCACTCTTAACAGTATCTCGTGTGGTCCCATACTCTTCAAGGTTGATGGCCAAACGACGCAGTGTTTGCGCAGTCGGTGCCGAACGACCGAGGAATCGGCGACGGAATCCGCGCTGCGCCAACACCAAAGACGATTTGTTACGCAAAAAAATAGACGCGACTATTCTGCGTTCTTGTGGAGTGTATCGCTCCATGGCTTAATCACTTGTATTCAACAGTGACGAATGCACGCAAATGCTTGTGTAGTATATGATAAAAGCTCAACTAAACATTCACATGATCGATTTAGAAAGCTTGTATGGTGTATTTGGGCCTTAAGTACCATTTAGACAAATTAATGAAATCCTTACGTTCTTTTCTTTTCCTTTACCTCAGTGAGTTAATTCCGTTGTGATTTTCAATTTTTTAAATTTAACATGCAAGTAACACTTGAATTCTTAAACGAACAAAAAAGACAGCATGTCTTAAGGCGCATCATAAAAATCCCTATATGGGGATGCAGGTAAATTCTGAAGTTCTAATTAACAAAATTTACTTTTTTAATTTAAAACCGTTTTTTTTTTGCCCAACTTATTCTTGTCACTGTAATATACATACGTACTTATAACATTTTCTATCAAAACTTTTGCCAGCTGGTAATTATTATATATGAATTGTATATTAAGTTCTTGTACTCATTCTTATATTCACAAATACTTACAAACTACCCAAATGGTCCTTTCAAAAATTATCATTTGCTTCTCTCGCTAAAAAATTGAAATAAATTCAAATCATCATCAGTTGTATCATTAGGATTACATTTAGTAGAGTATTATTATGAATTATCGATACAACTAAACTACACCAAATAGTATTAAGCACAACTCTTATTTATTTAGCACCAATGACTATTGATTCGCATGTTTATTTTATGCCGAGTAGCATTTATGGCAAATAAATTAAAAATTTTTTGTAGTTTTTGGTTCCATTTCGAATAATTCATTTAAGTTTAAGTAGAAAAAAATACCATCACGGTTGCATACATTAATTATAAATCAAATTCATTTCGAAAATCAAATTAAATTATGGGTTGTTATTTTAGTCTTATGTGTCTGCTTGAATGCTAGGAATTGTAAAGAGTAAAATAAAATGTTCATGACATTCCGAAGGAATATTTAACCCATGAACACCGTTACATGCTTAAAATTTTTAATATAAATAATTTGAACAGTATTTAGTACAAAAAAAAAACGTTTTTTAATACCAACTAAACGGTTATTCAATTATAAGTATATATTTGAAAAGTTGATTGGTACCCTGTCACATCTCAAAATAGCAATATATTAACCCATTTCAAATGTAATCTGTTAAATTTAAGTATAATTTTTCATTTCTGTTATTAAAATGTGTTTAGTGCCATAGACCTTTAAAAGACTTTTGACGTGGTACCAAATTTATCTAGATTAAAAGATAATAACTTTAATATTAGCGATTTTAAAATACAAAGGCAGAAAAGGGCCAAATTTTTGGACAGAAAAAACGGCATAAGTTTCGACCAATCGTATCCCTTTTCTTGTAAAACTGCAATCTTATTAGGGAGTTAGAAGTTTTCTTACGCTTTCGTAAGCATTAAAATAAATAATATTGAAAAGTAATTTTTAACAAATTCAAGTTTTAAGTTTGCTAACCACAAAACTCACTTAAGTCCCACAATACCTTCGAAGGTTAATTGCTTCTTTATAATTTTTTTTATTTTAATACTAAAATTCTGTGACTGATTTTTTGATGTCTCCTTTGAAATAAGATACTTTTTGCAAAGCAATGCAATGTCAACCATTCTATTATTTCGCCGGAAGCTCCAAAATCTGCAACGAAATTCCAAATCTGTATACATATCGTCGAGCAAAAGTTATTTTGTCCGATACTTCAAAATCAATTTACAAAAAGGGTATATATCAGTTTTTATTGTTTGTTGTTTTATTACAATTTCCAAAGATTTGTATGGTAACCCTCTTAGGCGATTGAGATAGAACTTAAGTATGTACGTTCTAGGAATATGTTTGGGACGGGGAAACTAATGGGGGTCGGTCGTACACTTTATTTTTCTAAAGCCAACTCTGTGGAAGTAAAAGACGTTTTTACATCATTTCTGTAAATTTTGCATGGCAACCCTCTTAGATGATGGAGTTTGAGGGTAAGTATTTATGTTCTAGGGATGTTTGGGAGAGAAAACTAAAGGAGGTCTGTGATGCATTTTATTTCTCTAAGGGAAGTTCTAGGGGTTTATACCCTATTTTTTCATATTTTGTATGGCAACACTGTTAGGGGGCAGAGATAGGCTGTATGAATGTTTCACAAAAATGTTTGTGCGGAAAAATTAATGTGAGTCGGTTGCACATTTCACCAGGCAACTCCGGGGCAGTTGTGGAGATTTTTATGTACAAATTTTTGAAAAATAAACAGAAAATTATTTTTTTGTTAAAAACAGATAACTTCACTTATTGTTAGTAAAACCAACATTTATAAATCAATTTTCAACAGAGAATTAATTAATTTATTTATTAATTAATGATCGTGCAATAAAAATAGAAGGTTTTTGCCACTTTTTTTTATTAATTTTCTAAAAATAAAAATTCTCCAATTTTTTCCCAAAAATTTTTAGTTTTTATTGTTGCGGGTTAAATATTTCTAAAACCGTTAAGAATTTATAATCAATAGATGTGTTCATTTACAGAAAATTATCAATAATTTTCGATAATTATTACTAGTAAGTGTTCACGTACACAAAAAATTAGCAGCTAGAGAGCCAAAAAAGAGCGTAATATGTTTAGAAACAAAAATGTTTCTGATAATTTCTACTAGTAAAAATTTTACTATCAGAAATTATTCAAACAGTCTGTCTGTCATTATGCTTTGAAAAAAAATTAAAGTTTTTAATTTTTATAAGTTTACAATAACAAAATACATTTGTTTGCAAGTTTTGACTGTAAAAGTGTTCATTTACTTTTAAATATTTTTGAGAGCAATTTTGAAAATATTTCCTTTTACTCTCTCGTTGCTAGTAATTACTGGAAAGTTATTAGTTGTGTTCAATAACTTTCCAGTAATTACTAGCAACGAGAGAGTAAAAAGAAATATTTTCAAAATTGCTCTCAAAAATATTTAAAAGTAAATGAACACTTTTACAGTCAAAACTTGCAAGCAAATGTATTTTGTTATTGTAAACTTATAAAAATTTAAAACATAAATTTTTTTTCAAAGCATAATGACAGAAAGACTGTTTGAATAATTTCTGATAGTAAAATTTTTACTAGCAGAAATTATCAGACACATTTTTGTTTCTAAACATTTTACGCTCTTTTTTGGCTCTCTAGCTGCTAATTTTTTGTGTACGTGAACACTTACTAGTAATAATTATCGAAAATAAGTGATAATTTTCTGTAAATGAACACACCTATTGTAGACAACTAATGAAGCAGCCTTTTTAAAAATTAAAAGTTTTTAGAAAAAATTTCAAAAAGAACTTATCCATAAAACTGTCGATTGTTTTTGTACTTAGGGAACCGTAAGACATCAAAAAAATGTACTGAGCATTAATGTCACTACAAAAGTTAAAATGTGTTGCATAGTGTAATAATCTTTTAGCATTATATTTCAAATATGACTTCTGTCATATGACCGCCACGACTAGCTCTAACGTAGACTAATCTAGGGGTCCGCAAATGTTGTCCTTTAAATGGTCAATAGTTACGGGGTTATCGGCGTAAATTAGCGACTTTACAATCCACACAGAAAATAGTCTTGCGGCGTTAACTCGAGCGATATTGAAGGTTCGAACGTGAAACTATGCGGTAGGCAAACGTTTTCTTGTTAAAACTAAACGGCAATTTTATTTTGATCCCATTTAACGAGTTAACCCCTTGATCGATAGGTGTGGCTTTAATTGTTGCACGAGTTGGATTTTGCAAGCACGCAAACCAAGACCTTTCCGCAAAATCTTCCATAAAGTGGGTGGACAAATATCCAATGCCTGTATACGATGGCGAATAGACTGATTTGGCTGTTTCTCTACGTTAAGTTGTACGCACTGTGTCACGTCTCTGTGGATGCTTTTTATTATTTAGAGTAAAAGTGATGCGAACGCAGTGTTTGATACGTATCTTGAACAGAACCATGACTTTTAAAATAAATTTGCACAATTTGGAAGCGTTAAGAGTCAGCCTCTTCATGTTAAAAACTCTAAACCAAACTAAAAATAAATCAATTGAATGTTGACAAAAAATTTTTCAAACTTAAATTTTATACCTCTATTAAAACACCTTGTGCGAGCGGACCATTTTCAGGAAGTTTTAGCCATATCTCGGATACTATAACATCTATCGACTTTCATACTGCTACAATGTGTACTATAATATCTACATTAAAAAAAAGTTGGCGGGTTGGCAGCACGAGGCGTGGAAGCTCTCCAGGCACTACACTTCTAATTCAATTTCTCAAAAAAAAACTTTGGGGAGGTACGATTAAATAACTTCGGGGCGACGATATGTTTGTATATTCTAGTATTAAAAGACCTTACAACAACAACCTTTGAACACCTGACATTTTTGTTAGAAAAATATTTTAAAATGCACATTTATTATCCACAGAAAGGATAAATAAAAGTAAGTAAAAGATACTTAGTTCGACCTATTGCGTGTGTAGGCAATAATTCAGTCAGATGTGCTCAAACCAAAAAAGCGGGTTGAGGAGGTTAAGGAGTTTTAAAATGCAAACTGCAAAACTTTGGACAATTAACTGAAATAATTAATTTACGAAGAGATAAAAGGAAAGTATTAACAAGATAAAAAAATGTATATTCTTACCATTCAATCCTAAATTTACAGGTAGAACATGAGGAATTTTTTTTTTGGGAATTTGATTTTACTTTAAGTAAATCAAAAAATGGTTTAAATCTGTAAATATTTAATAATTTTTAATTAACCATATTCTTAAATTTGGCCAAGTTAGTACACATCCATTATAGCATGTATGTTGGTCCCACCTGTTTTTATGCCTTTAAACCAAAATCAAAATTTTTGTTTCTTTAATATAATTCAGTCAACTTGTTTCACCATGTATAGTTGCAATTTATGGTACATGTCATGTTAGTGAGATGAAAAAAAATAATAAGAACAATAATAATGGAATTCATGATACAGTATTTATTTATTTATTATTTTAAGCAGGCAGTATTTGGCTGTATTTGCAGTGGATCTATAACGTTTTTATGTGAATGTAATTTTGCAAGGTACAATGCTTTATTGAATAAAACAAAATACAGTCACAACAACAAATCAGCAACATTAGCAAACACACCAAATGACAAAAATTTATCAATTTTAAAAATTACAAAAAAAGACTGTGTAGCGATGACGATGATGTATCAGTAGATTGAATCAGCCAGCCAAAGGCTCTAAACCAAACAACAGCAACAATAAATAGCAAACATGCAACATTAACATGCTAAAATATTTATTTTTCTAATGCCGAAACAATCGTTGTTACCATTTTTAGTTTAGGGGTTCTTGCTCATAAAGGGCCGGCAAAAAAGATTTAATAATTGCTATAATACATAATATTTCAAATCCCAAAATAATTTGATTTCACATTTCTGTTTTCCGTTTCAAATATTGTGTTTACCTATAAGATAATCAAACTTATCAAAAACACGCATTATGTTCGGCTCGGCCGAGTCTTTTATACTTTATTTATTTAAAGTTCATTTAAAATTTTCCTTTATACAAAAAAAATTTTGCATATATTTTTTAGTTAAAGCATTATTTAAAAAATTCAACGATTTTGATTAAAAAATTAATTGCCCCAATTAACGACTTTAATGTATTTGAAAATTAAATGCCAACAGTGATGCTAACATATAAGTTCTAGGGGCTCCTGACACCCGTGGTACCAGAAATAAGCCTCTGGTCAGACCTCGTAGCTGAAATTACTACCAGTGGAACTCTAAACAGTTCATGGACTGGTCACCTCCCACCCCGTAGCCGAAACCATTTCCATTTTGAACTCAAAAGTCCGGGACTGGTCACCTAGGAAAAACACTCAAACAATGATCCTAAACATTGAACAGCCGCCCTCACGAGCGACGCTTTGGCCACATAATGTGGCACCGGCAAGGACAAAACGAACAACAATCACACGAACACTAGTGAGCAGTGGGTACCCTCACAATTAGACCACTGTCACTCCAAGCAACCTGCCAGCGACCACAGGAACAAATCCACCATAAAGGGTCATCACAGGCAGGAAGAGCGGCAGCAACAACAGCACAAATTAAACGAAGCGGGGTACTAATGGCAAAGGCAGCAAGCTGCGACTGCCATTTGCATATCCACCATCTAGGGTCAGACGATGGCAGCCGACCAGCCCACGGGGCAGTAAGCAGCACCCAGTTAAACTTATTATGGTCGATTTCTCCTATTAAACACGAAGCGAGCAAACGCGCCCAACCTAGCATATGTCCGATCTTCCTCTAGAATACCACTTAAATCCCAATTGCGACCACCAAAAACAACGCTCATACCCTACAAACCCCTAATGTCATCATAGTCAGCACATTTCGTCAGTATGTGCCGTACGTCCTTAGTTTCCTCGCCACACGCTCAGGCCGTAGTCGCAGACAGGCCCCCTTTGATGCAAAAATGCATTTAGCCATATCCCGTCAGCAAGAAGCCCATGCTTAGGTCAAAGCCAAAATCTAGGCGCTGTCGTACCAACGTCATAATATGAGTGACGGGGCACATTTTCATTTGAATGGATATGTGAATTAACAGAATAGTCAGTTCTGGGCCAATGGAACACCCTCAAATTATTCATCACCCACCTTCGCATCCATTAAAAGTGACAGTCTGGTGTGAAATTTGGTTAAAAGAAATTGAAAACGGCGTAATGGTAACTCAATGGGGGAGCGATATCGCCACATGATTAAAAACTTTTTAATGACACAACTGCAGGCTTTGGGCTTGGTTTACATGTGGTATCAACAAGACGGTGCCATATTGCATACAGCCAGGATAACAATCGACTTACTGCGAGACCTCTTTCCACAACAAGTAACTTTAATAAATGATGATATTGATTGGCCTCCACGGCCGCCTGCTCCGGACTTCTTTTTGTGGGGATATCTGTAAAGCAAGGTTTATGCAAACAAACCAGGAACGCTGGAGCAACTCAAACAAAATATTCGTGATGAAATTAAGGAAATAACGCGAGAAATGTGTGAGAATGTAATGAAAAATGTCCTCAAAAGGGCTTGCATTTGTGAGGCTAACAGAGCCGGACATTTATCTGATGTGGTATTTCATACATAATTGCCGACATTAAATAGAAAATTTATCAATATAAGACCCATTCTTTCATTTAATCAAAAATTATAAACAAAGTAGTATACCTTGCCGGAGGACACCCTGTATTTTGTAAAATATAGAGGATTAAATATTTTAAAATTTATCTGTTTTTTATGTGGGGCTATCACTTCCCATGTTCCTACCCAACCAGCTTTTTATTCAGGTAGATATTTCACTAAATAATACGTTTTTACACTTTTAAGGTCGATATATGTATATTCAGTTTGCGAAATAGGACGTATCGTAATTTTTTTTTTCAAATTAGTTAACTGCCTTCAAAGTGTTCCAGGTTTAAGACAACAGTAACCATAGTTACCATAGTTATAGGGCGGAAGGATATACAAGAAATAGTTTTTTTAATAAAGGAGTTTCAAACTAAATCTCATTATAGATAAAAATGTCATTCCGTTTTTTTAAGTCCTTTACAAAAATAATGAGATAGAAATTCCCAGTCATAAAATTAGAAAATCATTTTTTGTGTCTATTGCAAGGCTGGAAAGCTTAACTGTGTAACCCTAAGTTGTGGTATCTAATGCACTCCATACAAAATGAGGTGATGACAATTCGGTTTCTATTGTGGTAGCAGTAAAGCTTAACTCCAAAAAGTTGCTATTGTTTTTCCTTCAAAACAAAAAAGGTAAAAAAAAAAGAAACGCCATGTCTACATGCAACGACTAATGTTGGCCCAAATTTTTAAAAGCAACATACCGCATAAATATTTTTGTGTTGGCATTTTATAACTTTATGGACACACATCGTAAATATCTAGTTTTTGTTGCCACCAACCAACTGCTTAATAAGAATTTATATTAATTTAAATTTCAAATAAAACTCCTGCTCCTCTCTAAAGCGTTTTAAAATTATAATATACATATTTTTAACTTTTTTTTTTGAAAAGGGGGGCTTTTTATTGTCTTGTTTTAAAATTATATTTAAACATGTTTGTGTGTTTTGTTTGTTTGATTCACACTTGTTTATGGCCATACAAAAAACACACGCACACACACAGATAACAACTAGTCTTATGTGTGATAATATTGGTGGCTCTCTAATGGAACTTGGTAATAATATTCAAACATTCATTGATTCATTTAGTCACTTTTATCATCTGAATAGTAACATGTATTCAGCTGCATATTAGAGTCCGTCCACTTGCGGTAGCTAAAAGCGACAACTTTTTAAGTGTTTTTTTGTGAAAACCAAAAATCAACAAAATTGTTTATGCCAAACTTTGGACCATATTACCATTTTACTTTTTTTTTCGGTTCTTCAAATATATTTGAAAAAATTATAAAAATAAATTTTGTTTGCCGTTAAAATTGTGGTTTAGGATGAGGGCATTGTTTGATTGTTATTGTTTTAATATATATTCGAAATTTTAAACCCTAAGGAGTAAAATAGGCAAACCCCTTATTTTGATAGTGACTAGATCCACATAATAACTTTTAAACGAATTAAGATAGAAATATAATTTAAATTGCATTCGACAAGCCACAAAAAAATTGGATCCTAAGGTGTAAAAAAAAAGAGTTCAAAATAGGACAAAAATTCTATATTGGTACTTTTTTAGTACTTTTTGTAACTTCTAAGCCAAAACAGACAGAAACATAATTTAAATTGCATTTGACAGGTCTCGAAAACTATGAATATTGTTTTAGTACGTTCGACAAGTATGGAAACAAAATGTTTTTTCTTGTTTAATTTTTGACCCTAAGGGACAGAAAAAAGAGTACAAATTTTCTTTTGATATATTGTAGCTCATTTTTGTAACCCATTTTTGTAAGCCATCAAAAAAACATAATGCAAATTGAGTTCAACAAGTTTTTTGAAATGATAATATTTTTTGGTACTTTTTTTAAATTAAAAATGGGTAAAAATTTTGTTCCTTACTTTCCTGCATTCTTTGATAATATAAAAATTAAATAAATTGCTGTGAACGCCGTTAGAGGCCAAAAGTCAACTAAGGGTGTAAAGATTATTTATTATATATGTATTTTTGATACTCTTTTTTGTTTTTCTAAATTACGAGACTACAAATATAACTTAACGACGTTAAAGGTTCAATTACACGTGCCTTAACATAACACCATAACCATAACCGTTGTCATAAAAACTAAAACTCAATTGGTTTCTACGGTTACGGCGTAATGGGAGTTTAGTTTGAAAAGTTTTTTACTGTGGTATGGTTATGTCAGGTATAATTGAACCTTAAGCCAGGATTGAAGTCAAAAGTATATTAGATGGTCAAAAAGTACTTTTTCAAATTTTTGGTACTTTTTGCATGTATTGAGATTATGACCCTAAATATATGTATATAACACTTCCGACTCAAATTCAGGCCGGAATTAAGCAAAGTTGAAAAAAGTTATTTTTCACATTTCTGGTAGTTTTTTGAATTGTTTGCATTTTGATTCTTGAAATATGAAATCAAGGTACATAAAAAGTACTTTTTTCATAATTATGCGTTTATTATTGCATATTATAAAGATATGAAATACGAGATTCTAAACTAAGATTGTTCAAAAAATTACGCAAATTTTACTTCTTTATGCTTATAGTACTTTTTTGCATTTAGTACTTTGTTTAAGTTAATATTTGAAAACTGTGCTTACGAAGTAGGGGTTAATTGCTAGTGTATGTATGTCGGCAGTCAAAAACAAAGTTTGTTTATTAAATCCTTTAAAAACCATTAAAAATCTTTTACAATTAAAAACTCTTTTAAATACAAACAAGTAAAAGCGCTCAGTCATTCGTTTCGCCTTTAAATAACAGGGGGAAATCCCCAATTTATTTACATTTTTTACAATTGTAAATCGTTACGTACTTTCCATTAATAAATAATACAGTAAACACTGGTCATTACAAAGTATATATAATTACTTTAATATAGAAAGGTCCTAACCCTGGTGTTTTTTAGATTTTTAATTGTTTCGATAAATGGTGTCTGCTCATATATCATAATTAGCAAAAACTCGACTTAAAATATACGAATTAGGGCCTTTCTATATTAAGGTAAAGATATGAACCTTTTAAAACAAAATGACAAAAGGAATTTTTCTTTTACGTGTTGCTTAAGCACTGTTACCTTCTCTCTTTTTCAAAATTTTTATTCCATTACAAAATTCTCAAATTAAAGAAAAGATCAACTTCAAAATATATTGCGATTTTTTTACAAAACTTTTTTACCACAAAAACCATAACAATTAAATAAATTATAAAACCTAACAATTAATAAAATTATTTAAAACAAGCACACATGTTACATTAAATATTTATTGCTGAATTGCAGTCGACAAAAGACAATCTTGAAGCAAAACTTTGAAAATCTATGACACTTTTGCAAATTTTGTGTATCTTTAGGAGCATCCAACTTCTATTAAGAATAAGAAATATAAAACCTGCCTTCCTTCATCTTCTTATAATACCATATGATCATAATTATGACAATACAACAAATTTGTAAGAAAATCTACAAAAGTTTATTTTACATAGGGGAGGGTTTTTTTTAGATCTTTCATGCAAGAATGTTTAATAATAATAATTAAGAAAACAAAATTTAAAAGTTCAAAATGTATTATTTTATTAAAAAGAAGACTCGATTTAAAATTATCTTACACAGTAGCAGCATATGGTAACGACTATACATACGTAAATACGTATATGTATGTGTATATGTGGCGTTTTGTGTACATTAAAAACTTAAGATATAAATATCTGTCATTTATATTGGCAACACTTTAGAGAGTCATTGAAAATTATGTTGTTTCGTGCACAAAACTTTAAACTGATTTTGCGGCAAACAAATATTAAAACTTATTGTTACAGTGGGATAGGTAACATAAATACCAATACATATTATAACGAATATTTTTAAAAATTATCTAAAAATTTTGTAATAATTATGCAAAAAAATATTAATTTTTATATTTCGACAGGAATAAACATTATTATCTTTAAGGTTTTTATAAAAATCAATTAAGATAACAATTATTGGTATTTTATTGGATTTTATATTAAATAAAAATATAACAATTATTTATGCAAAAAAATAAAATTTTAAAATATTTTTTTTTGAGAAAAAAATGTATAAAAAATTTTAAAAGCACTTAATTGTTTTTAAAAAACTTTAGTTTAAACCATAAATGATGATGGTGTACTTTACTTGACTTTCCAATGTTTTCCAATGAAAAGAATCGCTTTTTGGGACACCCTTAGGCTAGCACTAACTTTCTGGTGCAAGGAGACAATCAACATCCTCTCTCAATTTGGCAGCTTTTTGACAACTGACATTTAAGGCCATGTCAGATAAAACTTTTGCTTCGCGTTGCGTTAGAAATTCGCTTTGACATTTAAGATAAAATAGTCACACCTGTATGAAACATGTCACAAAAGGTACTTTCACCGCAGGGCGCTTTTTGCGCGCTTTGAGAATTAACTTTTCTTATATTTTCTTATATTTTTTTAGATACACAGCAAACGTGCTGTCAAAGTTTTCATTGTGACAAACGCATTATCTTTCACGCTTTTCTTTCAAATTTAAAAATGTCACGCAAAGCAACGAAGTTTTATTTGACATCGCCTTTATAATGGTTTAAAACTCGGCTCTACTTTAGTTAAAATGTAAATATTTGTATCATAATTACAACTAAATCAGCAATCAACTACTGACAAATTGTAATTTTTGTAGGGGTTTGTCAGGCAAACTAACACAAAGTTGTAAATGATAATACACTTTCTTTCACAGGTTTTGTTGCAGTCTTAATACCGAAATTCACAGTTTCGTCTGTGATAACGTACCCATTTCTCACATCTTTACAAATGCCTTGGGGTTTTAATCGTTTAAAAAGAAAACAAAACTAAAATCATTGCCTTGCCAGTACGACAAAAATTCTGTTTAACTGTCAAGAAATTTTTACTGTACTCGTTCAATAATGAAAATTAAGTCGTCTCGGCAATTATCAGACCTATGCCTATGTTTTGTTTTTTAAGCGAGAAATGTTTCGTTTAAGCAATTTATAGCCTTCTTGTGAAAGACAGCCCAAACACAGAGGTCAAAGGACAGATGTCATTAGCCTGCTTCTGTGATATATTGTTGGGGGGCTTGCCTCTGATTAGTAATTACCCATGACATGAGATATAAGAAACCTGGTAGCTCAGATCTAAGTTTTTTTGGACTATTGAAGCCCAGTTTCTATAGATTGTTGCGTACTACAAAAGAAGACTCGGCCCGTCAGTATTCGGTCTTCTGAAAGGTTATGAAAGCCATTTGTAACATTTTTTTTCAGTACATATTTAAAAGTTTATTATAATCAAAATAAAAAAAATTTAAATCCTTCGTTTGGATTTGTTAAAAAATGTATGTGGAAACAGTGTTGCCACACCGAAAAGTTTAATTACCTCGTAGAACTCAAGAAAGGGTTAATTGTCAAACAAACAGCTATTAGAACTGCGTCCATTTTTTGTTTTTTATATTTATAATAATCTAAATAATTATTATGAATTTTTACTTAAACGAACCAATTCAAAAAATTTACTTTAAAAATCACTCTAACGTTAAGACTTAATTTTGTTTTAACAGGTTTTTTTCACAAACAAAATGGCGCATATGCAGTAAGATCATTAACCATTTGGTGGCATCATCGCATCTATTTCTAAAAAAATTAAGCCGCGTTACGGTCAATTGAAATCGTAATTGAACGATAATGCCTGATTTTATTCAAATATCAATAGTATTAAACTAGGCATGATGTGGGTTCAAACAAATAGCGCTACGTGCTAAACGAGCACAGTGGCTAAAAATCGTTTTTTTTTCGTTTTTTATTTTCAAGTCAAATGTTTTTGTCGGAAGATCAGTTGAATAGAACTTGTTACGGTCAAAAGGGGTTAAAAATGTTTTCTTTCATCAGAAAACTTAAAGTGTCCCCTTTAACTTTTGCAACTGTTTGGAACTGTCTTTTTTTTATTTGAACGGAATTACTTGCAACATTATTTTGTATGCTCTTTTACTTGGCGCCAAATCGCCGCATTCGATTCGAATTAAAATTTAAAAAATCTTCTTAGAATTCCTATATTGAAAGCATTGACAACTAGATCGATCAAATGAAATTTCGATTCGAATCGAATGCGACGATTTGGTCACTGTTTATATGGCTTATTAAGCCAAGTTATGTTAGGTATTCCATATTATTCATCGGTCAAAAGACTATAACTTTTAAGCTATTAGATATATTTTTACAATTTTTACTTTGCCAGAAAGAAGATTTTTTAAACTTTTTTGCAGTTTAGTTTAATTAAAATCGGTTTAGCAGTTCTTGAGAAATTTTAGGTGAAAGTTAAAATGTTATTGATTGAAATTAAAAAAAAAATTATTAAAAAAGGACTTTAGTCTACATTGCAATCTCTTACCATGTCAGATTCATAGAATGGTTAACAATATAATTGTGTTTTCTATAGCAAAAATCATTTAGATGGTTTTTAATATTAGTAAAAAAATTATAATTTTAAGGTTTGAAATAATTTAAATTGGACAGGAAGATGTCGTAATGAAATTTGGTAGTTAGGTTAGGTTAGGTAGAACAGGCAGCCGTTGAAGGAGAGGATACAGCTCACTTGGGTCCACTTAATTCGGTCCCTTTGTGTTACCTGGAGAGGCAGACAGATTATGTTGAGATGGAAGGAAAGAAGAAATTAAGAGAAGGATAAGAAAGAAAGAAAGAACAGAAAAATGAAGCAGACTTACCAGGGTCTCTGGTGGGAATCAAACCCACAACCCCCAGACTGGGAGACTCGTGCACTTACCACTGATTTACCGGGGCACCCTTTGAAAGTTATGTAGAATTAAAATTTCTTAAGTAACAATACACAGCAAAACGTCTCCGTTTCTGAATAATAACTCTCTATCTGAATCAATAGCGTTTTCATACTAAATGCCAAAAAAGTGTAACTTTAACCCTTAATTTCTCAGCAACTGTTTAGCAGAATTTAAAACGTTAAAACTGTAGAAAAATTAAAAAATCTTCTCTTTAGCAAAATAAAGTTTTAAAAATACTTTTTGGCTCAAAAGTTGCACATGTTTGCTTGACGAAAAACGATTCTTAGCCACTGCCCAGTGAAATATCTTTGAGATTGGACTTTCCTTATTTCATAGGTTACAAGGTAATAAGGTCGCTATGACAGAAAAATTAACCTTTCGGTAAGGTCGTTAATTATTACATTTATAGTTATAAATAGAAAAACAGATTACGGAAAAGACTGTAAAGAATATTTTTATTTTAAAAACGCTAAAATTTTCATTAAATTTTAGTTAATGCTAAATAGCAGTTACTTGATTGTTTTTTGTAAGCAGGGATCATGAATTCCGGTACAACTCAAACAAAAATAACTAGGTTTTCGATTTAAAAGTAACAAGTGCTTCTTTATCTTCAATATTACTTGCTAACTTACCAGGTATACATGTTAAAATTTTATTTACCTAATTTGCCTTCAAGATCGTACGTCGTTCTTATTAGGTCCCTAAAAATGCTAAAAGCAATGTAGCCGGCACTTGCACTGGCAATACTTAGTTTTTAACAAAATGTGAAAGGTTTTCTGGTTTCCTAATCAGCTACCACAACTTCTCCTGTCCATGAATGTCCCTAATGAAAAACATACTTCACTTAAGGTAAAAAAAAACAATGAATGCAAACAACACGTTGTCTCTTGTCATGATTTCAATATTATACAAATATTATTTTTATGCAACTACTATCTACTTGTGCATAATCATCATTTAAGTTGCACACTTAAGCCCGAAATACACATTTTTGGAAGCTTAAAATGTTTGGTGAACACATGCCACTCTCAAACAGCATTAGGCAGCAACAACAGCAGCAGCTTAACTCTTATGGCAACAACAAACATAAAAAAACAAACAACATTGGCAATACTGCAGTGTTGGGAGTAAGTTTTTGTGACTAAACGAATACATGAATGAATCAACAAATGAATGAGTGTTAAATGTGGGTGATTTAACTAATGTTTGGGATTTTATGACAACAAGTTTCTAAAATACAAAACTTTTTTGTTTGATTTTAATGTTTATGTTTTCAAGTAGACAATATCTCCTCTTGTACTAAGAATAAGTGCAATTTAAAACTAAAAACGTATGAAAAGGAACGCTTGATATGAATAAAAGTAAACTATTAATGCAGATTGTCTTGTTGTGGGCTAAAGTGAGTATCTTATTAATGTTAAAAATTCATGTTTTGCCAATTAATCTTGGCTATTAGCTTTGTGTGTGTGTGTGTGTTTATAAATGTGAATTGCAACCACTTGTAACGGTTTGTATCACTAAACCACGATTTTGATTAACAGTGTCTGATGTTGCATTCACTCTAAATTTGGTTAAGTTTCTTAGCAGAATTATTTATACTTTTGGCGAAACAAAATTAAACATTTAATTGTCACTTGTCTGTGACGTTTTCTTTAGATGTGACCATTTTTGGAAATTTATAAATGTTAAATTGTTATGGCATTTTAGTTTTGTTCATTCGAAAAGAATTTCATATTTGTGATCTCATTTGAAATGGAAACAAAAAACATTTCTAAGAAAAAAAATATCACCTGCTCATGTTATTAGATATGACCTTATTAGCAAAGATGATTATGTCTTGATATAGAATTTTATATATAAAGACCAATAAAATGTTAAAAAGACAGTTAACTTGCTACCTTTAATAAATTTGTATCTTTAAGTTTTGGAAATTGGTCTTCCTATATATGGCATGTTGGAACTTTGGCTTTTACTGCTACGGAATTTTTTCAAATTCTTTACCATTTTTACGATAAAACCTACACAATGCAGGAAATAAAATTTCGATTTAAAAATTATGAATAACGTTAAAAGAATTTTTTAATTTTGATTATTTAATTATTTTCTTGCATACAACAAGCTTATATTTTTAAAAACAATTAAACGGGTGGCACCGTTGGAATTATCGATTGTGCGGATTTGTCAGTCACGATGTCGCAATGGTCAAGTGAGCATCGCGGGTTCGCCGTGGAGACGTTTTTTTAAAAGCAATGATTCTTACGCAATTACTCGTCGACAATTTTGTAAAAAGTTCGGTATTCGGCGAATACGTAATGGACCGAGTGTAAATTTAATTCGATCGTTCTTCGGCTATAAATGTCCCACGGCCCAGGCCCAGTCGATAGTTAAGGATTCCCGAACACATTGAACTATTTTCAAAGTTTACGTGAAAATCCTTGAATACCAAGAAGAGCAGCCTCATTCGAACTTTTAAAAAAAGCATTTATTCATGATATTTTAAAAAAAGAGACTCCTATCTATCCTATCTATCCTTTTTAAATTTCAATTGGTAAAAAATTTAAAAAAATTACTTGGATTTACGCAAAAATTTTTGTAAAACGATGTTAGAGCGTTTTCGCAATGTAAATTCAATTTTTTTGGAGCGACGAGGCTCATTTTTACTTAAACAGCAAAACTTTCATTTTTGGTCTCCAAGAACCTGTAAACCTCGATTGGAACACTACAAAACCATTGCATTACCCTTAGGTTAACTGTTTGGTCTGCCTTATCCACGCATGAGATAATTGGACCATTTTTTTTAATTCTCGAGGCCAGGCGACGAATGTCAACGGTAAAATTATTGACGCATGATTACGAAATTATTTTTTCCAAACCTGCGAGCTCATCCATTATACTCTTCACACACGTGGTTTTAACAGGATGAGGCGACTGCACACACAGCCAGAGCTTCGATGAGTTTGCTTCGGGAAAATTTCCCCCAAAAACTGATCAGTCGCTTTGGGGGCATCCCATTGCCACAAAAGTCGCCCGATGTAAATCCAATGAATTTGTTTATGGGGTTACCTTAAAGAAAAGGGTTTATAATGACAACCCCCAATCTGTTGTGGCTTTAAAGGAAAATATTCGTCAAAAAATCAGCTCAATTGAACCAAGTTTACTGCAGCGTGTAGTGCAGAACACAAGGCTCCGTTTTGAACAGTGTGTTTAACTCGACAGAAGACATCTGGATGACACACTTTTTAAAAAATAAAACTTGCATTTCAATTCTATCGTTCAATGCTTTAAATAAAACTTTGTGCCAATTATTACGTTTTTTTTGAGTTTAAAGATAAAAATCTGCCACCAGACACCCTATATTAACCAAAAAAAAATTTAACCTATAATTTTCAAATTTTACGAAAATGAAAGATAAAAAAATTAAAATTTATTTTTTAGAACTTTTTGCTAAGTTACTCTGGTTAGATATTTTGGTGTTTTTAAAAGAATTATTTTCTTAATTTAACGATTTCTTTTAACATATGTTTTGTCATGTTGTAAGAGAGAGGAAGAGAGAGAGAGAGAGAGGGAGATGTCGGACGAATAAAATTGTCTGTTTTAAAATTTAAAATATTCACTTTAGAATATTTTATTCTAAAGTGAAATCGGGAACTGGAATTATTATCAGTCCGGTAATTGTAAGACTTCAGTAGGATCAATATAAGGAACAAAGAGCGCCAAATTAATGATTAAGGATCACCATTATTATTTTTTTTTTTTTGTAATTTTGAATTTATTAATGATTAATTTTGGCATAAAAACTATGCGTAAAGTACCTTAAATAATAATTTTGTTTTTGTTTTTTTGCACTCTAATTTTCATACAAAGATATCTTTAACAATCAAAAAGATCAATTCAATAAAATTGTCTTTAAACAAAATGTATAAAATAAAGCTGAAATTTATAATAAATATTTTTCTTTTTGCAAATTTCTGCAAAGAACTTTAATTTTACAAAATTCTAAAAACTCAGATTCTGCGTTGCAGCAAAACACTTTTTAACGTTGGATAAACAAAACACGATTAAAGTGCATCATCTTCTTCGGCCCGCAGCCAACTACAATTAAGAATTTCTTTTAAATTCCAGCGAGCAGGAGGTTCAGGTTCCAATAACACCGCCACTGTGGCCTTTGCTTGAGCAGAAATTTTATCTTGTAGTTTACGGCGGAAGGAATATTTTTTGCTGCGTTGATAATCAATTAATTTGCTCAAATTACTATCATCAAAGGGCATTTTGGCATTGAGCATAATAAAGAGAACAACACCTAAAGACCAAGCATCTGCTAATTTGGGATCATAAGGATGACCACATACTACCTCGGGAGCAGCATAGGCAGCTGAACCACAATAGGTTTCCGATTTAATGTCACGACCACTGTCATCACAACAATAACGAGCAAAACCAAAATCGGCCAATTTAATGTTAAGGCGTTTTGATAACAATATATTTTCACACTTAAGATCACGATGGGCAATTTCATGTGAATGCAAATATTTAAGGGCTTTAGACATTTGTAAAAACCAGACCTTAGCTTGGAGCTCCTCGATCGGACCATTTTTCTTGATATACGTTAGCAGATCACCATTCTCAGCATAGCGCATAAAGATAAAAATCTTGGGACCACGTTGCAAAATACTGTGAATTTGTATGATATTGGGATGATCGATTTTGGTTAGAATATCTAATTCTCGCGGAAAAAACTTATTAACAAAATCCGAGGGAGCTTTGGCCTTGTTGATTATTTTACACGCCAAATGCACACCGTTGCCAACATCGTCGGCATAGCCTGCTGTTATGACGGTGGCATATGAACCTTCTCCGATTTTAGATCCAATGTTATAGCCCCGCTGCGATAAGGCATCAATATCAGAGGTACGTGCGCTCAATTGACGGCTATAAGAACAGCTAGAAGACTTACTTGACATTATTGTTATTATTATTGCTGTAATTTATTTTAGAGTTTGAAAATTTTGTCCAGTTGCATTTGAAGAGCATAAATTTTTAGGCAGAATGTTTGGAATTTGCACCCAAAAGTCGCGACTAGAAGAATGAGTTTGAAATAAGCTTTATTTCACAAAAAAATCTTAAAAAAAGTCAAAAGAATTTTATATAAAAAATAAAATTTATTGGTTCTAAAAAATTTTAACGTTTGACAAATTTGTAAACGAGTCAAGTGTACAGAAAAAAGTCATACGAAATTATTTAAAAGAAAGTTGTAAAAAATCAGAAATTAAAAAGAATTCATTCTTTGTAAGGGTTTATTTACTTATGAGATGATTTTCATAGCCAATCAGATGGGGGGGAGAATTATGCATTTGTGCCAAGATTATAATGCCAAAGTCCAATACGAAACCCAAGGCATCTTATTAAATCTGAATAACCTAAATGATGCTAGATGGTATGTTGGAAGAAGTTTAAAGACTTTAAATGGGGTCGCACTCGAAAGATATTACAGGCTTTACAGAAAAACAATTCAACTATTACTAACTAGCCCAAGACACAAAAGAATCAACGTACATGTTGCTATGATATAATCGGGCAAATTAGAACTACACAAACAAGGGCACTGAGCACAAGTTCCCACAGGCAATGGAGAATGGATTGATGGGGTTAATAAATTTATCTGTCAACGCATTTTGAAAACACTGGAGGGTTAAACAGGGAAGGTCAGGGCTAACTGCACTGTGCTGTTTGCCAGATCAATAGTCGTTATCGGACGGTACCCTAAGCATACGCGAGAACAAAAATGTTGTTAAACGGATTGTTTTAAGGCAAAGGGAAGAACGAGACCTGGCATTCTTGTTGAAAGTCTGAAGACCAAGATCTACTTCCGCCTCGCAGGCCTCAAAACCATTCTGCAAGCGATGGTTCGAGCAATAAAATAATGTTTGTGCTGGCTCAGGACACACGCAGGTCCAACGTACTTGGAATCTAAGATAGTTTTGAAACACAGGAAGATGATTTATGATTCTTAAATAATTGGTTCCCGGGTAATTGGAAATAAACGAGCAAATAATCTGGTGATTTAGGCTAGAAAACAGTTGACCTAAGAATCCCAAAGCCTTTCGTCGCAACTAAAGACCAAGGACCAAATTAAAGGAGTGTCCGGAGTGACGAGAGTATTTTGCGGCGACCTAGGTTAAGACTAGGGAAATCCTGAAAGTAAGAAAACCTGAATTGGGCAAGGTGATCAGTGTGCTTACGGGCCACTCAGACCTACAAGTACCCTCCATAAGGGTTGCAAGGAACGGCTATTGCAGAGCATGCAGGGAGAACAACTGATCGGTTTACCACTTCCAGTGTAACTGCCCAGCTTTTGCTTAGGCCAGAGCCCGTTGTTTTAGCCTATTGCCATTACTGTGAAACATGACTTTTTACTTGTTTCTCAGGAATATGTACTTAATGGGACTATGGAATGTCGCCTATGCGGCTGAAGTAGCAGCTGAAATATCTGGCGTCCATCTGAATATCATCGCAGACAGGATGAAGTCGGCTTACAACACTTAGTAAGTGGAGCGCAAGCAACGGGATAGTTACCAACCCTTCAAAAACGAAACTAAGCTGTTCACATACAGATAAAATATTCCTTCTTTTGACCAACCGACACTGAATGGATTGGTAATTACTCTAACATATAGCGCGAAATATCTGAGAGTCATTCTGGGCAGTAAGCTGTTTTGAAATCTAAACGAGGGACGAGAATGGCGAAGGTCCAGACTTCGATGACCGCTTTTGATCCTTATCAACTGGCTCTCAGTGGACCTTCTAGCGACTAGGCTGGCGCTAAACAGGATGAGACTACATACTGTGAGTGAACGGAGTGACACAGTGCATGCGGCCACGCAAATATTATTACGACTGTCGATTTTGTTCCTGATTTAATTGACTACTGCATACCGGAACCTTTTCTACGCAAAAAACTTTCCTTCGTTACTTTGGGAGTGGTGGATATTATCATCTTCTCGGGGCCTGTCGCTCTGAAGATACATACAAATGAGTCGTAGGGGCGGTCTGGTATTGGTGGAGGCTTAATCATTGCACAAACATGAATCTGGATATTGTTCAGACTTCCGTATGAATGCAATGCACTGCAGGCTGAACTGTCGGCAATAGGGAAAGCTGCTAAATGGCTACGGTACTAAAAGATATTCGACAGCAGGTCGGTTACTGAGGTATATTTTACATCAGAACTAGTCCGCGAATGCCGGACATCCTCAAACTGAATGGCGATGCATTCTAACTTAGGTATGGGTAAGTGGACAACGGGACAATACAGGCAACAGTGTTTCCAATACACTTGCTAGAAATGGTGCGGAATTGGATGATGGGGCAATCGACAACTCCTGTGGCAGTCTTCCAGTAAGCTCCGCGTAGATGAATACGCCAGCGTAATTGCAGGGCTGATTACCAGCCACTGTCAAATTGGCACCCATGCCAGTAGATAGGGACTGCCTTTTATCGTCTTCTGTAGAAGCTGTCAGGACGCAGAGAAGACTTAGAGTATACAGCACCTCTTAAGCTTCTGTCCAGCACCTCAGCCTTTTATTATTTCCGTAGGTAGAACACCTAACTTTATATAAACATTTTGAAAAACTAAGTACCTTGCTGGTTTAGTAATTAATTAAACGTTTTCGTTTTTTGATTAAATCGATTATTAAATTTTTTTTAATTAAAAATTTAATGAAAACATTAAACATTTTTAATTGAAATTAATTGAATTTTTTAATAGGTTGCAATCTAAACATTTTTTTAATCAAATCAACAAATTTCTTATTGCAAATGATTTTTATTGTTTTTGTGTTGGCATATTGTTGTATTAAGATTATTTCCCACAGTGAATGTTTGAAATCTTTTTATTTGTGCAATCTACAAAACTTTAATTATAATATTAGAAAATTTAACCGATTTTTTTTTTAAATGTAAAAGGTAGCACATATCTGCAATCGAAATTAATACCCTTTAATTTGTATAAAAACGATGTCCTGTGAAATTATACTTTTCTCCAAAATATATTTATCATTACCCGTTTCTTTCTTTTTTTTTTTTGCTTTCAGCTTTTATCAATAGTTATGTTTGCATAAATGTCGATTCAAACCAAATCCCAAATGGAAATTATACTGCACTTAGCCTTAATAGCAAGACGATGTTGCCATATGCGAAATCAGCAACAATGGCCAGCAGCAATAAGCCAAATAATTTCACCGTATTGGGTGATACCGAGTTGAGTGCATCAGAGCGTACAAGACGTTTAATACCGTATATGACATTTTATCTTCCCCTTTCCGAATTGCCCATTAACAAACAATATGCCAGTAAAAATAATGTACATGCGGTAAGATTATAATTTTCAATTACTTAAAATAAAGAGAAACATTTCACACTTGTATTTACCTTTTAATGTACTAACATATTTGTATTAATTTTAAAAATGCTTAAAGACAAAGTCGCTGACAAGACCAAGTGCAATAGGGCCCAGTAGCAGTAGTGGTAGTCTTATACCAGTACCAAATCAATATGTTGATAATGGTATGCCATATTTCTCGCAAGCTGCAACATTACAATCAACCTCATTTAACGGCGGACAGCAATTTTATCATTCAAATGCAGGTCCTGGTAGTTTTTATACTACACAAGGAGCGAGAGGCGGAGAAGGTGGTGGTGGTGGTTTTACTGTGCATCATCAACAGCCCACAACAGGACATACACAGCACTTACATGTGCTTCCTAGACCACCCGGACATTCAGCATCCTTAACAGCAGACTTTATAAAGGCTAATGGTAAAAGCAACAGTCATAATGCATTCGTTGCTTATAAGGGAATTAATCCCATACGAGTAAGTGTTTCAAGAAAATTGCAAAATTATCGTTGTACAAATTTCACAACATAAATTATTTTTTCTTTAAAATATTAAATAAATTTTAACTCTTATGTTTGTACGTATTTTCCCTTCTCGTTGTTTTCTTAAGCACAAAACTGTACAATATTTCCCACCATTATCAACTTCAACGATCTCCTCTGTTTCTTCTTCTTCTTATGATAATATTCCTATTACAAAGCAACAACAACAAAAACTACACCATCATGGTGGCAGTGCTACTGTTGCTGTTTATCGTCAAAGAGCAAAACAGTCTAAAATCAATTTAACACCATTTACACCATCCAATACAGTGCCAGGAAATTTTGTGCCAATTGTTTATACACCAGTTAACGGTAATAATCCAAACAATAACAACAACTTTAGAAAAACAATATTTTTAATTCTCAAGATTCTTCTATAGGAGAAATTGACGATAGTTCATATAAACAACAACAACAACAACAGCACCCTCATCAACCACAACCAATCGCTTTAGAATATACTTCTGGCCCATTAACGCCAGCATCATCGGCATCGGTACCATCAATACCAACAATTGATGTTGTTCAACCATTGCCTCAGCCACTTCAGCTAACCCAGCAACAACATCAACAGCGTACTAATCATAAACAGCATAACCCTAAACAACAATTGCAATATTATAGTGTAGCAACATCACCAGTTAATGTTGATTTAACACATAACGTTGCTGGAGGGATCGGAGGGGGTTCTGTGGCTTCTGGAAAACCAGTAAATTCAGCTCATCACCATCATAACGCAGAAGCAATTAGGTATGTGAACAAAAAAATTAACAAACAATCATCAAACCAACAGCGAAGCGATAACAAAATAATAAAAATATTAATAATTTATGAGGAAAATATGAAAGTAAGTGGAAAGAAGAAAGAGATTGTTTAAGTATAAATTAAAGTCAAAAGATATTTTCCTTGAATTAGACAAATTGTTGTTGTCAGGAGCTTAAAAATCTTTAAATGACAATCAATATTAACGTCGGCATTTTGTTGCAAAAAAACCACAAAGAAGTAAACAGCAAAACTGGCCGTCAGACAAGTCTGACAAAAATCAGATTTGATTCGTACAGATATCTTACAGATTTCTGTTGGACATATCTGGAAATGTTGATGTACAACGTGCCTGTAAAGCTGTGCTGTAGGTCCATACCACACGCTTTATGCGCGACTGTGCCCTATGCGTATCATATTTTTATACGTTTTATACGTTTGTTTTTGTCTAGTTACATGCAACACGTTTTGTGCGGCGCAAGTTATTTGTTTTGATCAGCTGTTTTGTAACACAACAGAGATGACACTTAAAATATAAAAGTAGTCGATAACAGCAATGTAAATTTTGGGTATATAAGAGATGTGTTGAAAATTTATTTTGAAATATGTTATTCTTGAAATATTTATAATAAAAATATTTATAATAAAAATATTTTCTTTCTTTTAATACTGTTTTTAACAAAAACTATTACAAAAATAGTATTTACTACACACACACATTTTTCGATAGAATTAAAAATTTGTCATCATGCGAAAACAAAAACATCTGTAATTTTTTTTATTGCTCGGTCGACGTATGCAAAAGGTAGAAAGTAAACCTATTTTATGCGTTCTTTGCGCAGATGCGTTCTATGCAATTTGTTATGTTTCTTTACATATGACGTATGAGTTACATAGCTTAATAGAGCATTCTTTGGTAGTCATATTTAATATAGTGTATATGACTGACAACGAAGGACTTGGCCATATATGCCCAAAATCCTTCAAGGACATCAACATTATACCCATTGTGAAATTTTCAAAAATTTTTCAAAAATCTCTCAAATACAATTCAGGCATATAAAATATATAGCCTAATAGAGCACACCTTGGTCTTAATTACGCATATAGTCTATATGAGTGAAAAAGAAAGACTTGGCCCAAATATGCCCAAAAACCTTCAAGGATACCATAATTTTTCCCAAAGTGAATTTTCAAAAATTTTTTAAAAATCTTCCAAATACAGTTCAGACTATGAGTTACGTAACTTAAAAGGGCACCCCTGGTCTTGATTTTCCATTCCATATTTGACCATTTTAGTAGTTCATCTTACGAAGAGTTTTTTTTTTAAATGTCCAAATATTTAGGTACATAAAAATCAATTTACCATAATTTATCCAATACATACTTTCAAATATACATACATATGCAGTAATGGAAATAAATTAAAACTTTTCTTAATAAAATAAACATTTTGATAGTAATGTACTACCATGATTAATTTACTTTTAAATAATTTAAACATATTACAATTCTCCGTATAACTACAAGTGCATAAATTGGAAAATAAGGTAACCCTTAGGCCAACATTTAACAAAATCTGCATTAAATATTTACACAAATGTCATAAATGCAATTAAGTAATGTTGTCTATAAAACTAATGGCCATGAGTGAGAGTCAAACTACTTACACATAAGCACTTACAACACAAGCCAACAAAAGCAAACGAGAAATTGGTTAAAAATTTCGGTATAAAGTGTGGTTAGGTTTGTTAAACCAAAAAGAAAACAAATAAAACTAAATAAAAAGGGTTTACAATACCAAAATAATGCATGAAAATGTCATATAAACAGCAATAATAAATGAAAATTTTTCGTTTACAAAAAAAAAACAGAATCACAGGAGTACACATGTGTACATTCACTCACGCAAAAGGTGATTTGCGTTAAATAGTTGAAGTATCCATTCACATCATGTAATCGAAGAATTTTCAACATTGTTTGCAGCCTAAAAAACTCAACTTAATAAAAATTATTGTAGGCAGGCTGTGTGTATATGTAGTTGTGTGTGCAGGTGAAAGCATGATTCTGAATTAAGTAAATATATCATAGATTATTCATAATGTAATGGTAATTGAAAATGCATGTCACAAATGACTCCAGGCCGATTAAATTGTATTTACTCAATTTATACACACAAAACAAAACAGAAATTCTTTTTAACATGTGAATGCAAAACGAGATGTTTAATAAAAGTGAGCCTCTGGGATACCTTTGTTACATAGAATTATTCCACAATTTTTTTCAAAGTGACACATGTGTTTATATGTAAATATTTCATTATTTAAAAGGAGATTTCAATATTGTTGCAAAAATGCTCTTTTCAGATTAGTTTTTCCAAAACTTTTTACTATCTATACCTTGTTTATTGGTTGGACACTTTTTTTAATTTAAAAAATATTTTTAAAAACAACAAGTTTTTCCTGCTTGATTTTTTGAAATTATCCTAATCGACTTGATTTAAGAAAACCTAAGTATGGATCGGTCTTAAAAATTTTAAGTACGATTTTGAATAAATTCAAAACAAAATTCTTGATTTTAAAATGCGTTTTTTCTTTCTGTGTATAAAGTTTTAAAGTCGTTAGGCGGTGCAGTTTTCGAGAAGTTTTTTTTTTTAACTATTTAATGGGTGATTTTTTATGAATTAGATTTTTCGGGCTGGCAGCACTGGTTGGTAATTGTGTCTAAACTACATCTGTGAAGGTGAAAAATGTTCTGCGATTTTATCATGGGGAAACTCACAAACGAGCAACGACTGCAAATCGTTGAAATTTATTATCAAAATTCGTGCTCTGTGAGAAATGTCCATCGTTCGCTACGAGCGTACGGGCATAGTTGCATTCAATTTTTTTTATCTGTAGGAATCCAGAATATATATACATATGATCTCAATTAAGTAATTTTTTACAAAATTAACAACAACAACATGACAAAATTAAGTACAAACAAAAGTATAGGGAGACAAGAAAAAAATCAAAACAGCAAATAAAGAAAAATGGTTTGTTGGGTTTTTGGAAGAACTCTTGAGTATATTGGTTTGTTTATAGTAATTCTCAATAAGTTTATTGAAATTATTATTCAAAGGCAAAAAAATACTCATTAGGTTTTTTAAGAATTTGGTTGAAGTCGACTGATGATTTAGTGTTAGATTTAGCAATGAAATGCATATAGACAAACTTAACCTGCAACAAACCCTATAAATATTTCAAAAATATTTAATGTAGCTTTATTGAAACAGACACTGTAGGAACAAATTTAAAAAAAAAATTGGCATAAAAACAAAAAATAACATAAAATAATATCTCATACAAACCTATCGTATTCACGTTCATTTAAATACATTTCACATTGTAGTCCTGCTGCTCCTTCCATCTATCACCCAAATCATTATCAACTGCTAGAGGAGCAACCAAAACATGTTGTCAATGATGGATCATTGCGTATAACGCAACAACCACAAGCGATTACAGAGTTTGGCTCAAAGCACCAACAACAGAAGCAACAACAACAACAGTTTCAACCACCAAAACCGGAAAATTTTTTTGAAAGTGAAATACAACAGCAGCAACATCATACTGTTGAACAGGTATTGAAGGATGATAATACAAATAGTATAAAAAATAGTCAAATACTGACTCCACAGGAGAAATATGTTATGTTTTTACAGCAACGTGTGCGTAACATTAAACATCAGCAACGACAGCAACAAACAGCAAGGCAAAAATATCGTGAGCACAACAGCAACAATAATGATAAAGAACAGCAAAAACAACAACAGTATGTTAAACAACATCCACAAAATCCTACACAAATTTTTGTCTTAAGTTCAACCATGTCACCACCACCACCACCTCAACTACCACAATCACTACCATTAACACAACCTTCACTTGGCACTGTTAGCGCACTTGCACCCATACGACCCTCACAACCATCACTTCAATATGATTCAAATTATTCGCATCACAGTCCCGTACATCATGATTTATATCCTAGACCTGAACTAAAACCGCTTTCCCAAAATGGTGGCGTGAAACCCTACGTTATATCAGGAGAATTTGAAACAGAGCAAGTTCTAACCATACCCGTTCACAGTTTATTTGGTGAATTAGAAGTATTACAACGTCAGCAAAATAATCATTATCCCAAATCTCATACAACTTCATCACTATCACCCCATAAAAGGTTACAGTATTCGAAAAATGGGTAAGTTCTTCCAAAAAAAATTGTTGTTGCATTACATCATTACCTCTTCATTGCAATATCTGACTGATTTATTATTAGAAGCGTGATCGACATACTTAAAACATAAAACGTATTGATAGTCTTAACAATTATTTATATGTGTAAACGTGAATCACTAAAAGTTAAGGTATTCCATGATTTATCTGAAATTTTATTAATTTTTTTTAATATTAAACGAGAATACAAATTTAAGACACCTCTAACTGCAGGGTTTTATGAAGACAGTAGAATTTTCCGATTGTGATCCTCAAGTCAAAGTCAAGCTTAACTGCACTGACAGATCGACAGACCTATTCGACAGGACTCTGGAAGCAGATGCACGAAGGAAAGTGTTAAGGCGGAGAAAATAACGGGACTAGCACTCCTTGTTTAAACCACGGAGACCAAAAACTTCTTCCGCCTTACATACCACAGCACTGTCCAATAAGAGAAGGTTCAAGCAATCACTCATATAAGACTAGAGGATTCCCGGAACTATGGAAACCTAAATTAAGCAAGGTAACCGCGCCTATTCTGCATTTCGATTCGAATCGAAATTTTCTCCGTCGGCCTTCTTCACTGTAAAATAGTTTGGACACAAATCATTTTTCTAAAAATATTTTGGATTTTTCGTCTTTTCGTACTAAAAGCTTGTGCTTCCTTATATTAAAATTAGAAAAGTAAATTTTTTATTTCTATTTTAATATGTGTATGCATACTTGCATGCGGAATCGTAATCGAAATGAAAAATAACCCGCAATAAGTTTGCTCACGGGTCACTAAATTCTAGAAGCATTTCTTCGTCGTATTAGGGTGCGAAGAACTCTGCGATTGCAGGGCAAGCAGGAAAGACATCGAATCCTATGCCACTGCCAAGCTTTTGCAGAGGCCAAAGCCCGATGTTTTTTTAGAGGTGTAAAATGGGAAATCTTTAGGGAATTTGTTTGCATCATCGAGTTTCTGTAAACTTCTCCCGTTTAAATAATTTTCCAATGCTAGGAGCGTACAACAAGCCTATCACTGTCTTAAGTGTATGTCCTGCGAAACTTGAGGTCTTTATTTAAAATTTTCTTATGCGTCTCTTCAAAAAAATAGGACAGCGAGTAAGAGAGAGAAAAAAAGACAAATAGAAAAGAGATAGTCGAATTTCAAGGTTTGTCTTCCAAAAATAGTGTTAAATATAGGGCCAATCCATGACAAGCCAGTTCGTAGTCGATGTCATTGCAAACTATGACGGAAAGCCATGGAATACAGAGGATTCCGACGTTGTAGAGGTCCGCAAACCCACTAAGGGTTCTTCTACAATCCCTAACATCTTAGACTCGCCCTAAACGCGCTTTAAAGGCCCTAAAGGTTACTTTATTGTCCATATACATAGTTACCTCCTTACATCATGTCAATTGTCGCCCTCAATATGGCCAATTATTCAGCAAAGAATCCGACACAAGAATAATTTTGTTTTATAGGACCGTCCGAGGTCCTCCTCCATAATTAAGTTGCCGGCTCCGGTCCTGTGCGATCTTAGATCTGTCAGTGAACATCACGCACCCTTTATAGAGACTATCGGATTCCAGCTAACAGTCCCTCTAAGAGATTACAAATGGTGGTGTCTTAACAAAACTAATCTCTGTAAACTATAATCAATATTCGATCCCCGGATAAAACCGAAATTCTTAAGACCAATTAAGGAAGTTTTTCCACATATGAATGTAATGCGTGGCGCGATTCTCTGGCCAGTTGACCACAATTGGGTGTGTGTGCTCTTTTAAAAAAGGCGCGTATCACGCACAAAATCCGGAGTGTCAGGAGCAAGTTCCCTGATTTCTTCAGAGAAAATTTCAGAATGGTGCGAGTAGCCTTACCCGCCAGATTCAGCTTCCCCATATTTGGTTATTCTTAAAGCCCTGACACTTTACTTCCTGGTAAAGAGAATAAGTTTTGTTTCGTCAGAATTTACGCTAAACCTGCTCCCTGACAATAAATTGGAATACCACGCCGATTGCAGTAACTGAAACTCTCCTCGGACTTAAACTACGACAGCAAAAAATATGACAGATGACACCAAAATAACAATGCTACGTGAGGCCGAAAATTCAAATTTAAAAAAAAAAACGTCAAACTTTGCATAAGTCACTTTGCAGAGCGACTCTTCGGGAAAAATTTATAACATTCAGGGTTGTGAACTGCTTTTTAACAACTTAAACTTTATTTTATTTAAATTTTTACATCAGCAACACCATCAATTTATTTTTGTGAAATTAAAACATAACAAAGTTCTTCTTCCCTAATTTCCCTCTTTAAAAGCTAAATTCAAAATTTTGATAATTGAACGCTTATTGCAATACATCAGTTAAGAAAAAGCTTTCCTTTTAACAACTTTTCTTACTTGCCTAATTAATATAATTTCATATTAAACCCAACTAAGGCAAAACAACATAAAGACTTATAATTTAAGCCACAAGTTTCTTAACGATTCCTTAAAGTATTAAAAACACAAACTAAACTATCAATTTTAGACATTCTAAACCTCAATACATCGATTACGTAATTAATGAACCCAAACAATCTTTGGATGATGAACAGCAACAGCATCAACTGCTAAAACCCACACTTGGGCCACCTTCTCACGCTTTCGTATTCGTGACAACAGCAGCTCCTTTTTTAAATGAAGCCGCAGTAACACAGGAAAATTATGGCGCCTCATTTAGACCGCCACACAGAAAAGAGCCAAAGATAAAATTGCAGCCAGTGCTTAAGGAAAAGAATGTCAATTATGCAATAATTAGAGAACTTAAAACAACAACAACTACACCTAAATCAAATTTTTATCACGCAGAAGATGAAACGCCAAAGTATGTCTATGTAAAAGAAGAATTTGGACAAAAATTAACAAAAGAACAGGGAGCGATAGGTGGAGAAAGAAGTGAGCCGGTTAAATTGAAATTATCAAGTAAATATGCAAGTGATGATAATTACATTCCACAACAACATTATTATCATCAATACGAAAACATCCCATTACAGCCCTTAGCACACAGCCAGCCGACAATAACACATCATCATCATCAGCCTAATAAAGTGCAACAAGCAAATGCGGCCGTCACCGGCATAGATACACCAACACCACCTAAAACTATTCTCACGGATCCCAATGACTTGCCTGACATACGCACATCCTCATTGGCAGAAATATTGCATAAATTACAGGAAAGCAATCACTTGCCACATAACTTGACACCGGATAACATTGATAATTCAATAAAAACTCTCATACGCATATTGAACAATTTGAAACAAACCCAAACAATTGTGGCAAACCCACCGCAACATCATGAAAGTTCAGCCCATTCACATTCCTCTTCCCCTGACTACGACTACACGACCGGCAGTGAAGAGGACCATCAGCAGCAGCAACATGATTTAAGTTTACTAACACCGATAGGACCAAGTAAGTTTGTTTGTTTTCTATGTTTATTGCCTTGTTTGGGAATATTGGCACAAATTATTGTATTTGTTTTTGTTTTATTGCAGATAAACATCCTGGTCCTAGTACAGGTCGGCCAGGCATTGACTATCCAAATTATGCTGATATACCACAAACATCATTTGACTGTGCAGAGCAGCGCTATAAAGGTTTCTTTGGTGATCCCGAAACGAATTGTCAAGTATGGCACTATTGTGATTTAAATGGTGGCAAAGCATCATTCCTTTGCCCAAATGGCACTATTTTCAGTCAGGTATGTATATAGATTTTTTTGTGACGATTGATACGTTAATATGTGTCTATAATTGTGGAAACAAGGGTAGCCTTGTAAGGGGATTTAATTGTTGTGTTTGTTTGTATAAATGTGTAAGGTAGGCCAAAAGAAATCATCCGATGTTGTTTGGCTCTCATATTTTTAAATAAAAAACTTAGATTCTGTTTTTTGATTATGTTTATTTGAACCTTTAGAATTTTATTGGTCAATTTGAGAAGATGATAGCGGCCAAATGGGCGACGTCACAATTGATTGCTATACGGGCTCGTTTATGAACATTTTTCATCACTTCGGCAAAAACTTCAGTCGACAGGTTCTCGCACTCGTGACGAATGTTGTCCTTGAGCGCTTCCAGGGTCTCGGGCTTGTTCACGTAAACACGGGACATCAAAAAACTCTCACGAAAAAGTTTGGACTGTTAAATCGGGCGATCTTGCGGGTCAATGTATATCGCCAAAACGAGAGAATATCGGTTGTAGCTCGCGCAGTGTGTGCCGTTGCTCCGTCCTGTTGGAACTACATGTCCTCCAGTCCTAATTCGTTCGATTGCGGCAAAAAAAAAGTCAGCTAACATAGCCCCATAGCGCGCATTTTCCACTGTTGTCGTTTGACCAGCGGCGTCCTCGAAAAAAGGGCCCGATATCTCCTCCAGCTCAGCTTTTTTGATAATGAAATCTAAATTGCAGTAAAATCTAGAATTCTAAGGACAATATAAAAATTTCAATTACCCTAAAGTACATATTTAACATACACATGGTTGGCTTAAACTTTTGCTCACAAGAAATTTGGAAAGTTTTTATTATGAAAATTAAGTAATATTTATTAGTATCTTTTATATAACCTCTTACACACAAAAAATAAACCAAGAAATTTTGACTTTATTCGAGCCGTAGCGATGTCAAAAGTACAGTGGGCACGGATATTCTTAAACCCAGTACTATTTATCTAGTACGAATTTTTCACTTTTAGCCACATTTAAGCCCAAAAAGTATTTATGTATTTTAGTTTAAAACCGTACTTGATGTAAGCTTAAAAGGATTGATTTGAGCGTAAACGGGATTAATCCAAAAAAGAGAACTCATTTTTTGGCCAAAGGAGCTTTATTAAAAAAGAGGAGTTTTATATTTTTATTTTATACATATTTAATATTTGTAATTTAAAAAAATTTTTTTTGTACTTGCCCTAACTGGGATTCGAACCTGGGACTATTCGAAATGCAACAAGTTTTTTTGCTTGATTTTTTAAGTTATTCGAACGGATTTGATTTAAGAAAACCTTTCTTATCCTTCTGAATGATCTTCTATGTCAAACTTTGAATCCTATATATTCCTTTGCAGACGACAGCGGCATATGCCATTCGTACTTATTTGACAATAGGCCTAGCTTTTTGGAGATTGAAGCTCGGAGACATAGTACGAATGCTTCGATTAACCGCGATCTGATGGTAATCTCCAAATGGGGCCGTGTGAATAGGGTCGATTTTAATGCCCCTAAAACCCAATGTTGTCTTTTGACACATACAACGCACAGTGGACGCTGCTGTCTCGTCTGTATTAATGGATAATATAAGTGTTAAAAAGAGACTCTTGATGTTCTGGGCATGAAAATCCAGTGCGATGATCGCTAGACGGAACACATTTTTTTTGTGTCGAAGGAAGCATCGAAGTGTCTTGGTTTACTTAAGCGGTGTGGGAATTACTTTACACCACCTGATCTTCTCAATATTTATACCGCCTATATCCGACCGAAAATGGAATACAGTTCTCATGTATGGGCTGGTGCCCCAAAGTCTATTTTGGAGCTACTTGCCCGCGTACAGGAACGGACGAAGATACTCACATGCGACGTTGTGGTATCTAAGCGCTTTGATTTACTCAAGCAACGTCGTGATGTGAGGTGTGTTTCGCTGTTCTATCGATACTTTAATGGAATGTGCTCTGAGGAAATAAGGGAGCTTGTTCCCGAAAACAGGAGCTTTTTGCGTGATACGCGTTTTTTTAGAAGAGCACACCCATACGTGGTCGACTGGCCAGTGAATCGCACCACACATTACAGGAAGAATTCCTTCTTCATTTGCAAAGTTCGTATGTGGAATAAACTTCCCAAATATGTCTTTCCTGTCACAGTAAATATCGAGAAATTTAAATCAAATGTCCACAGACACTACTCCCTTTATCCTCCTTCCCATAACCTATTTTCCTGATACCAACACAATGCAATGCATGTACATATGATTTTGATTTAAGAATGTGTTTTTTTCTTTCTGTGTACTTTTAAATAGAAAAAACGTGCTATAGGTAGTATTTAAGATAGGAGAAGCATTATTTAATGGTTCTGTTAAGCATGTCAATTCTTTATATTAAAGCAAATAAATGCATTCATATGGGAACTTTGCATAATACAGACATTCACATGTACTACCTGTAGATGCATTAAAGTAAGAAAGCATATGTTGCTTGGAGGCATGCATATTCAAATAACTACAATGTTATAGAAAATGATACTTATAGGTTATGGTAAGGATGTACTTTTATATAAAACAATTAAGTTGGAAACAAAATGTGAGTCGAATGCGTGTTTTTGTATTATACTTTTCTTTCTTGTGCTCCCCAAGCAACATTTGCTTAATTGTAGGAGTGTGAAAAAGGATTAATAAAAATGCATACACACGCATAAGCATACATACTCGTATGAGTTTAAAATGAGTGCGAGGAGTTAACAACACACATATACTATAAATTAAACTAATTAAAACACCTAAGAAAATTAAAAGCAATTAAGTCAAGATATTTTAAGGAGGGAAGAGAAAACCATTTCAAGCTAATTTATTAGCTTTAATGTTATTTAAATGAATGGAACTTAACTATAAGATACAAAAGAGAAATGGATAAAATTTATTAATAATTTCTGCTGCTCACATACGATAATATTTTTCTTTAATTTTTTATTGCAGATTGCTTTAACCTGCGACTGGTGGTTTAATGTTAAATGTGCTACAACGACTCAATTGTATGTGCTAAATGAACGTTTGTACAAATATATTTTGCCGTTTACACCTAAATTCCCAGAGGACTATAGTGGACCCATAGTGGATAAGTAAGTTAAAAACAAGTGCCAAGTTGTGAAAAATCATGCCTAAAAAATTTTAAAAAGGCCATACAGACTTCCGGACGAGTGCAGCGTTTTACAGGCTGTGAAGAGAGTCGCGGAATTTGTAGGGAAGGACGCAAAGACAACAAGGGACGCGAAAATCTGTGTTGGCAGTCAGACAGCGCTGAAGGCTTTAGAGTAACATTACGTCAGGTCTAGACTTATGGACGACTGTAGACGTGCTCTCAGGGCGATCTTGGCGGTAAGCAGGGTTAGGCTCTGTTGGGTGCCGGGTCATTTTGACGTTGCCGGTAATGAGACTGCCGATGAATTGGTAGAATTGATTGTAAATTGGCAAGGCCACCAATATGATTATATTATGGATTAAAAGAAACTTGCGTCACGGACCAAATCAAACCTGGAGGGACAGGGCTGATTACGGAATCTCTAGGCATATGTAGCCCAGGATGGGCAGGGTGTGTGCACTGACCGGCTGCTCAAGGAAAGCAGGAGCTTCTGTGGTGTATAATTGAGACTCTCAGATGGCACTGCGATATTTAAGATATTTGACAAGTAAATGGGATAGGAACTTTTCGGGCTTCTGCAGGTTATTCGGGGATAAGAAGGGGACAGAGACTATGGAACACTTTGTCTGAAACGCCCCTAGGCTGAAGATCTGCCGGCAGAGGTGGCTGAGATAGCGCTTCTTATATGGAATGGGTGGGGTCTCTGGCTGTAGGCTGGAGAACATCATACGATTCATCAAATGGGTTGGATGGCTGGGTAAATAGAAGGTTTCAGCGCCTGCGCGTGAATGACAAACACTGACTTTTTTGACTCTGTTAGGCCTATGGGCCTAACATAGAAGCGTGGCAAAACAAAATAAATTTTTTGTCTTTTTGAAAATGAAAATAAACAATTCTGAAGTTCAATAAGAAATTTCTGAAATACATTTGAACATTTCTTAAAGTGAAAAAAAATATTCTGAAAATCAATTAGAAATTTCTAAAATTAAAATAGCAATTTCTCAAATGCAATTGGAAATGGTATAGTCATTGGGATTAGTTTTGGTTAAAATATTTATAACGCATTAAATCTGAAAACCCACAAACCATTTTATAAAAAAAATTTTGTTAAATTTTCTTCTTTTACAGATATTTGGCCATGAAATTTCAAGAAATGGAGGAAAAAATGCGCTTGGAAAAAGAAAAGGCCGCATCACAGGAAGAATCTGCAGAATCGACTGAAACACAACAGCCTGTAGAGGAAGCGGCGGTGTTGGAAAATAGTAAAGAAGAGAATCGTCTAGAAGAAATTACTACAGAAGACAATTCTAATAGACACGTAAAGTCACATGCCTCCTCCTCCTCTAATTCTAAACATGAATCGTTAAACTCCAAAGTTAGTGAACAAAGTTCTGAACGCAATCAGCTCATAGATGATGAGTTTAACGATATATCACAACGTGGCACAGTGGATAAATTTGACAGCACAACTATAGCCACTATAAAAGCCACGAATCAACCTGAAATTATATCCTTTAGCCTAAAGCCAATTATTGTTTCATCCACTTTGGAGCCCAGTTATGATGACGAGCAGTTGCAACGTCATGACAGTGACAAGAGAAATTACGAGAAGCAAAAAGACATTTTAGAAGTAAATAAGACTGAAGATGAAGAAACTTTAGAGGATGATGATGATAAGAAAAATACCAGCCCTGAAAATTCATTGCAGCCGGCACCAACTAAAGCCACCAAATTACCGAATAAAATGCATATTACCATAGAAAAGTTAGATGTTATTGAAATTCAACCAGACGGGGCAACTGGTCATTTATTACGTGATATGTTATTCAATAGTAATAAGAAGTAGTAGAAAAGCAGTTTCCTTTAAAGTTTCATATTTAAGGTTTTATTTTTTTTTCAAAAGGATAAACATTATTGGAGGTAAGGTATAAATATTTACATAATTAAAGGAATTGAAACTGTATTTAAATTTATTTTGAAGAATAACAAAAGGACTGTTGAATTAAAAAAAAGCTCCCGTTTTATAATTACAACTCTCCTATAAAGGAAGGGTTTATTCTCTGCAGATAAACTACAGCAACCCTACAGAGAGGCAGGGTTTACAATATTAAAAAATAACCTCTGTTTTCCTTTTGAGTTATAAAGGGAGAAAAAAATATTTAAAACTTAAAAAACGAATTCCCAAATTGACTCAGTGTCTTCAATGTTTCGTTGCAAGGTTTTGGGTAACAATGGACATGTTACTAAGATATTTTGGGATGGAATAGATTTTTTTGCTTGTATTTTGGTCCGTAAGTATTAAGCCGAGCCAAAAACAAATTTATTTTAAACCGTTACCTGCATGTAAGCCCTGAGCTGTCAAGTAAATTTAAAAAAATATAAATTTTTTTGCTTTGATAAAGTAAGACCTTAAATTGCTGCTACTATTTTACTTATAAAAGAAATCGAACTTTGTATTTATTTCGTATATAACAAAAACCCGTAAAGTTTTTAAAAGTTTAAAAAGATAAATTAAGCAAAAAAAATATTACTTTTATGTGCCTTTTGTAGTTGTTTATAGATTTTGCGCGATTAAAAAAAGGCAAGTTCATTAAAAATTGTTAAAATAATATAATTAACCAAATAATTATATAACAATTATAAACTTGCCATAGTTAAGTTGTATTTGTTTGTAATAGAAAATATTTTTAATTAACAATAAATATATTTAATTAACCTTTTTTTACTAAAAGGCGCAAATGTTCTTTAAAGAAACGACGTCCTAGAAAAGTTTTACTTTTACTATATTTTTAATAACTTTGTAAATAAATTCATTTTTATATTTTTTATATATCCTATTTAATATAAAATAAATGCAATAAATTATAAATAAATAATACAAAAAATCATTTACCTTTTGTCCTTTACTTAAACTTTCTCGAGCTAGTTGAGCATTATCGAGAGTAACATGTAGTTCATCCATTAATTTGAGGTTCTAAAAATAAAGAGATAAAAAAATTGTAAGAGGTTAAATCAGGGATGTAATGAAAAATATATAAATAAACAAAAATATTTATAGTTTTTTAATTTTTTTGAAAAAAAAAAGATTTTTTTTTAATTTATAATTTTTTGATTTTTATTTTTTGCAAAAAAATTTTATTTTATTATTTTTAAATATTTTATGAAAATCAATTATAATAACAATAATTATATTTTTATTATTTAAAAAAATAATTATTTTTGCCAAAAAATAAAAAAAAAAATTTATTTTTTTAAAAAAATATTGAAAAAATTAAAAAAAAAAAATAAATATTATTAAAAAAAAAATTAACAATTTAAAGGTCACTTGATTTTAAAAAATCTAGTTTTATACTACCAAAATGGCGTACTTCACTTGAGTTTTTTACAGTCCCTGATCAAAATTATCATTTTTTTTTTAAATAAGCAGACCGGATTTTAAATAGTTTAGCATTTGAGGCCTTTATCATAAAAGGGTTTGTATATTAAATACAGAACTTCTAACTTTCCTTGACACGAAATAACAAACTAAGATCTTAGCAGCTTGTTCCCAGCAAAATCTTTGCTTACTTAGTGGGTAAGAAAGTAGTATTGGAAATGCAGAAACACTAGTTAACTTTAAGCCGAATAACAAATTATGTTTGTTTAAGTTGTATCGAAATTCATGACCACCGCTTACAAATATGCTTAAAAAACAATCAAGCAACTAGTTACCAAGCATTAACTAAAAGTTAAATAAAAACTGACGAGTCTTATGTGGATATGGGCAGCGAAGCCGGGATCATTATCATGGGAGAGAACATCAGATTGTCTTATAGACTATGTGATGAGTGTAGTGTAGTTCAGACGAACAGATTTTATAGTTAAAAAAGAAACCCCGATAATATAGTCCTGAAAGGGTGCCTCCGTAGATCAGTGCTAAGTACACAAGTCTACTAGTCTGGGGGACGCGGGTTCGATTTCCATTAGACCCTGATAATTCTGCTTCATTCTACTTTTCTTTGTTACCTTTCTCTAAACTTCTTTTTTCTTTCTATCTTCATCCTTCTATCTGCCTCCCTAGGTAACACAAGGGCACCAAATTAAGCGGACCCAAGTAAGCTGAATCCTCTCATTTAAAAGCTGCCTGTTTAACCCAACCTAACCTAGTTCTGAAGCCGTATATTTTTTTTTATTCTGTTTGTTTTCTTGTTTGATGTTATTTTATGTTAAAAAAACTTATTATAAAACTATTTTCATGTTGTACTTACCTCGTCCACTAATTTTCTATACTGATGATGGTGATGATCTTGACGGGCACACTCTCCACAGCAAACAAAATCACATTTCTGACAATAACGATCGCATGAACGTTGATGTCGTTTACAAAAGTACGGTCTTGCTAGACGTTTTATTTCTGATTGCGGTGTTGGTACAACATCGAAACGTTGCAAAGTATGCATTTTCAATACCTTACTACTTCTGTGAATATTATCAAAACAACGTTTGCAATAGAATACTTTGCATACGCGACATTTGCCTAAAGAGGGCACCAATTCACACTCATTGCACTTTACAGCTGCTGATGCACTACTTTCTTGGAATGTGCTACTGTGATGTGAACGACTTGCAACAGCACTCATAAGCAATGAGTTATTGGCTGAACCTTCTTTGTTAAGAAAGTAGCGCCAATTATTTAGTTGACCCATTAAAAAGAAATTCATATCAAAATGGTCGCGTACATTAAAGTTGGAAAACTGCTTAGTGGGTATTTGTGAAATGATAATGGGTTTAAGGCAAACTCCACAGGTCAAGTTTTGACGATTATTATAGACACAGTTTTCGCACATATCGTGACCACAATCCAATAGAATGGGGCGATTGCTTTTGACATGGTGATCTACAAAAAAATTAAAAAAAAGATTGTTTTAACTTTTTTAAAAAAAATTCCAAAGTAAAAACAAAGAGAATTCGGAATTGATCGAATTTCCAATACTTGCAAAACCCTTTACCCCCCTATTATGGTTTACAACTCAACTCAGCTAAGTTGTAATTGTCGAATTTAATATTAAAATTAATTCAATAGATTTCTTGGTGCTGCTAAGGGACGTTAATATATTTCTTATTGAGTTTAAAATTGAACTTTTATGGCTGGGGAGCCGAAATTTATGTCTTTTTGCATCAATTGGTATTTTGTTATTCAGGTATGTTAATAAGCATATTATGTAATATAAGTTATTTGGCCTTGATGGCTTGTATATTACGATTGAATTGATAAATAAATAAATAAATAAATATTATTACTACAATTAAACCTGTGAAAGAATATCTATAACAATTTGTGTTAGTTTGGCTGGCAAAAACTTAAAAAAAATTACAACTCGTCAGTTGCAGTTGTTTTGTTTGGTTGTAATTACGATATCAAATTTCACATTACAACTGAAATAGAGTTTATTTGCAATTAAACTCCAAGGGGAAAATTTATGAAATCAAAATTGCATAATTGTCATTGGAGTTCCTATGATATTAAAAGCGTCGAAAACGTTCGTTTTCAACTAATTGCATTCTGTAGAACACATAAATCATTAAAACCATAGAACAAAATAATTTAACAACGACAAAGTCGTAGATCGATTAAAATTTTGATTATAATCCCGTAATTGGCCCCCTAAGGTATTTTCCTTTAAACAATCAAAGGATTAATTACGTCATTCGAAGGGACCGAATTAAGCGGACCCAAGTGAGCTGTATCCTGTATCATTTCCTTCAACGGCTGCCTGTTTTACCTAACCTTACCTACGTCATTCGATGATTACACAATCTTTTAAATTTTTTATGCTTTTGGTGTAAGTTTTGATAATAGTTTCTAAACTACGATTGGTATCGAATGCCTAGAAAAACATTTGGTCTCAAGTCTTTTATGATCTTTGTGAAAATAAAAAGGCGCATGCAAAATTGAAATCAATTACAGTTTCTTGCTGTCCTTATCCTTAATTTATAATGGAAAAATTAAACTACGAGTATATAGTTATCCAGGGAATATTCAGCTCAAAATTGTTTATCAAGAGAAAAAGCGTGCAATATGACAATAATAACCATATTTTTTCTGAAAAGATTACATTGAAAACCTTCATTTTCATCTAAGCGCAGTAGTATCCCTTCCTTTTAGACGGATGTGCCCACTTTGTAGCAAGATGCTTCGAGCGAGCGGATTTGGAGGTGTTTCCAGCTTATTTAAATACTTGTCTACATAGTTTAAGATTTCGCATTTTACTAGTGGAACTTCTAGATCCTTGTGGATGTTGCTGTAAATATACCATTCATTTGCCGTTGCCAATACAAATTAAATCTAATATTTTTGTAAACTGCTAACTCTTAAATCAGTATTTACTAGTCACAAATTTAGGTATCCTTTTTTCTCATAACAAAAACAGCCATGAAGCTGGAGAAGTTTCATTCCGTTATGGCCAGACATTATTAGTTTTTTGTTCCTACCAGGTAAATTTAAATACAAAATAAAGGATAAGCTGTTTAGGATAAGGACCGATGAATGACATTATAAAAACATTTATTGGGGTAAAATTTATTTAAGGTCTGTTTTAAGTCCGATTTAACTTACAACCGTCATTCTTCTTGCACATTTAGATTCAGTACACTAACTAATACAAATAACTTAAATTTAGAATCAATGTTTCTTAAATTGCTTCCAACGTTAGTTTTAAAAATACAAAATTTAAAAATGTAAGTTTTCAGGTCACTTTGAAACATTTTATTTTCCAAGGATAGACATATGTATGTAAGTGTGTACATATATAATAATAATTATAAACTTTAGCCCCGCATGCTATTTCATCATCTTCATATTTTTGCTTGATGGATATGAAAACTACATGCCGGGTACTACCGTGATCTTTAGTGACAAAACTTATCCAATACCTTCACTTTATGCATACTGGCGAATAAACTAACTGTTGTTTCTTCATGTTTCTAAGATAATTATAATTAACAATTTCATTTTAAAAGGATATTTCTTACCACTGGAGAATCTTTCCGCAGTATCATAATTGTAAGAAAAATCATTCCGGCATTTTGGACAGCGACGTTTACTGTTCAATGTATTGGCCACATACCGACGATCGAATAGTTTAATACCATACGAATTGTTTAACATTTTGATTGTCTTAGGTCACTTTATTATTTGGACTTGCAATCTTTTTAGTAAATTTGCAATAAGTTTTTAACTATTGGACAGAAAATTCACACATAAAAATATATGTACGTATTTATTAGTAAAATTAAACGGCACAATATATAATGTTGTTAAAAAAACCTTTTAATGCACTTCACATAAACAATAAACACTGAGAATATGTGATGCCATATCAAATTTTTAGTACACATTAACGTTTTCCCCCGAAAAAAAACTCCTTCTTAATAAAGGGTATTGGATTTTCAATTTTTTTTAGGAAAAAAAAGGGAGATTAAGTTGTTTAGCTATATATAATTTTATATTACATTTATACAAGATATGCATTTTAGGGAATTGTCAGCTGTTGGAGTGGAATTTTAAAATTATTTGTCGTATAGTAAACTTTGATGTTTAGGGGATTAACAAGGTGTTTTATTATGACCTATTGCCATGTTATATAATTTTACAATAGTTTAAAAACATTTTTGTTGTCCTTCATACAAAAATAGTTTTAACAAATATGACGTATATAAATGTTTATCAAATTGTCAGAACAATTCAACACACTGCGCGCCGAGTTTCTAATAATCGGTGATTGCTTTGAAACCATTGTGAAATTTTGTAGCTTTATGACAATAGGATATAATAGAACTCCTTGTGAATACAATAATTATTCATAGATTTATAATAATTTATTTGAGTTATTTTTATTATGAGAATTACTTTATTTTTAATAAAAATGTCCATTCTAAGAGATCACAATTTCGATATGAACTTAATACATAGAAAATATAATAAAATAAATATTTGTGTTTGGGCTTACAACTTTTTACTCAAAAACTCGTTAAAAAGTTTTGATAAAGTAGTTTCTTATTTCTAGTTTTATTAAAAACTTTAAAAAATTTGTTTTGAGTTACTTTAATATACCTATATAACGTTTTTTTTCTATATATTTTGATTAATTGAAGATTAAGATTTTACTTGACTTTATGTTAAAATTGTGGGTATATTACTTAAACATATCATTATTAATATAGCTTAAGAAAGGCGTTTTACATTTGGTAATATATTTTTTTTATTTTGTTTTTAAGTATGTACTTTTAATTATTTTAACTAAATGTTTTAAAAAATAAAATTTAAACATTTAATTTCACATGTTATTTGATGCTAAAACTTTTGTCTCCCGATAAATAACAAATTCACATTTAAAGCATAATTTTAAAGGTCTGGCATCATTCCTATGAAAATATGTTGAAAAGCAAACCAAAGACAATAACAAAACATATTGTGGGCAAAATATAAAAATAAACAAACAAAAAGGAATATGGAATGGAACAGCTTTGTTGCCGTTTGGAAATTCTCTTACTTTAATCTTTGCATTTTTACCTAAAAATCAATTTTAGCAATTTTGATACTTGCCTTTAATTCTTCTAATATAAAAATAGATTTTGTGCACAATAAAATTTATCACAAATAATGTTTCTATATATAGGTGTACTGTCTTTGTACAATTTTTGTATTTTGTAAGCGATGTCTTTCTTAACAATCCCAAACCCTGAAATAATCAAATTATTTCCCAACCATTCCACACCAGTAAAATCTAACGGTATTTTACAACCAATTGAATTTTTTTAATCAATTAAACCAAGTGGCTGATCGAATTAAATCATTTTCTTACCTTTAAATAATTTATGATCCATATAATTTATGTAGTTGAAAAAACATTTAGGACAGCGGCTAGAATTCGCCAAAGTGCTAGCCACAAAAAACCGATCAAAAAGTTTATGTATTTCCATTTTTTTTATTCATTTACCAAAACACTTCATATTAAATAGCAGCTTTTGCTCCCGTAGAAACACATAAATTTTTAATATTTTTTTCAGAAAATTGTTTGTGCCAACTTTGTTACTTATAATTAATTACCCAAATATCTTTCGACTTACTATTTCTAGTATTGCAAGAAAATAGAAATTTAAAAGGAACACAAAGCAAGAAAAACCGATAGAAGCATGGTGAAATTATTGCGCCATGGATCGAAGATACTAAAAAAACGTTAGTGCTCAATTAGTGCTTTTAAAATTTTCTTAGTGATTTTAACCGTTAATAAACTATTTATTGGAAAATCGTAAAATCGCCACTTATTAAAGAAATAACTTCAAATCTGCATTTTGCTATTTTTAGGACCAAAAATCGTCAAATCTGACAGCCTATGTACTATGACAATTAGTTGTAGTTATTTCCCCCTGAATTATATTTATATCGTCTTTCCGATTTATATATATCATTTATATTATTTATTTGGAAAATCTAAGGAACGTATAACTGATATGCCCTAATCGGCTGATTTTGATTCTTGGCTGTTATACATTTTTTAGATTTTCCAAATAAATAATAATAATGTAGCATACTTTTGGGTGTAGTGGGCCAGTGTCTGGCAAATCGCACTGTGGGCTTAATCATCGTTGGTGATGTAAATATGTATTTGTGTACTCTTGTACTTACTTTAAATGTTTATTTTTACATACAAGTAAAACAACTATTATTTTTGTTAGTTTCATTTTATTATACATCGATTTAATTAAAACTATAATACCATATTACCATTAATAATTTTTAAGGCCAATCCCTAGCGTTAAAACAAAGTAACCTTAACATAAGTTAAAACCCAAAAGAAATCTCTAAAGGTTGGATTGAATCTCCCTTAATGTAGAAAATTGTGTCAAAAAACATTGGTTCTAAAAAGAAAATATGTATGTATGTATGTGTGACATATTATGTGCTTGACAGATCTGTTCAATCTTTTTGAAACATTAAGAAAACATAGAATCCAATAAATTGTTTTGTCTTTCGCGACGATTCGATTCGTCCTGACGATAACGACGCAGTTCTTCATAAGCTTCGTCATCTGTTTCTAGCTCATAGCGGCACATGGGGCAGGAGTTAACCTGTAAAAAATTTGTTAACATAGATTTAAAAAAATATTAGTCTTCTTAAATGTGCCGGTGTTATTTTCGTATTTCGTTTTTTCGACAATAATCGACACAAAAACGACATTAATAATGAGGCTGATTATTATATTAAGTTTTCTTTTTACCTTTTTTAACCAAAGTAATATGCACTCCTCATGAAACTCATGTTTACAAGGCAATATTTTATATTTTTCACCGTTTTGGGCCGGTTCTTTACATACAGCACATTCCAGTGATTCTTTGTCATCATCGCTGGAGATCTCATGTATTGGCAATTCGGCTATAGCTCTCTTTGAAGCTTCTGGTACTTCGACCTCCATATCAATACCATTCATTATGGCCAATACTTGCAGGCGCTTATAGTGGCGATCAAAGTCATTGGCACCTTCAGGTCCGGTTGGAGTATAACCCAATTCCTCAAAATAGTCCGACATCTTAGAAGATTTCTGTGTAGAGAGTAAGCAAATGAGAAATAAAAATATTAAAATAGAATTTCGCACAAAAAAGGTTAATGGAGATAAGGAGTAAGTTTGTTCTAGTAAGATGTTTGGGAGGGCAAACTAAGTCGGGTATGTAATACATTTTATTTCTTTACAACCGATTCCGCAAAAGTTGGACGAGTTTTTACCCTATTTTTCTGGAATTTTATATTGAAACCCTGTTAGCGGCTGGAGAAAGAGGGTAAGTATGTTTCACAAAAATGATTGGGAGAGGAAACTAATGGGGGTCGCGCATACACTTTATTTCTCAAAGGTCAACTCTGGCGAAGTTATTCACGTTTTTACATAATTTTGGTAATTTTGTAAAGCAGCCCCATTAGGTAATGGTGATAGGGGGTAAGTATATTTTAGGAATATGTTTGGAAGGAAAAACTAAGTGGGGTCTGTAATAAATTATATTCCTCTAGGGGCGATTCCGGCGAAGCTGTAGGGGGTTTACTCTTATTTTTTTTTAATTTTGTATGGAAACACTGTTAGGGGCTGGAGGTAGGGGTTAAGTATATTTCACAAAAATGTTTGGAAGGAGAAATTAATTAGCTGTGGGAGCAGTTTGAAAAAAAAAAATAAAATTAAACTTTGTATGGCAACCCTGTTAGGGGGCGGGTATAGGGTCTAAGTATGTTTCACAGAAACGTTTGTGGGGGAAATAAGTGGGAGTTAGTCCTAAATTGCAACCGTGTAGGGGCAATTTTGAGGCCGTTGTAGAGGTTTTTATGTAAAAGCTTTAGAGAAATAAACAGTTATGTGGCGATTTTTCTGGATTTGCAATTGGCTCGCAGATATTTCTGACAGCTTAACACAACTTTTGAATTAGGGTTCAAACCCCTACAACATCCCCGGAGTCGCCCCAAGAGGAATAAAATGTATTACAGACCACCATTAGATTTCCCACCCAAACATATTCATAGAATACACTTACACCTATCACCATCACCTAAGGGGGTTGCCATACAAAATTTACGAAAATGATGTAAAAACGCCCATAACTTTCCCAGAGTCGGCCTTAGAAAAATAAAGTGTACGACCGACCCAGTTAGTTTTTCCTCTCAAACATATTTCTCGAACATACTAGCACCCTATCTCCATCGCCTAAGAGAACTCCCAAACAAAGATTGGGAAATTGTAATAAGTTTCTCCCTACAGCTTCCAGGGTGCCCGCGGACAGGTCAAATATAAGACTGACCACAGCTCATTTTTCCTCGTAAACATTTTCTTCGAACATATTTACCCCCTATTTTCCCCCCCAAAATCTTCACACACAAAATTTGAAAAATTTAAAGTAAAATCCCATACAACTTCCCCGTTGTCACCCCAAGATAGTATTAGAAATATTTCATAATAAAAAAAGTGGATAACAATAAAAAAGTTCAAGGTTATAAAAGGCGAATGTGAAGGGTATATAAGATTCGGCACAGCTGACTATAGCGCTCTTACTTGTTTTTAACTCAAAAATAATAATTATTCAATTCACCTTTTAACTTTTATAATAAAACACATTTTTTGGAGTTTTTTTTAACTGTTTTCAAAAAAGGCTTTATTTTCTTTCGTTTTGTTTTATTAAATTATGAAAATTTATTAGTCTAGACTACGATTTAAAAACAAATCTTTGTTAAAGGGTGTGATAACTAAAGCTAAACTAAGTTTAAGTCAAGCAATTCAACATTTTAAAAATATGTATGTAAATTATTTGAAATCAAAACAACTTTAAGTATGAGTGCTAGAGATATTTGTAAAGGCGTTTTGTATATTTTGTTAAAAAATTGAAAATAAAATTGAGTTTCTTGTCAAATGCTTGCAATAAACTTCGTATAAGTTAGAGTTTATTTATAATCGTTTTGTTTTAATTTTAATTTTTTAACTGTTTTTGGTTCTAAAATGATTTTATTTTTATTTAAAGCAGTTTTGTTTTATCCTATTTATAATTAAATTTAAAGTTTGATTTTTTTTTCATAGGAGTGAATGGTTTTCTTTTTTTAACGAAACCGTTGATTTGAAATTTGCGATAAAAAACACTCTGTTTTACATTTCATTATTATAAAAAACAGGGACCGTAATAATTATAAAAATAATAATAATAATAATAAATAAATAAAAAATACATAACGTTTTTATTGAAAACTTGAAAATAGTTTTTTTGTACAGTTCCTGATTGAAAAAAACTAAAATTTAAAAAACGTTAAAAAGGCATCTTGAAAAAAATTTAACCGAAATCTTTAATTATAATTGTAAGTATATTTTGGTGTCTTATTTATAGTTTTAACTAAATAAAGTGCTAAGGTACAACTAAAACTTTTATTGAAAACTTTAAACATGTAATTACGAACCTGTTTCATCTATGAAAATAAATATGATTTAAGTTCAAAAAATTTTTTATTTTATATTATTTCCACGCTTATTTTAAAAATTAGCAGGTTTTAGGTTAAAATCTTTTTTATTTACTTAAAAGCTAAAAAATTTATTATATTTAAAAGTACTTTTAGTACTGTGTTTTAATTTAAACTCATAACTTAGATATTAAATGAGATGTTTAAAATTCTAAATAGTATTTCTAAATTAATTGTTGTTATTCTGTTCAGTTTTATATAAGGCTTATAATAAATTCAATAAAACTATGATTTCATTCTTAAAGTAACTAACATTTTAGATGCTTGTCGAAAGGTTTGAACATCACATATTCTACATAAGGAAGTGTTATTTTGCATACCGAGTGTCTAATATTTAAAAAAAAATTTATATGAAAAAAGAATTCAATTTAATTCGTTGGAAAAAATTTTGTTGGCTTTTACATGTAAGAAATGAAAACAAAAAATTGTTAAATGAAAATTTTTATTTAAACAATTCCACCTTTTTCATTAAATTTTCCTTTTGTTTTTCTTGTCTTAAAAAAACTTTTTTAACGGAAAAATCTTAACAAATATGTAAGTCAAAAACTGTAGCATACTTTTGGGCGCGACAAATAATTGGCTTTCAGCTTTCGGCAATATTTTTTTGCAAGATTTTGAAATCAAAGCCATCAAGTGTTTTAACTTTAAAGTATGTATTTCTGTTTATTATAGGTACGTATAAGAATTTAAGTAGACTATTTCGGTAATTCAAAAGGTATGTATGTATGTTTTCTGTCGTTCTTATTGTTTTATTAACAAAAATGTATTTTTGGTAAAAAAATTTGTTTCGAACGAAAAATGTTGTTTTTCCATTTTTAAAAAAATTAGACAATTATTCCTGTTCTGTAAGCCGAGTCGATTTTAAATCGAATAGTATTCTTTAAATCGATAGATTTTCCACATTCAGGATGGTTTGTTAACTCGATTTACAATCAAGTAAATAATCTGTGAATTCGGTTTGAAATCGAGAAATTTACTCGGACTCGGCTTACAGATCATGGGGAAAATATCATTATTTGATTACTGCTATAAAACTTTTCTTAATAGTGATTTCTCTTTTCTTCTCTAAAAAAGATGAAAGATTTTAAAAACTACTTGAAAGATCTGCGATAATATTCGAGCGCAAAGTGGTTTTACTTCAAATAATTGTCCTTGTTGATGGCAACTAATTGTCTTTTTTGTACCGCATAAAATCACAGGTAGTCAGTGCACTGAAAAACCGCTGCTAGTCGAATTGTTATTTGTAAAAGTTTTAACTCAAAAAATAAAAAGATCTTTTACCCTTTAAAAGTACCTTGAAGCTGTTTGAAACAGATAGTTACCATTTTTGTTTCTAATAGAGAGTAAGACGTAGAGTTGGGGCCGAATCGTTACTTAAGTTTGTTTTTGCCAACAATTTAATATCCAAACCTAATCTAAAATATATTGTGGTTGTGAAAAAAACGAACTAGAGTAACCGATTGACCCAACCCTAGTAAGGGGTGGTTCAGATTGGACAGTTTTGTTTAAAAGAGCCTATGAAAGACGATGCCACTTTGCATTTTATATAATCTTTTAGACAACCTTCGGCCAGGCGCAAAGAATTTTTATTTAAATGCAACGTGGCCACCTTAATGTTTTTCGGGTATTTTTTCGGTGCTTTTTTTTTGCCTATGGACAATTCCATTGTGATGGGTGTGACCATTTTACTCACATTTTTGCTTATAGCTCAGACAATTCAAAATTTTGGTTTATGAAAAGGCTATGATTTTCAAGGATGGTATGTATTTAAGCGATTAGTAGTAAAAAGGTCGATTTGTGTGGGATATTCTTCAGAACGTTTTCAATTTTTTGAGTTATACGGTAGTTTTAAGTGTTTTAACCGTTTCTGATAATCTAAAGCTCTTACGAGAAAAATAAATATAAAATTTTAGCCAATTTATTAGATTTCGCAAATTCATCGATTTAATAAAGAAAAAAACCGATTTTCCCCAATTTGTGTCGTTTTTCCTGGAATTGACTCTATGCAAATCTCGAAATTTTGCAAAATACCCCTTTTTGAAGGGCGGATATGTATAGTGCTTTTAAAATTAAGTTTTAAAACTATTTGGACCATTTTTATTTTTCACATTTGGGGCAATTTTTCCATCATTTAAAAAATCCTCACTTTTTTGTGGAAATGAAAAATTTCTTAAATCGTGGTTTTATGAGGTAATTTTTTTATTGGGGCATTTTTTATTTTAAAATTTTTTAAAACGAAAACTTTTAAAAAATGAACAAGGCTCCAAAAAGTTTAACATAAAAAAATCACTCCAATTTCAGAAATTAAAACGGCAAAAAGAAACGAAAAAAAAATCAGTGGGACCATTTTTAAAGAATTCATTTGAAATTTAAAATGTCAAAATTATATACTTACCGAAAGCAAAAGTTAAAATATTTATATCGAGTTCTTTTAAGAATTTATCTACTGCTAGTCTTGGGGATGCGGGTTCAATTTCCCATTTTAATCTTTTACTACTTTTCAGCTTCACTTTCTTTACAGCTACTTTATTACGGACCCCCTGTTAATATCAATTCATAAAATATATTCCATATAAATTTTCTATTAAAAACAAGAAACACTCACATCTATTGAAAAAAATCTTTCCACGTTCCCATTACAAGTTTTTTGGAAGTGAATTTACAAACATAAAAAAATTGGCATCGCCAAAGTTTATTCTATTCACATCAATTATTTTACAAAATAAATTCCTAACACTTGCTAATAATAATATAAAGGAAACGTAAGTTTTGAACAATATTTCATGATAGTTTTAATTTGTTTCCATAACTGAAGTAGCGAAAGTGTAAATAAAGAAAGTTTTCTGGCAAGTGTCGTCCATACAACCTACGCCACCTGGGATTCGATACTTTATGTAATAAGACTTCGCAACATCGTTCTTGTTATCAATATCCAGTGAGGACACAAAACTCTTTTAAATATGGTAAAAACCTCTGTAAGCACTTCACTGAATGTGGATTGAGACAAATCGACATAGATTTGTCTGCCCACTTCCTTTTGGTAGCTGCCTTCCCTCAAAAATCTCAAAATGGCAGCTACGAGAGGTACCGCGGGCATCTTTCCACTTGGAGGCAAGTTTTCCTTTATCACGCTCATAGGGTATGAAAATCCATCTTTATTTAGCCTGTAATATCCCTTTGATCTGTTTTTTGAAGACAACCGCACTTAGATACCTATTGCTTTTTCCTACTCTGTTTTCATTAACGAAAGCGGATACAATTTATTCTGTCTGCATCTTGTTTGCAATATCATTACGAATTGCTTTTTCTGTTCTAGTATCAAAAAACGCACATAAACGCTTTTAATCTGGGGGGTTATTATGTAATTCGAATCGAAAAGGCTTTCGAAAGAAATTTTCTATTCGAAAGGCAAATCGTATTATCTAATACTTTTAGGAAATTACCAAATCTTAAAAGTATTAGATAATACGATTTGCCTTTCGAATAGAAAATTCCTTTTGAAAGCCTTTTCGATTCGAATCGAATTACATAATAACCCCCCTGTTTTATATTTTAGAAAACAAAATTATGAATTTGAAATGAAGAAACAAATAATAATTCACAAAAAAACGTCTACTCTTAAAATATTTCTGATAGCGATGTATTGTCTCCTAAACAACTTATTCTCATAACATACACGATAAAGGTGATTAGTGTAGACATGACCGAGATTACAAAAAAAAAAACGAACGATTGACCATCATTTATGAACAAAACTCAGACAAAAATTCTCGATAACTAAAAAAGATATAGGCCTGGGATTGCTTCCAACGAAAGGCTTAAAAATTACTCTAGAAATGTTATCTCATCTGATCTATGAACATATGTACATACGAATATATGTTTTTATATATAAGCCGATCAAAAGAAATTATTTTAAAGTTTTTTTTCAGAAGTTTTTTAATGTTTGGTTTTAGTATAACAAAAAAAGATATTTTTTTTTCTATCGAGGAAACCTCTTAAAATATTAATTTTATTTGATTTAAGATTTTTTTTAAATATTTAGCAAAATGTAATTTTACACTGCATTTCAACAGTTTTTTACATAAAAATAAAATTCTTGATATATTTTTTTATTTTAAGAACTAACTGGTAATGCATAATTATATAAATTAAAACATTTGTATTTAAAAACAAACAGAACGAATTTAGTTTAAAATTATATTAAATTAAGTAACTTTTTTTTCGTTTAAAATACGTAATAAATAAATAAAATCGAATTATATAAATAAATTTTTACAACAAAAAAAAAAAAAAAAAAGAAAAACAATATATTTTTTTTAAGAATTTCTTTTCATTTATGTTTGTTTATGTTTTAATTCTTGTTTTATTTTTTAGGCTTTTAAGAGTTTAGTTTATCTCTCTTCTATTTATTTGTTTTAAATATACTATTTAATAATAATTTTTTTAAAATTGTATATCTACTCAGTTTTTTTTAAATCAATTTAATTTATTATTATCTTGTAACATGATTATATCATATATCTGTGTTTCATTATGTTATGTGATTCCTTCTTCTTCTTCTTTTTTTTAATTTATATATAATTTAAAATTGTTTAGGATGCTAATACGAACTATTAAAATGTTTATAAATATGTATGTATGCATGTATGTATGTTGCATGTATGTGTATATGTATTTAATCTGTTATTGATATTTGAGCATACCCGACCAGCGAGCGATCATCGGGTACTTCACCCGGTTGTACCCCAGAATTCAATTGGAACGTAACAGTTTTCATAGCAGCTCTCTGTTCAATTAACTGATGCAAATTAATGGCCATTGGTTGTGTGTCCAGGTGATCGACGAGACCAGCATCTACCAATTCGGCAGCAATGCCTTCAGCCGAATCTTTGCCAACGGCAAATTCAAAGCGTATATCGTGTAATTCACGTCTTTGATTGCGCATGCGAAGCACCAAATTAACAGGAGGAGCTTCACCATTGTCTGCCATTGGTATGGTGGTGGTGGTGGTGTTGGGCACTTCCGTTGTTTGTGCTGGTCCAGAAGGTGTTGTTGCGACGGCAGGTTGTTGCTGTTGTGGCGTTGCTTGCGTTGGCTGCTGCTGCTGCTGTTGTAGTTGTTGCGGCTGTTGCTGTTGTGTATTATTATTAGCTGTGGCAGTAACAGCTTCTGAAAATTCCGATTGCTCATCACGATCACTATCCGAAGAGTCAGCCCTTTCTAAACGATTTATGGGCCTGTCATCCGATTCTGAATCGGAGGAATGATGTTTGCCACCATTGTCTTCCTCTTCGCTAGACCAAACCCATTCACCGGTAACGGTACGATGTAAACGCCCCGAAGCGCCTGGTTGTCTTTTGGCGGCCTTATGCACACGCGTCTCCATTGAAGGTCCCGATGCCAACAAAGTTTGCGTGAGATACTTGCGATCCTTTGCTTTCTTAAAGAAGGCATTTTTTAACAATTCACTGGCGGTGGGTCGCTTCGAAGGCTCTTTCTGCAAACATTCCACAATCATTTTACGGAATGTTTTGCCATAAGCTTTATATTGATCCTTCTCATCGGCTCCTGTGTCCAAGGTGGGTGGATCGTTTTGTAGAGTTAACATTAGCACCTTCATGGGTGGATATTTGTGGTAGGGAGCGGTGCCGGTGGCCATTTCAATGGCTGTTATACCAAACGACCATATGTCGGCCTTAAAATCATAACCATGATCTTGTTCCATTACCTCGGGCGCCATCCAACAAGGCGTACCCACAAAGGTATGACGCACTTTCTGTCGCGACAAGTCTCTTCCAGTCGCCAACCATGCACTTACACCGAAATCTGCAATTTGTATGGTGCCATCGTCACCAATTAAAATGTTACCCGCCTTAATGTCACGATGTATTTGACCATTTGAATGGAAATATTCAAGGCCTTTTAACACCTCTTTTAGCACAGTGGCTATGGTGGCCTCATCGAAAACTCCTTGTTTACACTGGGTTGTACGCATTTTGTGCTTGATGATGTCAAGCAAAGAACCTCCTTCGAGCAGGCGCAAGACCAGCCACAGTTCTTCCCGCACCACAAACGAGGTGTGATATGTTACAACATTTTCATGGTTACAGGAAGACATCGCCTGTATCTCCTTAAGCAACTCATCCATGGAGGTATTCCATTTTTCCAAGTTTATGCGTTTGATGGCACATTTTTCGTTGCGCGGCAAGCAAAGGGCTGCATGTACTACAGCTGTGGCTCCCACACCTATAACATCACGCAGTTCGTAGTCATCCTTTGAATTGGGCCAGGGTTGTTTTTCGCTGGCCGTTGGTACTCCTCCTGCATTATTATTAACAACTGCTGGCGTGCTCATTGTTGTAGAAGTATGAGGTTTTGAAAAACTTTCCGATTCGATTTGGCTGCTGTTTAAATTAATGTGAAAGTCTTTTGTTGGTTTCTTCAAACCGCGATCTTTAGTAGCCAAGTGCTGTGTTAAACACTCTTTACGCCTGGATTTCAACAGCAAATCATTTAAAGAACCTCTTTTGTTGCCCTCCAAACGTGGTGGCGCTGTTGAAGTTTTAGCTTTGCAGTTGTTATTATTGATTTCCAAATTTTCTTTTGCTTTAGGTTGTTCCCTAATCACTTTTGAATCACTCGCAGACCTTGTCGATTTTAGATATAAATTTCCAGAGCACTGTTGAATCGCGTCTGCTTCCTGAAATATTCTATAAATGGCCTTGCTATTGAATTGAGTTGTAATTAGGTCCGCCTCATCTACAGCAATCTCTTGAAGTATGTCTTGACTTCGATTGGTATGATAGTCGTTTCGGAATTTCTCCTTGCTGCTGGGTATATTTGTTATGTAGATTTTATTATGGGCTGCCACTAACCAGAAATTGAATGCTTCCGGTTGCCTTGTAGAGAACTGTGCAATTTCTGAAAGAATCGAAAAAGAGAGTATAAAAAATCCACAATTGATATTTTGATATTTACTGTGTGTTTGTTTTTCGGTTTTAATTTTTTACTATTTTTTTTTTCAATCTACTTTGTAATTTTTAAAAATGTTTGTAAAAACAGAGAATGGGAGAGCAAAAGAATAGAAACAAATTTTCCTTCTTTTTAGATCTCTATTCTAAAAACTCAAGATAATTTAAGCCACATCTTCATTAGCCATTAACTTGGTTTGAACATGAACATTAATTCGTCTAATTGTACGTCTTGACGGGACAAATTCATGCCCAGACAAATATCAAAATCCAAATATAAAAAATCCGGTATTTTTATACTGGGTTTTTTGTATATTGAGTTTGACGTTTGTCCAGGCATGAATTTGTCTCGTCAAGATGTGCAATAATATAGACCGGCAATGTTCAAGTTTCGTTGATGTGCTGACATCGATGGCCAAGCAATTGGCTAAGCAACCATGTTCGCCACTTTATGTAATTTTATGTATGAAAGTAAAAAACAACAATTACATTAAAAATTACGTCATGAAGATCAGCACGTATTACTCCCAAGAACACGAGGATATAGATAATGCTAATGTTTTGTTCAAATCTATCGCTAATGGAGACGAGGCGTCATGAGAGACTAATGAATTTGTAAGAACAATTATAAAACTATTTTATAAATTAACTTTAGGGTTTTTTTATGTATAAGCCTTTTAAAAAATCGAAAAACCATTTAAAAGTGTCATTGTTACAGAATATCAGCTTTTAAGAAGGCATGCTAAAACAATTTAACACTAAAGGTGATTTTAGACGGAATGCATTTAACATATGACTTCTCACTTTTTTAATCAAAATGTGATTGCGCATGTCTGCCATAATTGTCATTTTATATGTAAATGGTTTAAAATTTTTGCTTTCACACGTAATTACGTCCGACATAACCTCCAAACTAAACTGTCCACATCCTTTTTCTAGTAAGAGTTGATGTCGGATGCTTTGTCAGTTCAAAATTAAAAACTTGCTGATTTAAAATTTGTCGCATGACTTTTATATATGTTACAGGTTTACACATTAATTTACAGTTTACAAGCGTTTTTAAGAAACTAAACAATAATAAAGTTATCGCATTCGATTAATCTCTGTCTATTACACAAGCCGGAATAAAAAAACTAGAAACCACTTGGTAGTCGTTTGTCCGATGTGCCGCACGTCACAGACATTTTTTTTAGCAAAATCAATAATTAATGCTTGCTTTATATTTTTGACAGAAATATATACTAAATTTTGGCATTTGTCTTGAATTATAGTTCTTCCAAATATTTTTAACAAACTATCAAAAGTCATTAAAATTTAATCAAAGTGAGACAAAAAATGTCTATGCCGCATTTGTAATTTTTAACACCAAAATATTTCCCAATTTTTTTAAGTAGAGCAACAAAAAGGTCATTTGTGTTGTTTATTTTGCCAAAACACATTTTTTTTTATTTTTGTATGTCGTTTCTTAAATATACTTTGGCTTACATCAATTTTGCTTCATATTGCGAAAAGTGTTTAATGAAGCAAAGTGTAAAATTGTGGATTTGAAGCAAAGTTGAAAATTTATTGATATCTCTTAATATATTTTAAATAACGAAAAATGGGTTACAAATTAGAAAAAAAAATATTCATTGATGATTTACAATCAACTCTTTCCATAATATTTTTTGAAGTGTGACGCACAACAAACTAGTAATTAAAAAATTAAAATTTGCATCTATGAAGTACGCAAAGAAAATGTTATATTTTTTTTAGAAATGCTAAGCACTTTAGCACATGGCAAAACGATTCTTTTTAATTTTCTTGCATTGTTTATAGATTTTCCAGTCATAAAAATTGGTATTTTAAAAAATTCCTAATATATAAAATTTAAATAGAAAACTATAAAAAAATTTATCTTACGGGCATAAATCTTTTAACTTAATTAAGTGATATGTTTATGCATAATTAAACTAAATTAGTAAAATTTATTATATTTGCAAAAGTACGTGCAAACATTTAAATATTTGCAATATTTAAAAAAACAAAACGGTAATTTGCAAACTTTGTTATTGTTAAAAAATTATACATGTGTTTTTAACATTTATCTAATCGTAAATAATGAAAAAAATATATTAAAGAACCATAAGACAATTTTAATAACAAAAAAAAAGAAAAAAAAAATTTCTCAAATTAATATAAATTTCTGAAATACAATATATGTAATTGGAAATGGTGTAGAGCATTATTTTATAATTTTATATTTTTTATTTTATTAAAAAAGAAATAATATGGCAACACTGTTTATCCGTAATAAGGCCGAACAACTCTTAGACCCATTACTAAATCTGCCTGATAGTCTTAAGTAGGGATGTTAAAGTACGGATAAAAAAATTTTCGTTATTACAAGTATTATTTAAGCAAAGTGTTCGAAAAGCTAAAGGAAGCTCATCTTATTCTTTAAATTTAACGTCAGGTTTATTTATTTGAAGTTGCCGTATGTATTGTTCATTTGTTTTTGTTGGTGTTAAGAAAACAATTCAAAGCACGTTGTTACCACTGTGTACTTAAATTTGGCAAAAGTAAGTAGTATTCGGTTTTCGCACTGGTATTGCCATACATTAAACAAACTTTCAGTTTAGCTTAGAGGGATAATGCAATAAAAAAAATTTAAGGCCTTTTTATTGTTTACTTTAGCTAAAGCTAATATATAGTGGCCCTTAATTTTACAAACTTACTTAACGTAGAATAAAATAACAGAAAAACCTCAACAAAAGCAAAAGCTCTAACGCTTAACTTGAAAACTAAACGGCATCAATTGCGGCAATCAAGGTATATTCAACAAGGCAGGAATAACTGATCAGCTGACTTCTATTTCTGCCATATGATTTCTAGCTGAGCTTGGACACTTGTTTATGTTATACAATTGTTGTGTATACTGTGTGTATGTGTGTTCGCTACATTTTCGACAACCAAGCTGGAATTAGCAACAACAAAATACATGCTGAAATTTTACAGGAAGTTGTTGTTTTAGGGACGTTGCCACCTTCTTATTCCACCATGGCGGCAATGTTTTAGACAGTGCTACCAACCACAGCAAAAAAAATTTTGTCACAAAATTGGCAAATTTACTTTCAAAATTTTTTTTATATGAAAGGGAAGTTTTTTAAATTATACACGAATTAATTATAAAAAACCAAATTAATCCAAATTAGTTCCAAAAACAACCAAGAAAAGAATTTTCGCTTAAATTTACGAAAAACTCCCATTTCGGTTTAATTTAATTAAACTGGCATCCCTATTTCTTCTTTGTTTACATTTTTTTCTTTTGCAGCTAACCAGGGTATACTTATATCAGGTAGGAGCAATTCTTCAAAAACAACTAAACTGTCATAAGAATGTCAAAGACAAATAACAAAAACTCACAAAATTTTTATTTTTCTTTTTGAGCTTTTCTTCTAATACTACAGTTGTTGTTTTGTTAAAAAGGAAGAAAATACATAAACATAAACAAAATTTGACATTAATATAACGAAATACCGTTACTCAGCTGTTTATCTAAGGCTACTTGATATACATAAGTGTACCCTGGCGGCTAACTTTGTTCTTTAACTCTTTGTCAGAGTTGATTTATACAAGCGCCGCGGTATTTCGGTTTGCTTGCTACAAATTGTATTTGCATGAGGATTTTTGACAGGAAAAAACCTTTTCCATTCTTGCTTAGGTTTTTTGTACATATGCATGCACATTAAAAATCTTTATTTAGCTGCATCGATAATTATGGCTTGACAGCTGAGAATGTCAAACTAAAATGACATTTTAATTTAGTTAACTGGCTTGGGGAGTTATTCACAACGACTACACAAAAATACCATTTTCAATTAGAAGTTAATTTTTCCAGGTTCTTTTTTAAGAAAAAGTCAAACGACTATCATGGGTAGGCAATAAATAAATAAATTTCAACTATTTTTTTTTTTTTTAAATAAAAACAAAATTACTTAAATATGTATAGGTATATGTATGTATATGATTATATTTTTCGTTGTTTTTTCTTAAGGCAAATTCCGTTTACTTTTATGTATAACATGGAAGTTAAATAGGAAATGTTTACAGCCACAATATTAGTGAAAAACATTTATTTATTTTTAGCAAAAAAAAAAAAAAAAACATTAAATTAAAAATGAACCAAAGCCGAAATAACAAGCAAAATTTGTCTAAACAAGTTGAGAACAGCGAGCTTTTAATGAAATTTGGAAACAACAACTCGAGCTCATTACTAACTTAAAGACATTAAAAAAGAAAGAAAAATTAAATTTGGGATATAATTTTTAAGTTTTTAGGTTTTTAGCAAACTTTTTTGTTGATTTAAATATTCATTTGTTGGAGGGACTTTTAATAAATATTCAATTGTTTATTGTTACATTTCTTGTCGATTCTACTCAAATAATTTTTTTAATTGCAAGAAACATGTAAATTAATTGATAATTTTGGAGTGGAGATAATCTTCTAGCCTAACGAGTTTTATTACAACCATAAAAATTAACGGCGGTATTATCGATTCTTACTTTAAAGAAGCTTAAAAGCTGTATGCAATACCTTCTTAAAAGATTCTTGGCTACAAAAATGGTTTTCTCAAATCATAGGAAATCACTGATCTAAGTAAAAAACAAGTAAGAGCGCTATATTCGGCTGTGCCGAATCTTATATACCCTTCACATTGGTCTTTAAATATACCCAGCCGAGTAATTTTGTACTGCAAATAATATAATAAAAAACATTGTGCGAGTTTTAAAGTCCATAGAAAACTATACAAAATTTTAACGTTCGTATGAATAATAGAAATAGATGAAGAAGATTTGAGGTCGAGAGTTTTTAAAGTTTTCGACATTATTCATATTTAAAGGTTAATAAAACTTATTAGATGTTCTAGTCTCTCTGCTCTTCACCAAGTTTTTCACCAAAATGTATGAATTATTTGATTATTACTTTTTGTAGAATATTCGAAGTCGATAGCTGTAATAGTTTTCCAGAAGTAGCGTATCGAAAATTGTTTAAAAATTGTTAATTTGTATGGGAGCTACCGCTTCTTCACCCCCCATCCGAAAATCTTTTTCTTCAGAGCGTAGCCCTTAATGTCCAATTACTTTTTGTAGAACATTTGATTTCGATATATGTTATAGTTTCTGAGATATAGCATATCGAAAATTTAACAAAAATTGTTAATATGTATGGGAGCTACCCCTTTTTTTGCCCCCACTCGAAAATTTTTTTCTTTAAAGCGTAGACCTTAGCGTGCAATTACTTTTTGTGGAACATTTCATTTCGATATCTGTTATAGTTTCCCAGATATAGCTTATAGAATATTTTATTATAATTGTCGATTTGTTTGGGAGCTACCCCTTTTTTTGCCCCCACTCGAAAATTTTTTTCTTAAAAGCGTAGCCCTTAGCGTGCAATTACTTTTTGTAGAACATTTCATTTCGATATCTGTTAAAGTTTCCGAGATATAGCGTATCGAATATTTAAAAATAATTGTCGATTTGTATGGGAGCTACCCCTTTTTTTGCCCCTACCCAAAAAATTTTTTCTCTAAGGCGTAGCCCTTAGCGTGCAATTACTTTTTGTTGAACATTTCATTTCGATATCTGTTATAGTTTCCGAGATATAGCGTATCGAATATTTGATAATAATTGTCGATTTGTATGGGAGCTACCCCTTTTTTTGCCCCCACCCAAAAAATTTTTACTCTAAGGCGTAGCCCTTAGCGTGCAATTACTTTTTGTAGAACATTTCATTTCGATATCTGTTATAGTTTCCGAGATATAGCGTATCGAATATTTGAAAATAATTGTCGATTTGTATGGGAGCTACCCCTTTTTTTGCCCCCACCCAAAAAATTTTTTCTCTAAAGCGTAGCCCTTAGCGTGCAATTACTTTTTGTAGAACATTTCATTTCGATATCTATTATAGTTTCCGAGATATAGCGTATCGAATATTTGAAAATAATTGTCGATTTGTATGGGAGCTACCCCTTTTTTTGCCCCCACCCAAAAAATTTTTTCTCTAAAGCTTAGCCCTTAGCGTGCAATTACTTTTTGTAAAACATTTCATTTCGATATCTGTTATAGTTTCCGAGATATAGCGTATCGAATATTTGATAATAATTGTCGATTTGTATGGGAGCTACCCCTTTTTTTGCCCCCACCCAAAAAATTTTTACTCTAAGGCGTAGCCCTTAGCGTGCAATTACTTTTTGTAGAACATTTCATTTCGATATCTGTTATAGTTTCCGAGATATAGCGTATCGAATATTTGAAATAAATTGTCGATTTGTATGGGAGCTACCCCTTTTTTTGCCCCCACCCAAAAAATTTTTTCTCTAAAGCGTAGCCCTTAGCGTGCAATTACTTTTTGTAGAACATTTCATTTCGATATCTATTATAGTTTCCGAGATATAGCGTATCGAATATTTTATACTAATTGTCGATTTGTATGGGAGCTACCCCTTTTTTTGCCCCCACTCGAAAATTTTTTTCTTTAAAGCGTAGCTCTTAGCGTGCAATTACTTTTTGTGGAACATTTCATTTCGATATCTGTTATAGTTTCCGAGATATAGCGTATCGAATATTTGGAAATAATTGTCGATTTGTATGGGAGCTACCGCTTTTTTTGCCCCCACCCAAAAAATTTTTTCTCTAAGGCGTAGCCCTTAGCGTGCAATTACTTTTTGTAGAACATTTCATTTCGATATATATTATAGTTTCCGAGATATAGCGTATCGAATATTTGGAAATAATTGTCGATTTGTATGGGAGCTACCCCTTTTTTTGCCCCTACCCAAAAAATTTTTTCTCTAAGGCGTAGCCCTTAGCGTGCAATTACTTTTTGTAGAACATTTCATTTCGATATCTGTTATAGTTTCCGAGATATAGCGTATCGAATATTTGATAATAATTGTCGATTTGTATGGGAGCTACCCCTTTTTTTGCCCCCACCCAAAAAATTTTTACTCTAAGGCGTAGCCCTTAGCGTGCAATTACTTTTTGTAGAACATTTCATTTCGATATCTGTTATAGTTTCCGAGATATAGCGTATCGAATATTTGAAAATAATTGTCGATTTGTATGGGAGCTACCCCTTTTTTTGCCCCCACCCAAAAAATTTTTTCTCTAAAGCGTAGCCCTTAGCGTGCAATTACTTTTTGTAGAACATTTCATTTCGATATCTGTTATAGTTTCCGAGATATAGCGTATCGAATATTTGATAATAATTGTCGATTTGTATGGGAGCTACCCCTTTTTTTGCCCCCACCCAAAAAATTTTTTCTTTAAAGCGTAGCCCTTAGCATGCAATTACTTTTTGTAGAACATTTTAATTCGATAGCTGTTATAGTTTACGAGATATAGCGCATAAAATATTTCACCAAATTTGTGCAATTGTAGAAAAAATACCCCTTCCCCTGGTCCTATCTGAAAAAAATTTTTCCATTATTAAGGTCCCTTCTTTAGGAGTATCCGTGCCAAGTTTTGTGGCAAGAGTGACTATACTTACTGAGATATATAGGGATATATGCACGGATTTTGTCCTAAAAAAAATGGGTTACTCTGGGTTTTCGCTTATATCTCGGTCAATAGTGAACCGATTTTATTGATTTTAAATAGCGATTGTCTCCAGGATATTTGTGATCGTTTGACGCCATTAACTGGTCTGTATCTTTTTATTTGACTCCGGAAACTTGATTTCAACAGACGGACAGACGGACAGACGGACAGACGGACAGACGGACATCGCTAAATCGACTTCCCTATCTATAAGGATCCAGAATATATATACTTTATGGGGTCGCAAATGAATAATAAAGAAATTACAAACGGAATGACAAAGTGATATATACCCTATCACTATGTGAAGGGTATAAAAACAAAATGTTTACTATGAAAAGAAAATACTTAGAAAAGCACTTTTACTAATTAACAGCGATGACTAATTGTCTGATTATTTTAGTAGTTTTTGCACTTTTTAATTTCTAAAACATTGACACTTTTGTTATTAGTTCTGAAAGATATGTAATAACAATGTAAAAGATACCAAAACATTAAAGCATATGACAAAAAAAAATTATGTCAACTTATGTTTTGAGATAAAATACAAATAAATAAAATAAAATGACAAGTTCAAAAAAATATTCATACAATGTATAGATGTATGTTTATACATACGCATGTATGTATGTAGATTTATGTACGTTCATAGTACATGTGTCAAAATATTCATATCTAATGTTATTTATCTAAATACAAGCAGAATGTAAAATAATAAAAACTTTGTTTGCAAGGGGGCCTTCAGACTATTCCATTAGTCTTTTTAAGATTTTCATTGGGTTTTAAAGAGCAAAATAAAATGGTTTTTGGTCAAAAAAACCAAATAGGAGAAAGTGCACATTTCAATTCAAGTCTACACCATCGAATGTGAAATAAAATCAGAAGTCTGTGTAGTACATAAACAGCTGATAAAGACAAACATACATACTGATGCGTTTTATGTGTTTTTAAGTTAAATTTAAAAATTTTTTTTGGTAAAAATATTTATAACTCAGACAATTATTCTGTAGATATCTGTCAAATAAGCCGTGAGAAACTACTACAAGTATTATGATTATAGCCATAAGTCTAAGTACTCTCAGGTTGTTGAGTTACTACCACTTGCGAAAATTTTTGATGTGAAATAAATTGCCAATTTTTCTTTCTAATGCATCCCATACACGTTTTAGTTTAATTGGAAATTAAGTCAGTTGCTGTCCAAATCAAGGCAGTTGTCGAGTTTGTTGAATATATATCAAAAGATTTTGATTTCTTTCAAGTTGGCTAGAAAGTCTTCCAATTCGATTAAGGTGTGTGTGTGTGATCAGCTGTCAAAATTTATGTAAAAAAATATAAATTTAAAAGTTAAAAGAAAATCTGTATATTCAGTTTATGATAAAGCAATTCAACTGAAATTATCAATTAACAATTAAATTTAAATGTGTATGGGGTGTATAACTGCCGTACATATGCAACTCTGATATGAAAAATCTTACTGTACGTCTTAACTAGACAAATCCATGTCTTGAAAAACGTCAAACTCCAATAAAAAACGCGGTATTTTTATACTGTTTTTTTTATATACTGAATTTTTAATTTATCAAGACATGGATTTGTCTCTTCAAGAAGTAGTATCAGAGCCATATTACTGCCAACTTGTTATTTTTTGACATTTCATAATATTTTGTCTTTACACTTGCATTCTCTTTAATTTTTTTTATAGTTTTTGACACGTCGTAATACTAAGTATTTTATTCTAAAGCCCCCTTTAGGTGATATTAAATTTAAAACCATAAAACTTTTAAAATTATGTCTTTTTACATTTACATATCAACATTTTATACACCATTTTATATATACTGTATGTATGTAAACATGTACATGTAAGCTCTTATCTACACATACATATATGTATGCTTGCTATATTAAGTACTTAATCTCTGTTTTAATTACAATTTATTACCCTTTTTTGTTTACTTGATTTGTTACTAAAAATAACGAAATATAATTGCGACCAATATCATTCTACAACATACTTTTAACTACATACATAACTAAATAAAAAAATCCAATTAACCAACCCTCTAATTAAATGAAAAACAAAAATACATACTTTAAAATCCCGAATTAGCATGTTTACAAACACTCTTATATCTATTTGTATCAACAACAAAAACATTACGTTATGTTGAAATACCACTCATACGCCATGTTCAATAAAATCTGTAAATTAATTAAGAGCATTGCATTTAGAGATGCCATATGAAAGTAGAAAAAATTAGTTTCAATTGGGGATACCAAATTTGGGGAAAAACTAGCAAATAAATACAAAAAACATCAATAAAATGCATGTTGCATATGCAAATTAATTTTTTTTATAACAAATACATATATAATTTTGTTTAGAAAATAGAGATAACAGACAGGTAAAGCTTTTATTAATGTTTACAAAAATCTTGAAAAATCATAAAAAATAATATAAGCAAAGTTAAAGTTTTCAAGTGATTTTTAAAATATACATATGTATGTACCTTACACAACACAACATTTTTACGAATATTTTTAAAGAAAAAATGCTTAAAAAACTGATATCCCATACATAATACGTTTTGTAAACCTTAAGGAAAATTCAAAAAAAATGTTAATGATGTAGATAACGGGGTTAATATTTTGCCTAATTAGCATATATTGTTTAGAAAAACCGTTTTTAACTGGATATGATTAATCAATAATTTAGGGGAATTTTTATTTCTTTTTTTTGTTTGAATCAATGACATTTTAATATTTTCAAAATATTTTATAAACATGCATACATATGCAATTATATATTTTTTTATAAAAAAACATTTCTCAGTAATAAAAATAATGTATTTTTTTGCAACAATATCACTGGGAATATAATAAATGAGTCTTAAAAGCTGGGCTTGTTTTATTTTATCGTTTAATGTTTATTTTTATAAATGTAAAGCAATTGAAAAACAATTAAAAGAAATTAAATGCGTAAAGTTCAATAAACTTTAGTAAACCAGAAAAACAATACTGACAACAACGAACGTATACAAACACACATATACATAAATACTGTGTAAAATAGGGTTCTAATGCAGTACCATTTCGGGAACAATTTAAGGAGAATTTTAATATTTTTGAACCAAAAATGATTGCGCGAGTTTAATATTGTTTTTTTTATATTTGCTGGGCAAAAAAGGCAATTAATATTTTTAAATTTCCTTTACGTTATAAATTTCCCAAATATTAAAGTTGCTAACAGTATGCTTAAATATATGCAAATAAAACTTTCTTTTAAATTGAAATATTGAAAGCAAAAACACAATTTGATTGTTGTCAATATATTTATTCAAAACAAATTTTCGATAAATATTGAGTTAGAAGAAATCATGTTTGTGTGTGTATTTTTTATATAAAATAAATTTATTCAGATATAATGAAGTGGTTCTCAATTATGTTTATAATTTTTAACAAGGAGTTTAACAATTTCCGAATTCAATTTTAAAAAAATTCCCAATTGCTGGGAAAGTTAAAAAACCCCTACGTTTAGCTTAACTTGAAATTCAATAATACGACGCATTCTACAGATGACGGCCAGGGTTTCTTAATGATAACAAAAACTAGATTATATTTTAAAAACAATAAGAAAAAAAATTTAGTTTTAAAAAAGACATATACATATAACATATTGGTATACAAAATACATAAACTTTTTTAAACAACTTGTTTTTGTTTGAACAGATACAATATCATGTAGTAAACAAGGCACAAACACAGCCAAGTCGAAAAATCGACAAAGTACCCAGTTTGATATGTTTTGGAATAAACAAAATGTTAGCGATTCAATTGTTTGTTTTCTTAATTTTAATTTTTTTTTTAATTTTGCTAAGTTTTTAATTAAATCTTAAATAAAAAAACTGATAAAAATATTTAGGGGATTCACAAGGTGTTCTATTTGTCCTATTGGCATATTGTTATTAAATTTCACAATGGTTTTGTTGTCTTTCATACAAAGTAGTTAAAAAAAAACGTGATTTAAAATGCTAATTAAATTGTCACAACAGCTTCACATACACCTACGCCGGTGTCGGTAAAGATGTTTAAACCATTGTGAATTTTACAACATGACAATAGGGCAAATAGAACATCTTGTGAATCCCCTAATTATATACATATGTAAAGTCGAGTCGACAAAAGACAATTTGAGTCCAAAACATTGGAGTTTAATCTTAGTCAGGCGAAAACCAACACGTCAATAGGTCAAACATTTTGTAAACAAAAAAATTGTTTTTGGTATACATTTACTTATTGAAAGCAATCGTGTTAAACGAATAACAGAAAGCGTCAACCGATGGATGGCCAAAAATAAAATTAAAGTAACTAGTGATAAATGCAAATAGAGATCAGGAAAAAATAGGGTGTATGTAGATTTAGTTCGGTCTAAGCAATATAGGATTTGACAATAATTCCAGTATTCTAATTCTAGTTCAAAAAAGGTTGTTTAAATAGAACACATTTACACTTAACCTACAGTAGTACCGAATAGAAATAGTGCTGACAAGAAATCGTAGCAGATTTCGAAAATGTTAATTTTTAGCTATCACGATTTTAATCATGAACTTCGAGCCGATAAAACAGACATTTTTATAAGACAGACTAAAAACCTATTAAAAATATGTACGTTAATGCAGGAAAATCCTTGAATATTTGCATTCTTTGGCTTTTTTTTATTCTACTGCACTTAAAAAAACATTCCTAATAATTTAAGATCTTGCAAAAACACCTTAATAAATTAAATGTACTGCAGATTTTAATTAAGAAATTATTTAATTAAACGATATTTTTGACAGAACAGTGCTAAAAAAAAAAATTAAAAAAAACATTTTATACGTATTTTTTATCAACTTGGCAACAGAAAAACGTAAACAAATCTTTAAAAAAAACTAACAAAAAAGTTAAACTAAAACTAAAAATATTAAAAAGGCCAGTGTTACCATATCAGAAAAATAATAATGAAAAGCTATTATAAAAAAACCCTTAGTTCTTCTTTGAAATATTTAAACTTCCAAATTAGATGTTTAAAAAAGTGATAAAAAGGTTCTTACTTAAGTATTGTCGAAATTATTATATTATAATTAAAAAAAAAAAAAAAAGATTTCGGTTTTATTTATTTATATTTGTTTCTTGTTATGAGTATTTCGAAATTAAATACTTTTAACATCAGGCATATGAAGCAAAAGGGGTGTTTTATCATTTTCTTATTCAACTAAAAAGTTAATTGGATTCAATGGCAAACCTAATACATAATATAAAACAAACAAAAAATTTTTTTTTAAATATTAAATAATTGTATTAAACATTTCTAAAATAAAATGAAAAGTGCTAAATGCTAATTAAAGAAGTGCTAAGTGTTATAGTTATGTATTTATGTTTGTACTAACATTTGAAAAATTTTGTGCTAAACAAAAAAAGTGCTAAATTTAGCAACAAAAATGCTTATAGAGTCACACTGACTATAATCAAATACACATGCATGATGATCATGTCGTTGGGTGATATCTGGTTTGCCATACGGCACAACAATGTGTTTTCAAACTAAACGTTATATTTTTTAATATAAACGCTGATAGACATTACAATTTTTTTGTGATACATGTTTTAACAAAATGGTAAAACATATTAAGATTAAACCTTAGAAAGACAAAGAAATTTTTGTGCCGTATATATCAATTTGAACACCATCTACTATAAAAGTGCGGCAAAGTAAAGTATTTGTTTTATGTTTGTCTGTTTTTTGTTATTGTATGTATATTTTAAAAACATAAAATATTAAACATGTGCTTAATATTGCAAAAAGTGAATTATAAAATAAAACAATATTTAGTAAAATGTCAAATCGTAGATACCCTCGAGATACCGAAAAATTGGCTATTGCTTAAAAAACGAACACATAATCAGCGGTCCTCACTCAATTGACAACATGTATTGTTCAAAAGGGAATAAAAAAAGTCTAAGTGCGCCTAACGATATCAAAATAAAAAACCTCTAACGATACCAAAAGAATTTGACACAAATCACGCGCTTGAAATACTTAAAACAACATTTTTATTTCTTGCTAAAAATATTATCAATTAATAATTTTTGTGTTCATTTTTTGTTTTTTAATAAAATTCAAGTTGGTAGAAAAATATTTTTATTAATTTGCTAAAAATATTAAAAAACTAATAAAACAACAATATACAGTCATGAACTTAAGTCTGCATGTATCCTTTAAAATTTAGATAATTACTTATCCAAGAGAATCCTCCCAGCAAAAACTTGGAAGTGATTAGGCATTACAAATGTTTTACTTTTTAATTATTATTACATACCGTCTGCATTACTGAGTAGTTGTTAGATAATGAGTCATTTCTTATCTAAAATTTATGCAGATGGTTTCAGTTTGGCAATTTTCTAACATACTCTAACTTAATACTTTAAGCCAGTTTTAACCAAAACATCAAAGAAAAACACTTTAAATGCAACGATGAGTAACTGGGGTCCCCAGGAAAAGGTTATTTTAAAGCCAATAAAATAGTAGCTTATGTAAGTCCCTCTTTGTAAGCAAATATTATAAGTAACTACTTATTTAACTCACCCCTTGTAAGCGAGCATGGTAAGTACTTGCCTCCAATGTTATCGCCATGTTAAAATATTGGGTTTAAATGCTAATGAGTAAGAGTTTTTTGAATTTCAACTCATTACAAAGCAATTTAAGTTCTTGGTGGAATTATATATAAATAAAAATTTACCAAAATTTTTGTATGGTAATTTGATTACACTTAAAAAGTAACTGGGTTTACAAAAAAAAAAAAAAAGAAAAATTCCTGGAAACATCTTGACATTGATACAACTAAGTTTTCGGACACATCAAAAGAAACCTCAGACCAGACCGTTTGTAAAGCTTGTTTTAAGAATTTTTAACATTTTTAAATAAAATGCTCTTGAATAAGTAGTTTCCTGAAATTTAGAGGGTGTATGAACACTTCAGGCCGTGACTGTTAAAATGATTGTACCAATTCAAAACAAGCTATCTTGTAACTTGCTCTGTTAGAGCCATTGTTTTTTCATTTTTCTGCAAATTTTTTATGAATTATCATTGCTCACAAATTATTACTATTATTATTCTCTAAAGATTTTCTTTAAATTTTTTTTTCTTATCGCCATTTTGCTTTGAAGTTTAAAGTCTACTTGCACTTGCAGCAAAAACACATAATAAAAACAAAACACAGGAATACGAATTATGTATTATCAGTACAAAAACAACAAGAACTTTATAGAACAGATAAAATTATCAATCAAAATCACGAGATACTCATAAATACATCCATAAGTATGGCTGTATGAACGCGCAATGCTTAGTAAAGACATTTTTAGCACAAATGTAAAATCACAGACAGACAAACATAGTTTTACGTTTAAATATAACCAGCCACCCAACCACACAATAACAAACAATTCAAAACAAATAAAAAAAAAACAACAATAAAAAACTTGTGGCACAAATGTAAAGTGAATGAAAAATAAACAAAAAATCATAATAAAATAGAAATCAATAAACAACAAATTAAATTTTCTATGTTATTTAGTGTTGGTTTTTATTTGTTTTGTAAATAACGTTTAATAACACAAATACAAAATAATATTAGTTTTATATCACAGTTAGTGTTGTTGTTTCTCTTAAAGATGACCGACTTTTGATATTGTTACTCTTTTTTAAGTTGTTTGACAGTAAAAAAAGAATACAACTTTTCTTTTTTAAACATAAAACTTAACTGTTTTTTTTTAATTTAGACAATATTTTTTTAATATGTTTGTAAAGAATTTTAAGCGCAATCAATTTTAAAATAATATTAATATAGAATTGAAACGAAAGTTAAGTTTTTAGTACTGATACTTATAAATGTACTTATGTACATATTTCTCGTACTGATGCGTTAAGTCACTTGAACCGTCATTTAGCAACTGAATAGAAAATAAATTTTATTTTTTTCAATGTTTTTTATTTATTTTATTTTTTTTGTTACAGTTTGTATTTGATTACGAATATACACTCAGGCCAATGTACAAATTTATTATTTCAACAAAACGTTTGCTCATACATACATAGTATGTACATATGTTAAGAGCGAAAGAGAGCGGAAAAACAAACAAAAAAAGTCTTTCGTTTTGTTTAAATGATAACTGTGGCAAAAAGAAATAAATACTTAAGTCGACTTAGGCTAAGTTTAATTCAATGGCCTTATTGTAATCTCCGTATTGAAAAGAACAGATGAGCTACAATACACCCAAAAAATTAATACTAATTGATTGTAAGTTATTTAGCAAGTATTTTTCAAAGTCATTTTAAAATTAAGAAACAATTGAAAATGTTAAATTTCGTTAAGTGTTTTTTTTCAGCTATTTTTTTTTTTTTTAAATATCAAAACCAAAAATCTTAAGAAAATCAGTTTAATAAACTTTGTTCTATGTTACAATAAAAAACAAACAAAAACAAATTCCGTTTGCCTTTTTGATAACATGCTAGTTAAATAGGTGACGTTTACAACCAAAAACACTACATAGGGTACTGATCAAATTAGGTAGCTGCTTATGAAAATGCATTCTACTCGTCTAGTATAGGTAGAAAACTTGCTTTTTCATATAAAGTTTATTTCAACATTAATAAAAAATATTAGTTTCCTTTAAGTAAAAAAGAAATTTAATAAAACAAAACTGAACTAAAGCCTAAATATAGGGGGGAAAGGTTGTGATGGTCCTTACCGGTTTTCTAACCGGCTACTGCAATCTCAGATGCCCCGTGCACAACGTCAGCAGGCCCGATAAATCGATCTGCCGTTGTTTGCTGTATGGAGGATGAAACAAACAAGCAAAAAAAAAAAAAAAAAAAAAATTGAGTTAGGCCCTTTTGCTTTATGACCACAGATATTATGTTAGCACAAATGTTGTCAACTTGTAAGAAAGATTGTCGTTTTTGAAATATTTTTTTTTTATACTTTTTAAATAAGTGATGCAAGTATTTTTAAACTTCATATTTAGGTATGTATGTTTTTTTTAAATATTTCTTTACGACTCCATTATATGTATCTGAGAAACTTTATGCAAAACGGTCCTAAACGCAAAATAACAATTCTTTTTCTAAATAAAATAAGCCAGGGATTTGCAAAATCTCAAAAAATCATCCCCTACCTGTCAAAAAAAAAAAAATAACGAAATAAATTTGTGACAATAGAGCAAGCAGTCTTTGCAAAAACTAAAAAATATTTTTAACTCTCCACAATTTCAAAAAATATTTTTGGTCACACAAACGAACTGACACGTTTTAACTAAAAATAGATAAACAACGATTGTGATGACAAGTTGCCAGTATAAATATGTCTTTTTTTTTTGAAAAATTACACATTGCATTTATTAACATAAAAATGTCAAAATTTTATATAAAAATAGAATACACAATGAAATATACGAAAACCAAAAATAACAAAAATACTTGTGGCCAAGAGACATCCAAATATGTGTATAAGAGGTACCAGGCACAGTGTAACGTGGGTTACATATATCTGTAAGCTATTAACTTAGCTTTCTTTGAACAAATCACAATTCTATTTAACAAAATATTACCTAAAAAATATTGAAACATTTAAAACAGACAAAAACATTTTTTTAAATTCCAGCAGTTAAGAAATTTTATTTATATTTGAGAAGTTTAAAAAAAAATAATTTTTATTATAAGCGTGTCAACAACTTAACACAACATTTAAATTAAGTCAAGTGTAATTGTTATTCGATTAAACAAACTAAATATAACATGAATGGAATGACTTTGAAGGCCATGGTAGCGTATACGCAATATTTGACATATTTTGATTTTTATTATTTTTGCTTTAATTTTTCATGCAATTTCTTTTTTCTAAGATTAAATTAATATTTTTAATATTTGTTAATTAAAAAAAGCTTATTTTAAAAGCCAACTCTTCTTACCAACAGCAGCCAAATAAAAGCTAGGAATTTTTATTACTAATACTATTTGAACGTTATAAGTGTTTTTTTTTGTGTGAAAGGCAAACGGAATTTCTTTTTGTAAGTTAAAACTAAACTTATTGTCTTTATACATAACGACGACAAATACAAAGCATATAAATAATTTTGTTTTAAAAACTTTACTGTAAAACAAAAGGTTAAAGTCTACTGATGATTTGGGGTAAGAACCAATAAAATGCATATAGACAAACTTAACCAACAACAAACCCTATAAATATACGAAAAAATAAAAAGATAAATTTTTTTTTGTTGTTGTCGACCGATAAAAGTCGTTTGACTTCAACTTAAAATGCAAGTAAAAAAAATTATTTCAACTAAATATCAGTATTTTTGTGTAGACGTTGTTGTGAATAACTTAATTGTTTACTTAAGACTATTTTAACAAAATACTTTAAAAATAACTTAGAGTTAGTCACTGTAAAAATTTCCTGAGTGTACTTTTCATTACTCGCTACTACTTAATACTTTTTATTTTTGGTACTCGATACTATTAAATACACTAAAGAACATTTTAAATTTGAATTTTAAAATTTAAAAGCAACACAATTTTTTATCTCGATATCCACTCCCAGTATTTTGTCAACGCTACTAAAAATTTTTTAATCACAACTCAACTACTATATGCTTATCAGTTTTTCCCTTTTGCATTATTTTCTTTTAAATTTTTATCAAAGAGACAATAGTTTATATAACCTTTTTGCTTCTAACGTTTATTGTGACATTTTTGGGAAAATTAATAGAAATTTATAATTTTACAAAAAATCGAAATCTAAAATATTATTTCCTAAAATCTATGTTCGTAAAATATAAAAAAGTTTCGTACATTTCGCATATCCTACGCAAGAATTTCGTGGTGCGAAATAATAAAAAATTTCATACTATGTACGAACGAATTCGTTCATATGATGCATGGATTATTTTAAGTGTAGTAAATGTAAGCAAATCGAAAACTTTAATCGCGTTTTTCTCGAAACTGTTTTTTTTGCTTGAATCATGACGTTGTTTAAACAAATGAGCAATTTATTTTTCTATTTGTTAGTCCTAATTAAATATTTCAATTTTATTTTTGGCACCAATTTGTTTTGATTTACTAACGTCTTTTATCATATTCGATAAAGAAATGAAAGAAAATATATTTATGATATAAATATAAAATATTTATAGAAATGAAAATAGTATTTGGCAATGTAATTTAAAAAAGAATAAAATAATAATAAAAAAATTAATCGTTTTAAATAGAAAACAAATAATAGTGCTATATTCGGGTGTGCCAAATCTTATATACCCTTCAGAAAGTGCAGGGGTTCTTAACCTAAATTTTTCAAATATTGTATGGCAACCCCCTTAGGGGGTTGAAACAGGGCGTAAGTATGTTCTAAGGAAATGTTTGCAAGAAGTCAGACCTACATTCGACCTATCTACGTGCACTCTGGAAGCTGTAGGGAGTGGATTTATTACAGTTTTCCAAACTTTGTATGGCAACCAATATGTTTGGGATGGAAAACTAATAAGGGTATGTATTTTATTTTATTCCTCTAGAGAAGACTCCGAGGAAATTGTAGGGATTTTTATCCTATTTTTTTTTAATTTTGTATGGCAACCCTGTTAGGGGCTGGAGATAGGGGGTGTGTTCCACAAAAATGTTTAGAAGTAAAATCTTTGTAGGAGCACCCTGGATGCTATGACAGCGATTTAAAAAAAATAAACTTTGTATGGCAACACTGTTAGGGGCTGGAAATAGGGTGTAAGTATGTTCCACTAAAATATTCGTCAGGAAAAACTATTGGAAGTCAGTCTTACATTGCATCGGTGTAGGAGCAACTCCGGGGCAGTTGTAAAGTTTTTATGTTAAAATTTTAGAGAAATAAACAGAGGTAGTCGTGGTTGCTGGCTTATTTCAATAGCGATTTTCTCGCAGATATTTCTGATAGTTTGATACCACCTACGAGTCTATGCGACATCAGGGGGGATTTCAGCCATAACACGGACAGACGGACATCGCTAAATTGACTTCCCTATCTACAAAGACTAAGAAAATATATACTTTATGGGGTCGCAGGAGGATATTAAAGAAATTGCTCCATTATTTAAATACTTAGTTTGTATTATTAGGGTGCCATTTTATTATTGGAGGCAACACTTTTTTTCCCTTTATTTGTTAAAAAAAAATCTAACATAGGAATGTCCCTGAATGATATAATTTTAAGGCTTTAGAAGTCGCCTCAAATATAAAACCCATTCCTATTAAGGAACTTAGGAAAACAAAAAAAAAACTCATTTGTAACTTTCTTAACTAAAGTAACCTTTTTGACAGTCAGGCTTTTTTAACATTCTAACGAGATTTAGTACACTGACATTGCCGTAGAAGGTCGATTTAATGTGAATTTTTGCTTTAATAAAATGCTGACCCCAAAAGCTATTTAATACTGCCGTCACTTAAAATATATTGCGTTGAAAGGATAATTAAAGGTGTGCCCAGAAATTTTAACACGCAAAGTACACACTATTAAATTAAGTGCTTATAGAACATTCTAAATAAAAAAACATACCAACATTTTACATTAAATAATTAAAAACAGTGGTGTAAAATTTAAAAAACCTTCTCAGTGGTAAATAAAGCAAAGTAATTGGAAAATCATCTATGATTTTAGTAAAACTTTAAGGGAACAATCTAAGTCTTAAGATTACTATTCCAATTGCAATTTGAGCGAGGAGTAAGTTAGCGATGAAAATGTGCACAAAAAATTCACTAATATAATATGATACAGGAAAAAATTACTGTATTCTTTTTTCAATTAAATTTAAATTAATGAGAAGATACAAATTTACATCCACAAGCAAAAAAAAAAATTGTCCGTTAAAGTACACTAATAAAAATAAAAAATCCCTTTTTTTAATTTTTTGTGGACCTTTAAAAGAGCGTTGAGGAAATTTTTTGCCATTACCGTGTTCCTATCCAGGGTTGTCAGCTTTTTTGAGCTCCATTGCCCAAAGTTTATCAAAAATGGCAAAATAACACTTTTTTTTAACTTATTTATTTGTATATATTTAATTAGTTTAAATCTTATAAATAATTTCTAAGATTAAATAAGTTAGTGAGCACTAGCTGCCTTGGCTATCAGCTCGTTCTAAACTTTGACAACGAAAAAGTCGCCAAAATGAAACTATTAAGATTTTGACGAAATACACTGTAAAAATATTTTGTTTTGTTAAATTTAAAACAACTTTGTTTGGTAAAGGAAATATGTGTTTTTTTGTTGTTTGATGGTAAATGTGGAACCCACTAAATATAACAAAATTATTTGAAATACGTTTGCCACATGTAATATGTAAAGGGAAAAAGAAAGCCAAAACAGCTAATAATGAAAAATGGTTTGTTGGGATTTTTGAAATTTTTTTTTTATGTTTTGGCTTTTTAATAACAATTCTCAAAAAGTTTATTAAATTTAATATTTAAAGACAGAGGATATTCCTGAGTTATTTTTGAAGTAATGGGTTAGAGTCTACTGATGATTGGTTTTTAACTAAACCCCAATCTTTATATTAAAAAATTTATATTAAAAATTCATGAATTCCAATATATTAAAACACCAAAAACTTCGCGATTTAACAAAAAAATCGCCAAACCTCAATTTCAATGGCTAAGACCACAAAAAATTCGCCAGTTTTGGCGTAAAATCGCTATTATTAACAGCGCCGTTTTTCTATCTAAAAAATGATTTTAGTTATTTTTTACTCTTGCAAAGAGCGCTCATCAAACAAGAGAAAAGCCAAAACATAAAATTCGAAAAAAATTATCATTTTCACGTAACAGAAATGCACTGTTGTAGCTAATTACTTTAAGATAAGGCCAAGAAAAGCTGCTCAATCCAAAGTAACGACAACTTAAAATGCTACTTACTTGAAAATCAAAACAAAAAAAAAAAACTAATAATAAAAATAATAATAATAAAAATAATAATAATAACAATAATAATAATAATAATAAAATAATAATAATAATATTAATAAAAACAATAAAAAATATTTTTTTTAATTTATCGTACAATCAAAGTTTTTGAAAACTTTACAGCGCGGGGTTTTACGCTGTTATCAATTTACACAGTACTGTATAAAATACATGAAAATACCTGCTAGAGTATACATATACTATATATCGTTCCCTTAATATGAAAAAAAACTCTTACTCATATTTTTAAAACAGCTTAGATTTTCCTTTATTTTGATAAATGGGCAAAAAAGAAAAAAAATTCGACTTAAAAATACGAGTTAGGGCCTTTTTATCGTAAGGTAACTATATATTAACTTTAATATTTTTATTTAAGCTAATATGACTAAATAATTTTGTATACTAAAACATATGTAATATTTTTTTAAAATTATTTTTTTAAATTTACACTTAACTAATAAAGAAATATATCTTTTTTAAAATTATCTGGCAACCTTTTGTGAGAGAAATGCATATCTTCGTCTGAGTTTTTTTTGTAGCATGAATAACACTTTTTCCAAAAAATTAAGTTAGGAATTAAATAAAAATATGATTAATGTATCATTTTCTAAAATTCGTTATTAATTTTTCGGTATCTCAATTATAGTGGAAGATATCGAGCTTCAATCTTTTTTCATATGCACAATTTCATGGTTTTTGGAAAATTGTTTTGGTTAGTTATTCACTTTTGTGTTATTTACATTAAAAGAACGTTAATCAACACAAAAATACAATTAAGCTTAGATGTAAGGCGTACAAAACAAAAAATTCGTTTGCACAAAGAAAATATACATTTTTGCCGTATTTCAAAAAAGAAAATAGATATGGGTTCTAAATGATCCATTGCGGCACACACAATTTGTGCATTTCTTTAGTTAAATCCTAAGAAATCCTAAGAACTTAAAATTTTATTAAAAAAATTCTCTATCGATGTTTTTAGTTAAAAGAAATTTTTGCGTGTATTTTTTTTTTCAAAAAAATTTAACCAAATTTATCGTTTGTTTTAAAATCACTTTAATGTGCCGTAAAGCATAGAAGCACTTACACGACGATATATTTAAAGGTTAATTATACGTCAGGGTGACAGGCAAAATGTCATATAATTTTGTATAACAGATTAGTTATTGTTGCGTTTTTCTTTCCAATTGGGTGTGTGTGGTGTGTGAGGTAAGAGTCATTAAGAAAGTGGCTTAGGTTGTTCTAATTGATTTTAAATTATTTTATTATTTTTGTTGTGTAATACTACACATGCTCACCCGCTCACATAAAAGGAAATAAATCACGTGTAAATTGTATATAATTTCAATGGCAATTCTCGTTCTTACAAGTTCATTGAGTTTCATGAATAATAGAATTCGCTTGCTACAAACATTTTTTTTTGTATGGTGGAGCTGTCAAAATTCTTATTTATTTTGAAATGATAACGATGACAAGTTACCTAAAGTGAAATAATTGATAGTTATTTCTAGCACTTTTATATAGGAATTGTTTAAAAAAACACACCATTTTTATGTGGCTCATTTAATAATAAATATGTCAACATTATGATTTGCGATGGCTAAAGCCTTTATAAAGCAGGATAAGTCTTTCCTTATAAAGTTATATTGTACTTTAAGCTACAAGTATCCGATAAGCTTAATGAACGTTTTTTAACTGTTATTTTAAAACAAAAATTATTCATTTTAAGAAAAAAATATTCCCATATTTGTTTCCAATCAACGCATTAATTAAAAAAACGTTACGTCTTTAAATTAAAAATTTAATTGCCACAATTAAATATTACATTGTATTTGAAAATTATATGCTAGCATTAAACATTAAATAAAAAAATTTAATTAAATTTTTAATTGTTAACATTAAATTTTTAATTGAAACGAATGTTAATTACTATTCAAATGTTAACGGTGTTTGCAAAATCGTTTACTTTGGAAAAATTAATTAAGTTTTAATTAATACCACATGTATATTTAATTAAAAATTATTTGTATTTCTTTCAGTTGTGTTACTTTTTTTAGACTAAACAAAGTTTATGTTGTTTGTTATTAAAACGATATTATTTATATTAAAAAAGGTAACAAGAGGTGTTTAGATATGCGACGATAAATAACATAAATTAATTGAAATTAAGAAAAATAATTTTTTACACACTTTGCTTCAGGCAATCCAAAAATAAAAACTTCATTTTATAGGATCGTATCCACCTTTAAGCGATCAATTACGTAAATTATCCAAATCGATTGCTTTGTTTACCCGAGTTATTTTTTCGTTAGGAAACTAAAGATTTAAATAGAGCTCTCAAATCTATGCTAAAATTCCATAAATTAACAAAGTAACGGATTATTTGTAGGTCGAACACCATTTAAAACGCAAAATTCCAAAGCGGCTTACAAAAGTTATTCAGAATTAACCTTGATTTCAAAAATTTTATCAGTTTATTTTTCTTTAAATTTTTATTATTGTTTTTGATCTTTTAAGCTTAGAATTCGTATGTAGATTTTTTGCAAAGTAAACAATTACGCTTAAATATCGAAATAAACTAAACTTAAGAATCTCAAAAGATATAATATTTAACAGATTGTAAAGAAGAAAAATTTATAAAAAAAATAAAGCATTCAAATCAATATGTTAAATTTCTCAACACGAGTTTGTGAAAACGAGCAAAAAAAAAAAAATTAAAATAAAGAAAAAAAAGTAAAACAAATAAACAAAAATATTAATACAAAAACATTTTTTTGTGTAAAGACGACTGATTGTCTGACCGATTGACAGAAAAATAAATTAAATACATTGTATCTGTGGCTTAGAGATGCCAAATAGGACTGGGTTTTAATAAATATGGATTTTAGAATTATACACCACGGGAAGTTTGTGGTAGTTTTTTTTTTGAAAGAAGTAAGTCCGTAATTCATATTTTACTAAACCAGTGTTTGCGTTTTTTATTTTTTTTAATAATTAGCAGGAATTTCATCCATGTTAAATATTTTTCTTAAAAAAATATTTAAAGAAAATAGCGCCTTAAATAAATTTTAGAAAATTATATTAAAAAATCAAAAAAGAAAAGCAAACGGGTTTTTTTAATACAAAATCGTTGCAGTACTAAATGAACTAATAATAATCTGGTTTTGATTTCATTAGAATATAAAAAATGGGTATTTTTGCGATGGGAATTGGGCGTTTCAAATCTGTATATAAATATAGAAATAAGTAAGTGTTGATTGATTTCTTGCTCTTGTGCGTTTCGCCCTGAATGTGAATATTTATGCTAATTAGGAGAAGATAGATACTAGCGACAAAAACCATTTTTTTTATTACCCCTCTTAAGTCAACGATGACACTCCCAAAACACAAAAATAAAACAATAGAAATTCCATTGGAAAGATCTATAAATTAAGGAAAAATATGACTTAGATTTGCGTCAAAGTTTGTTCTTTTTTTTCGATTTAATGTGACAAATAGCGGAAGCAAACACAGCTGTTGCTGTGTGAAATGTGAGCAAACACACAAATAGTAAAGGTATTCAATAGAAGCTAAAATTTTGTTAAACATTAAAAAAATTATTTAAGTATAATCAACTTAAAATGTCACTTTAAACAATTGGGTATTCATTAAAAAAACTCTCCAACAAGATATTTTTTTAATTAACAAAAAAAAAGAATATTAAATTCAAATTAACTTATTTTTTCATTGCATGAGTAATGAACAGCAGTTTTTGTTTTCAAATTAAATTAAAATTTTGCAAAACAACTAATTTTAATAAAATTAGCTTTTTCCTATTTTGGATTTAGCTAATTTTTTTTTTAATTTAACTTCTTTTTGTTAAGAATAAATTATTATTTATTTTTGATTACTGTTAATTTTAAAAAAAATTTCTTTAAAAAGCCAATTTTTCTTACCAACAACTTCGGATTTTCATTATCAGTACCATTTGAACGTCCGTAGTGTTTTTGACTTTAAACATCACCTTTTTTCCCTACATGTTATCCAGAAAGGCAAACGGAATTTCTTTTTTGTTAGTTAAAATGAAACTTATTGAAATAATTGTCTTAAGACAAAACGATAAAAAATACAAAGCATATAACGACTTTTGTTTTTAGTTTAACAACTTTACTGTAAAACATAAAAATACTAACAAAGTTATGATACTCGTTTGACTTTTTCTAAAAAAAAAAAACCAAAAAATTAACTCCAACTAAAAAACAATTTTTTTGCGTAGTCATAACTTTCCCGGTGTGCATTTATTTATTTTCTAAATTTAAAGATAAATAACTAGTTTAGTTCAACAAGTCTTAAAAAAATACGAATACATTTTTTAGTACATTTTTGAAATTCAAGGTTTTAGAGTCTTTTTCATATTTTGAGGTAAAAAAGGTTAAAAATATATTTGGTCCTTTTTAAAACTTCTAAATCAATGAAGATAGAAACATAATCAAATCTGCGTTTGACATCTACAGGCCCAAATTAAGGTTTAAGGCGATATATTAAGATAAAAAGTACTTTTCAAAGTTTTTGGGAATTTTTGGATAAAAGGTAGTTTTTTTAGATTTTTTATTCTTTTTTGCATTTTTTTAAATTATAAGTGCTTAAATATGGTATAAAGACTATTAAGCCATTTAGATTTCGGAAGTCAACTAAGTTTTAGAAATTTTTTTTTTACATTTTTAATATTTTTTTTACCATCTTGAAGATGAGCCTAGAAATATTAAATTGAGGACTAATATTCCAGAAACAAATAAAGGGTGGTTTTATCCTGATTGATGCCGAAAGGCAATACTTAAGTGAACATATGTACATACATATAGTAGTTTTTTATATTTTTAGTACTTTTACCATTTTGTGTAATTTGGATTAAATTGGGAAGTCATACATATACGGGGACAATATGCACTTCTTTAAATCTAAAAAATAAAATTATGTAATTTAAAAGCAGATTGAAGGCAAAAGTCATCAAGAAAAAATAACTTTTAAATATCTCTATTCAGAAATAAAAAATTACTTTCTAAATTAAGATTGTATAAGAAGTCATGAAGATTTTATTTTTCAGCATTTGTTTTTTAAAACTATTAAAACTGCTCTTACCAAGTAGCGGGTTAATTGTTAATTAGACCTAAACCAAGTTATTTTTATTAAATATCTCTAAAGTAAATTTTTGTTGTATTTTAGGAAAAAATATATAAAATATTTTGCCGAAGACCATCCTTTTTCTTTCCACAATGGAATATGTAAAATATTGGTTATTCAACTAAAGAAGTCTACCGGGACTATAACTTCTTATTATTTGATAAAATTTTTTTAATTTTTAATATAGATACCCCTGATAGAATTATAAGCGGGAAAAGTAATATGTTTTGAAATGTTATTATAATTCTCTTCTCAACTATTTTTTTTACCTGAGAATGAAACCATACGCGCCACTGTCTGTCATGTGTATCCGAAATGGCCCGCATAACAAGAAGAAAATTTTGTATTTTCGTATATACATACATATGTATGTATCCACAACTATTTGTATCATATCAAATACCATTCCCAATAGCGTCCTTCCTGAGAAACCTCTTTATGTTTTTATTAATTTGACATTTTGTTTTGACTAAATCGTTTACTTGTTAAACTAAAAGGTAACATTTTTCTTACAAGACAGAGTTGTTTTTTAACAAAACAACAGCAAAAAATGTACATATATAATTACATATACATAAGTATATACATGCATACATTTAATAATTACAAAAAAAATTCCATGATTTAAATTTAAAGTGCCTAAATTAACAGCAACATTGTCACATATTAATATGATAATTAATTATTTTAAATCAACCGGATGCAGATTTTCTTGTTCAGAAGTTCTGGTAGCTAATCACTTTAGAGTTTCCCAAATTGTTAAAGTAAAGGCTACAAGAAAAGCATGATCTTTTACCTTACACTCTTCAAAAAAGTTAATGAAATATAAAGAATTTTTTAAATTAAAAATCAGCGTTGCGACAAAAGATATGAAACTAACCGAAGGAGTAAAAAATGTACGACACAGATATACTATAGTAAAGGCCCTTGCTACAAGAGGGTCATAACTAAATATTTAAAATTTCTTATAATTTTTTAAATTTATTTTCATTTGCCAAATTAGAATAAATGCCCACATCAAATGATCGTAGCAATAACAAAAACACAATTTTTTTACTTCTTTATTGTTTAAAGTTTCTATACTTAAAATTAATGTTTACTTAATATTTTAAGTTATTCTATACGCAGAAAAAAGTTGGCTTAAATACTTTCAAATCACATATTTCAAATGATAACATCTACATACAACTAACCCGGCGAAAATTTGTTTCAGTTACCATTAGAGAATTGGGTTACATGAAAAGTTCCGTGTCAGTTCGTTACACTTAAAGGCAGGCGCGGATTTAGGTAATTCTCCCCCATCCCCACCCCCGAAAACATTTAAAACTTCATATTGTTTGACTTATTAAATAAAACTGTTGGTAGCCATGAAACAAAGGTTTCATATATTTTTTTAAACAAATGTATTGCATATTCAAATTTTCATGAAATATCTAGGAACAAAGTTGTCTCCATTGTACGAAACAAGATGGGTGTATCGTCGTGATTAAATTTTACAATTTGCAGTTAAAATAAAGCACATAATAAAGGCATTGGAAAAGATATCCTAGTGGAAAGATAGGAATACGTCTTCAAAAACCTTATTGTTAAGAACTTCTCTGAGCACTTTTGAACTTAGTTGAGGATAAAACGTTCTAAATGTGTAATTTTACAAAAGCAGGTTATAAGTAGATTTACAAAAAGGATCATCTGTTATAAAAACCTTGATTATATGTCTGTAGACTAAAAGGAATGAAGTCCAAAGACAATTTTAAAGTATTTTTGAAGAGGAAAATAATATTTGCGTTGGAATGGGAATCTTAGTTGAAAAGCCTAGATTTTGAAAAAAAAATCATTTTAAGATGTAAAAGTATACCACCGCATCGAGGGCTACATATCCTTAATTGAATCTGCTTTACAGGACTTAAAAATACGTTTCTCAAAAGACGTCCTTTATTTGTTTAACATTCCTTTTTAAAGCAAAGTATTTTCAAAATTTCGCCTTCCTTTACAGCTGTAAAAACCAAACAAACAAAAAATGTTAGAGCACAAATACTACATACACAACACCAACAACTATATGGCGTTTTTACCTTGAAACAAGAAACAAACACATAAGCAAAGAAACGTAAAGTATACAGCTTTTGAGACCGAGGTGTTCGAGCAAAGCAAAATAAACAATAATCAGCTGACGAAATATAAAACCTTGTATAAATGCTTCTTGGGGAGAAACTGATCTCTTTTTGTTCAGAAAACGAGCAAACTGTCAAAATCATATGGCTATAACACGAGACTTAATTTTTTTTCAAATGCACAAGGTTGGCCACTTCAGTTTTTTTTAAGTTTTATAGTGGGAGCTGATGGCCTATGTAGCCAGTGCTCTAGATTAAATCAATAAATAATAATAATAATAATAATAATAATAATAATAATAATAATAATAATAATAATAAGTTTTATATGAAAAAATAAATTTTGTATTTAAAGAGATTTTAATGATTATTATTTGAATTAAAAACCCGGCTATTAAGATTTTAAAAATTAATTTTTTTCAGTGTAGAAAAAATTTGGTTCGAGTCATTTAACACATACCACAACGTTTATAAAAATATTCATGTTTTTTTTATAGATAAAAATAAGAATATTTGAATTTTGTTGTTGCTCCTAAACTTTACTAATTAAATTTAACAAGAGACAAACAATATTTTTTAATAAATATTTTTTGCAACAAAACTCGCAAAATTTTTAGTTGTGCGTGTGTAATCGCGGTATAAATAATAAAAGGAAAGAAAAAGAATATTTTAGAAGTTTTTATTTTGTTTATTTATTTAAGTTATTTGCGTTTGACTAGAATTGAATTTTTAAAGGTAACTTAAATTTGTTTTAGATATTGTTCACCTAAAATTCGGTTGCAATTTTAATTTTACCCAGAATCTTTTTTTTTTGTGGATTTGTATAATAAGTCTCCATTATTTTTTAGGTTACAAAAAATTAAGAAGTCGTTATAAATATTAATATTTTAAATTACGGAATTCTTTTAAGTGAAGATAACAAAATAATTTCCACAAAAAAAATGGAAAAAATATTACTAACCGACAATATATTTTAAACCTAATTTCTATGACACAGGCAGCAACATAAAAAAAAACTAATATGGTAAGAAGTTTGTCTTCATAGGTTTGGTATCAAAAGGAATATGAAAAATTTTGAGCTTAATAAAAGCTAAGGAAAGTTTCGTTTCATTGTCAATATTATTTTAAAGAAAAACTGATCAAGTTAACGTTAAAACTAGTTAATTTTTACACTTTGTAAACTACTTGTTACTTGTTCCAAGTGTAGTGATGTTAACCGGGCACACCTGCCACATATTAAAATGGGCTAGTGATAAGACCTTAAGAACACGTCTATTACATGTATATATGTATGTAGGTATATATGCATTTTTAATGATTCATAGTAAAAATTATCCACCAGTGAGAAACTACTTTGAACTACGAAAAGTTAAAAAAAGTAAAATAAAAAGAAAGAAAAACAAAATAAACTAGAAAGCTGATTTTCTCTAGATATTAAAAATCTAGTAACATATTATATGTTAAAATTGTCAGCTAAATATTATGTTGGAAAAAATTAATTAAAACCAAACTTGGGTATTTTATCAGAAATTATTTTTCACAGAAAAAAATCAGTTATTTTCACCGTTTTTAATTAAAAATGTAATTGGTCCAATTAAATTGTTAATTATCATGGTTGTTATGAAGTCTAATAGCTTTCGGAATCGGATTTGAAAATGCCTAATAGATATTCATGTTTAAATTGGAATGCTGATGTTAATTCCAACTCCAAACTTATAATTTGAAGATTTGTTACACAGAACTATTTATTGGCTGCTTATAAATCCAATTCCGATAGATATCGGTTTTCATGACAACCCAGCTCGTGATATTGCTTTAGGCATATCTCATTTAAATAGTGACCTTAATAAAATCTATCTTTGGGCTAGTGCCAATGGACTATGCCTGAACCCGCGCAAGTCAAAATGCATTGTTGTATGTAAAAGGAGCCTACTTTCATTTATTTCCGAAGATATCGTTTTGAATGGTGAAAAAATTGAAATTGTTAGCACAGCGAAGAATCTTGGGATAATTTTCAATAGCAATTTGACATGGTCTGATCACGTCAACTCATTGGTTGGCCAAGTTTATGCAAAGATGAGGGCTCTCTGGTCCACACAATATTTTACCCCTTTAAGGATAAGGCTTTTACTTGCCAAGACATACCTGCTCCCTTCGTTATTTTATGGTTGTGAGCTATTTGGAAGCTGTGATTCAGTCAGTAAGAGGAAACTTAATGTACTGTTTAACAATGTTATTAGGTATGTGTATAGATTGAGGCGCTATGATCATGTTTCCCTTGTTGCCAATAACCTTTATGGAGTCTCCCTGGAGAGTATTTTAAAAATTCGGACTTTGACATTTTTGCATAAAATAATAAACACAAGAACCCCTAAATATATATTTGAAAACATACGCTTTTTTCAATCGCCGCGGCATCGAAATATTATAATACCTCGACACCAATGTCTGGTGTCTGAATGGCAGTTTTATGTATATGCCGCTCGTCTTTGGAATATTCTTCCACTAAACCAACAGTTAAATAGCAATGCTAATAGTTTCAGAACATTTTTGTTTAATTTTTTTAAATAATTTTTATACTTTTAACTTTAAATTTAAAATTTGTATCTCTTTTTTTTTTTTTTTTTTTTTTTTTTTTTTTGATAAATTTTTTAAATTAATTTTTGTCTTGTTAATTGTTTTGTTTTTAATTATTGTTATGTATATACATATGTAAGTTTTCTTGATTGTATAATTAGTTTACCTATTGTGATGTAATACGTTCCTGTACTGTAAACATAAGACCCAGTCTTGTTGTACAGGAAATTGAATCAAACTAAATAAATAAATAAATAAAATAAATAACATTTTATGTCACTGTAAAAATTTTTAATTGATTAGCATGTTAATTTTTCATTAAATTTGCTTAAGATAATGTCAATACCCTAAATAAAATAACAAATGTACATATTTATTTTAACATGGTGGCGTGGTGCAGTGGTTGAAGTGTTCGATTTTTATCGAATTAACTTGATATTTCTTTAATTAAATGATTAATTAAATTATTATTATCATTTCAGTAACAAAAGTTTTAAAAGTGTCTATTTGGCAAAAATCGTTATTTTTAGTTTTTTAAAACTTAGGCTATAAATATAATAACTTTGGTGAGAGACGCAAAATTAACATCTTTTTTGCTTTATTCAATTATTTTAATACTTAAAACTATTTCTTTGCTTTTTTTTTGTTTAGACGATTGGGGATAGCTACTTTAAGTTTTTTGTTAACCCTTGATTTATGTTCGATATTTTTGCTAGCATTTGCAAGGCATCGCCACACTGTCAAAAACAAACTACAAAAAGTCCGGTTAACTTTCCGCTTATTGTACTTTTACACTTAAAGCTTAATCTGGCAGCACAGATATTTATACGTACAATGCCAAATAGAAAACGGTACTTTTTTAAGTTAGGTAGATTTAAAGAACAAATAATATACAGAAGATGTTAAAAGATTATCATGTTAGCAAATTCTTAAAAACTGCAGTAATTTTAGGAAAATATTTTACTTTTTTGTTAAAAAGGGTAGGAAAACAAAGGACATTTGTATCGAAATGCGTGAGCATATTTTAAAATTGAGAAAAGATGGTAATTCCTTGAGTTCAATTGCTAAAATTGTTGGACGTGCTAAGTCTACAGTGTAACTGTCATAAAAAATTTGTTCTGAGTCTCAATCCCTAGCAAGCCAGCCAAAAACTGAACGCCCACCCAAAATTTCCCCACGAGTTGAGCGATTTATAAAAAGTGTTGCTTGTAAAAACCCTAAAACAACAGCCGTGGAAATTCTAAATACTTTGAAAAATGACCACAATATTACTGTTCATTCAGAAACAGTGCGAAGTGTTTTGAGAAAAAGCGGATTCCATAGCCGCGTACCAAGAAAAAAACCATTGATAAGCGAAATAAACAGAAAAAGCGACTCGGCTTTGCTCTTTAGCATGCGGACTAATCAACAGATTTCTGGGCAAATGTGCTTTTTAGCGATTAAAGCCGAAAAACCTCATTCCGACAATTAAGCATGGTGGTGGTTGGGTCAGGGTTTGGGGCTGCATGTCGGCGAATGGAGTTGAAAACTGCGATTTGTGGAAACAAATATGGACCAATTTCTGTATTTAGACATTTTAAAAAGCAGTTTGAAAGATAACGCAACTGTTTCGGGTCTTAGTAGCGCCTGGTATTTCCAGCAGGAAAACGATCCAAAGCACACCTTGCATGCTGGTAAAGAATGGCTGTTGTATAACGTCCCGAAACAACTCCATTCGCCACCCCAATCACCAGACCTGAATCCCATAGAGCATTAATGGGATAAATTGGAACGTCGCAAGGACTTAAAGATGGTTTAGAGTTTAAGTGGAAAAAATAACATCAGAGACAACAAAAAAAACTAGTAATTTCAATGGGTAATCGATTGAGAGCAGTAGTTATGGCAACAAGAGGTCCAATAAAATACTTATAAATTAATATATCCCAATAAGCATTTTGGCTGAAATTCAAGTGGAATTACATTTGAAATCAAGTCACAATTTCCAATTTCCAGTGTTGAATTACAGTTGAAACACAGTTGAATTCAATAGCGAATCCAGCAAAATTAACCATTGAATTACAGAAACCGAAAAGTTTCTCTGAAAATTTAATTATAAAATCATCATCTTAACCGCCGCCAATGATTTTTCATCAACTCTGCGCCATAAATAACGTATGCTTCAAACAAATTTGTTGTTGTTTTTTAACAAACTTCAAACAGACTGGAAAGAGGATGGATTTTAAATGTAATTCAAGCTTGGATTAACACCGGAATTCCAACATTGGAATTCACAAAAAATTTGTGCTTATTGGGATACCTGAAATTATTTTGGTACATTAATCTTTCTTTTAGGGTAAGTATAATTATCTTTGTTATGAAATAGGCTTTTATGTTTTTTTATATAAATTTTAATTTAAATAATGAAATAAATTTTTCTTTTCATATAAATATTTTTGTTTTATTTACTTTTTTTTAATATCACTAATTTTTGGGAAATAAAGAATTTTGAAGGGGTACCTATTATTATTTGTGTGACTGTATGTAAAAGACCCAAAGAACGCTTATAACAAAAAAAAAAAAAAAATAAAACTAGAACCGAATATTTATTTGTTCCCATTTTTTGTTGCTTGCTTTTGTTATTAATAAACTTTTAAAAATAAAAACAAATAAAAAAAAACAAGAGTTTCAAATAAGTAAAGAGGTGTGAATTCTGCTCCAGTATATTGATTTTTATATTTAGGTTGTTAAATATAAAACATTTTACTTCTGTTATTTATTTATATTTTTTGGTTGCCATAAAGACCCGGCTAACATAAACCAAAACTTTGGAAATAAGATATTTTTAACATAACTTAGCCATAATCGAAGTCCTTTAGTATGTATTAAAAGCCAACATTTTAGAGCAATAAAAAAATTTGAACCGTGATATAAACACGAATGTTAACTTCAAAAGTGCAATGTTTTTGTCGTTTAGTGATTACAATCTCAGTCTGGCAATCACAAGCAGAGACCTGCGCCGAACGGCTAATAGCCGACTAAGCCGAGCCGCCGGACATTTTTCGTAGTTGCCGCCGCCGGCAATTTTTCCGCTAAAAATCGGCTCAAGCTTAGCCGCTGATTATAATTAAATTTTATACTCTTTCTTCAATTTTTTGCTATGTATTCGTAAGAAAAATTTCAGTAGATCCCATGTAATAACTAGCTTTCAAAACTAAAATTATTTGGCAGTTTAAACAAAAATCTACTAGGTTAACCTAAGTATCTGCAAAGTAGATACATTGCTATCATTGGTAATGTTAACAAGTAAGAGCGCTTTATTCAGCTGTGCCGAATTTAAGATACCCTTCACATTGGACTTTCAAACCCCCGAACCTTTTTCCCCCGTTTTTTTCTTTATTTTTAAATTGGGTTCGGTGTCATATCTTAACCCTCCTAGGAAGATTAGGGCAGCTGTAGGGGTTTTTATCCTAATTTTTTTCAAATTTTGTAGGGACTTTTACTCAAATTTTTTAAAATTTTGTATGGCAACGCCGTTAGGTGCTAGAGATAGGGGGTATGTATGTTATATGAATATGTGGGGAAGGAAAATTAATGTGGGTCTGTAATACATTTTATTCCTCTAGGGGCGACTCCGGAGAAGTTTTCAGGGTTTGGACCCTATTTTATTTAAATTTTGTGCGGCAACCATGTTAGGGCTAGAGATAGAGGCTAAGTATGTTCCCCAAAATTGTTTGGGAGGACAAATTAATTGGGTTCGGAGAAATCTGGAAGTTATGGGGGGAGCGATTTAAAACAATTAAAAAAATTAAACTTTGTACGGCAACCCTGCAAGAGGGCGGAGATAGGGTGTAAGTATGTTCCAAAAAATGTCCATGGGGAAGTATTAATGAGAATTTTAATTAAAATGAAAAAAAAAAAATTAAAAACTAGCCGATAACTTTTAAAAGCCGAAAAAAATTCGGATAGCCGATCAAGTGTCGGCTTTAGCCGGCTCTGAGCCGCCGCCGGTTTGTTTTCCTGTCAGCCGCCGCCGCCAATCAAATTGTCCGGTGCAGATCTCTGATCACAAGCTATCAGCTTCAATTCTTAATTGAATCAATACATATTTTTACTTTTTTTCCTCCTTTTTTATTTTTCGTTTTTTTTAGTATTTTTTTAAATCTTTTTCTGTTCAACTTTTTTCTGCTTTTTTTTTCTTTTGCCTAAACGCCATTTTCAGTTTTTAACACTTAAAGTGTAAAGGGTGCAAAAAACCTAATATTTAAAAAAATTTAACGTTTGTTTCGTTTTTTACTACCTATTTTTTCAGTGTAGTTATGTGCTGAAGGACTTTAGGCTTTTTTAGGTTTCCTTTCTTTTTAGGGTTTTTTAAAAGATCTTAAACAACTGTTTCTTTGAACAGAAAAAATATAAGAAATAAAGTAAGCCGAGGCTTTTTTTTGTCAATATAATACGTAGAAAAGTTAAGAGCTTGACTTACTCTAATGTCTTCAAAGACGATTGAAAATATTCCAGGTAAAAGCTGGTTTCTGACATTAATTTTTTTAATGTGTTATTTATAATAAATGTCTTATACAATAAATCTCTTGTCCATTTTTTTTAACTTTAGACACTTAAACACACACAATAATATAAGTATAATATCAATTTTTTCTTATCTTAAGCATTTTAATTTTCATAAGTTTTTAAGACATTTTACATTTTAAAGCCAAGTTAAATTGATTTAAATATTTTATTTTATATTTATAACAAAAAAAAATCCCAATGCTTTATTTATTTATTTTTTCCGGTTTAAGAAATCGAAATTTTATAGATTTAAATGCAAATTTACACTTATTTATTTATTATTTATTTATATTTATTACTTTTTTATGATATTTCTTGTTGTTTATTTATTTATTTTTATTAGAAACGCGCGCGCTTTATATATTTTTATGCTAGAAAACAGTGTGCATGGCATCACTTGTCTGTGAATAATGATCTTAAATGGGAGAAAGATGATCATTAGAACCAAAAAAAAATTTTATTTAAAATATGTTTTCATATGCTTAAATTAAATTTCTAAACGAGTCTAAGCGCTCAAAAAAAAATTTACTCAAAATTATAGAGAGAAAAGAATTGAGAAAAATATATATTTTTTTTCTAAACTTAAAAAGCAGCAACTACAACTAATAAAGGGAAAATTTGTTGTTTTTTTATTTTTTTAATAACAATATTAAATGATAAGGACTTTTAATGATCTTTTTAAAGGGAAGTTTAAAATAAATTTGTAAATTTAAATGCATTAGAGCATTAAAAGAATTTATTACAATCTTTGCAATAATCACTTTTAGGAAGAAAAAAAACGCTGTTTAATGCCCTCACAAAATGCATGTCATTAACCGATACAAAGTCATAATTTTTTAATTAGTACTCCAAATGCTATAAAAGTGAACTTGATTTTTATCAACTTGAAAAAAGTTGCAACGCAATTTAAAAAAAAATTAAAGAAAAAATGTTGTCTTTAAATGATTTTTAATTAAATTTCGCTGTAATTTAATTTTAAAGGGAAAATTAAAAAAAACCTACAGTTTTTGTTTATTTTTATGCCGAAAAAATCTAAATTAAATTAAATTTTTCCTGAAGAACAACAACATTTTTTTGTTTATTTATTTTAACAAAAGCTAAACGTATTTTTAATTAAAACAAATAAAAAAAATCTAATTAAAAATACACCTAAAAGGCGACAAAGGTAAAAGGCGCCTAGAAAATCATGCCAAATTGTTTTTCAGCAATTTGTTTTAGTAAAGATTTTTAAATTAACAGACATTTTAAAATAATTAGGAAAATTTCTTTTTTACTATTTAGCAGACCAAAACCATTTTAATTGCAATTGCTTAACATAGTGTTCCCCAGTTTGAAGTAGATATTATTTTAAAATTATTATTACTATTTGTGTTAAAAATTTTAAATTTCTTTTAATAAGAAAATTTTAAACAACATTTTTTTTAAACAAGTATGAGAGTAAGAGTGGGTGCTCCGGTAGATCAGTGGGGGTGTCGAGGTAGATTAGTGGTAAGTGCACGAGTCTACCAGTCTGGGGGTTGTGGGTTCGACTCCCACCAGAGACCTTGGTAAGTCTGCTTCATTCTTCTGTTCTTTCTTTCTTACCCTTCTCTAAATTTCTTCTTTCCTTCAATCTCAACCTATTCTATTTGCCTCTCCAGGTAACACAAAGGGACCGAATTGAGCTGAGACCCAAGTGAGCTTTTTTTTTTGCTTCAACGGCTGCCTGTTCTACCTAACCTAAAAGAGTAGGAGTAGGTAAAACCATATAAAATAACCAACACCACACTTTATATCAACCATGCTGACCTGCATTAAAAATTCATAGGGGTTTATATGATTATTTTAATACCCACTATGACAGATAAGGTCAATTATGCACCGATCTTCGCAATGGAGCTTAAATAATAAATAGCGCTTTGAAATACCACACTAGTCTTGCCAACTCAAACCTTGTTTAAATTCGCTGATTAGATTTCAGAAGATGATTTCAGCAATATCAACATGGCATTACATATTAACACGCTTTTCAATATATGTTACACAGAAAGAAAACTCGCTTTCTAAAATCAAGAATTTTATTCTTGAATTTATCCAAAATCTTTCTTGAAATTTTTAAGTACGACCCGTACTTACATTTTCTTAAATCAAGCCTATTTGGATTGCTTCAACAAATCAAGCAGAAAAAGCTTGTTGTTTTAATATATTATTTTACATTTGAAAGCAAAATGTCTAGGTGGCCTAGAGGTAACGCGCTTGTGCTGTAGTGCAGCAAGTCCTTGGTTCGAATCTCAGCTTCGGTAAGTACAAAAAATGAAATTTTTAAATTTTAAGTGTCTATAAAATAAAAATAATATATTAAATTCTTCTTCTTTAATAAAGCTCCAAAAGTCAAAAAATGACATTTCATTTCCGAATTAATCCCATTTTTACGGCTTAAATAATCAATCCTTTTTTGGCTTAATTGTGGTTAAAAGTAAGAAATTCGTACTTGAAAAATTTTACTTGGAGTAAGAAATTTCGTGCTTGATTTAAGAAAAACCGTACTCACCGTACTTTTGACACTGCTATGACTTGATTTAAGTAAAGTTTACTCAATTTATTCTTTGTGTGTACATACCGTTTACCTTACTAAGAAATAACTAATTTAGGAGAACATTAAAACTTGAGACACTTATATATAGATTTTTGTTATAAAACTGTTATAAAATTGCAAGTGGTACAACAACAAAATACCCGTTTGTTTGAAATTGTTATAAAAATTAAAAAACCATTTGGTTCGCCCATGTTTGCTGAATGTAGAGTGCAAACTTATATTTTCCCACAGTCAATAAAAAGCGGCAACAATTAAAACCGAGCTTAATAAACGAATTTAAGTATTTAAATTTAAGAAAATTCACGTGACTTGGTAATTTAAAACAACCATATGTGGCAACAACAAAAATATCATACCTTCTTTTCAAGGTTAAAAAAGTATGTATTTATGCATCATCTACGGTTCCTAGTTTTTCGATTTGCTCTCTTTTAAAATTAAAGCCCGGTTAAAATTTTTGTGCCAAAATAAAAAGTTTAATGCTCTAAACACAACTTCTTTCGTCTTAGAAAATAAAACACATTTGTGTACATGAAAATGCACACAAACAGTGGGTCGACTAAAATTCGTCATGCGTAACGAACACTGCGATAGGTTTATTTATATTTCTTGCGACGACGAACGACAAATAATTTGGCACAGTGACCATGTTTCTTTTTATTTTGTTATTAGATAAAGTTACTCTATAGTTTAAGAAAATTTTTCACTTTTTATTTGTTGCATATAATACAATTAATGTATTTATTTTTAATATTATATTTATATTTTTAAATATTTTTTAGTGCTTATTTTTTAAGATATGGTCACCCTATCACAGCTGTTTTATTCGTTCCAAATGTGTTTCAGTTAACGAATTTACGCAACGATTTTCAACAGTAGAATTCGTCGTTCGTCCCAGTTGTGTTTAGAGCAAAAAGTTTCAATTGGAAAAACATTTGTGCTCAGAAAATCGTCCTAGACCCATTTACACATGGAAATTATAAATAAGTGACAATTTTATGTATCTTTAAACTCAGTATTGAGGCGTTCGAACTAAATTTAAATACACTCCAATAAAAATAGGCATAAGCCAGGTGTTTTGGATTTTGGAGTTTTTAAAATAATTTTGTTTTCTTTTAAGTAGCTATCTTAATGCTTCTACATTAGGCTTATAACTAGATTGTATAATCCCGAATCCTGGGACTTTTGATTAATAATCCTGATCAACATCCCTAGTACTTGCGTAGCCACCGTTTAAAACATATTTGATCTATCTTTTGTTTTTTTTTGCAATTTTTGGGCATTGAATTTGCGTCAAATACCTGCCTAGTGCTCTAACTTAAGCTGTGGTCATATTTGTCAAACAGTTTGCCCCAAAAAGCGTAATGCCTTAATGTTATAGTTTTAAACTATTTTCGTTACTGGGATTTATATCTTTAACATTGTGAAAACATCCATTAAAGTTTTTTTTGCGTTTATTTTACCACGTTTGTTAAAAAAACTTGATTTAGAACACAAAAAAATTTTTTGGATCAAAAGGGTGGCAACGCTTTTTTGGGCAAATATTGAATAGATCTGACAGTGTAGCCTTAGGAATAAAAGCGTTGTTTCTTAAGGTACCTTTACACGGTAATACATATATTACGATATGTCAAAAAATGTTGTGGGATAATACAAAATCTCATCATGTAAAAGCATAATGTATTGGGTAGGAGAGAATACGGATGCAAAATGTGACAAGTGTTCGGTAAATGTTTATTTTCTAAATCATTTTAGAAACTTGTGTATTCTCATCACATCAGAGGTGTGAAAGATTGGCAGCACTTACAGCATCTAATGAAGGTGGCTACACTTAATGAAACAATACACAAACAATCAAAATAAAAACAGATTTTTTTCATGTTGTTTTTGTTAATATTGTTAAACCTTAACCATATGGCGTTACCCCAAAAGGAAAGTGGCAAGAAACAACCGATTTTGATTTTACCAACCTCCTCCGTGTAAACATGAAAAATAGTTAGAACAGATTTTTATTCTCTTTTTTTTAAACACGGAATTTCATAATATTTTGATTCTACAAAATCTAATTACTTTGTATTACCGTGTAAAGGTACCTTTATGCCAATTGAAAACTATAAAGTCTATTTAATGCAATAATTTTTTCATTATGATGATTTTAATGTTGCTAATTATTTACAATGTTGTTTAACATGGGCGATTTAATTCTTACATTGTTGCAAATGTTGAAATATTTTAAATTGAAAGACACAATGGCAAGCAACAAAAAAAATATACAAATAAGATGTGCATAATAACCATGCAATAGCAGCGCAAACATTTTAATTTATTTTTTACAAATATTGTTAAAAAGAAGGCTCATCATCATTGATGCCCAACGAGAGAACATGATTTATAAGAATGTATGGGTGCTCTTCCACTGTGGGTGTTATTTATAAAACTTTGTTGAAAGCTAGCAAGGTACTGATTAATTTTTTTGTTTGGTTTTTGTTGGTACTCGTACCGTGCACATGTAGTGAAAGGTCCCCAGAGACCAACTTGGCCATCATTGCTCATCATAAATCTTGTTCAGTGCTGCTAACATTTTTTAAAATTTAAACAATTTGGCGTTGTGCGGTGTTGTACGTTAAAGTGTAAGGGTTTTGTACGGTATTGTGTAATAATTGAATTGTTTACAATTGTTTTCCACTTACTTGATACCTGCTGCTTCTTTTTTTCCGTAAAACAATATTTACATTTTGCAACAACATGTATTTAAACTTTGAAAAATGAAAAAAAATAATAGCCGGATAGAAGCGGGAAAGCGGTAGCCTCTATGCAAAATAACCATTTCGATGAAAATTTTGATACGCTATACCTTGAAAACTTGCAGAGCTATCGACCTCAAACCTTTTATATGGTATTTTTTATGATTTCTGAATTTTAAAAGAAAAATTTGTTGGATAGGAACACGGGAACAGCATTATTACCCATAAAATGGTTAAATTTTGTAAATTTTTTTTTAATTAAAAAAACTAAGATAGCTTTGGACTTTAAACTCGCCACAAAGTAATTTCTTTTATAATAGTTATGGTTTCAACAATTTGGATGAATCATGTGTGTGAGTATACATACAAAAACACCAAAGTAAAGTTTTTATAAATTTCGGCACAGTCGAATATAACGCCTTGACTTGTTTTTATATAAAAAAATTAACTTAAAGTTTCTGGCAACACTACAAAATGTGACCCTTGCTGTTGGTGTTTTGTTATTGTTGTATGTGCCCCTCTAAGCCGCTGACTTGTTTGTGTGCACTTGCACACAAGTAAACTTGCAATTTGAATGACAATTTTTTTTAAAGTTAAATTTAGCATAAAGTAATCATTTTGAATAATAATAAAAATCTATTTTTAGCAAAGTAAACTTATATACATTTTTTTATTATAATCAGCCTATTTTATAATTGAATAAGCGATTCAAAATGTGAAAAAATAAACACAACAGAGAGAGGAAGTTAAGCAGATACATTTAAATGCAATTAACGGTTTATTCCATTGTGTGGATACAAGTATTTATTGTTATGAATTCAATTTACTTAATACGACCTTGCTCTACACGTGTGTGTGTGTGTGTAAATCAGAAAAATAAAAGAAAAATGATAAACATAAGTTGCTTATGAGATACAATATCGCTGTAAAACATTTTTTCTTTGCATTCACAAAGTTCAGTAAAAACAAGTAAGAGCGCTATATTCGACTGTGCCGAACCGTATGTACCCTTTACATCGGCCTCACGACACCCTCGAACTTTTTTTTATCTTTATCAATTTTTTTATTTATGAATTATTTGTAATTTTTAAATGGGGGTCGGTGTCATATTTTACTCCCTCTTGGTACGGGAAAGTTGTAGGGGTTTTTACTTAAATTTTGTTTAAATTTGGTATGGCAACCCCCTTAGGGAGTGGAGATAAGGGTTAAGTATGTTATAGAAAAATGTTTGTGAGGGGAAACTAATGGGAGTCGGCCATATATTTTATTTCTCTAAGGCCGACACTAAGGAAGTTATGGGCGTTTTTACATAATTTTTGTAAATTTTGTATGGCAGCCCGCTTAGGTAATGGAGATAGAGGGTAAGTATGTTCTAGGAATATGTTGGTAAAACTAATAGGGGTCTGTGATACATTTTGTTACTCTTAGGGAAACTCTGAGAAAGTTGTGGGGGTTTTAGCCTTTTTTATATATTTTAAAATGCAACCCCGTTACCAGGCTGAAGATAGGGGGTATGTTCCACAACACGTTTAGGAGGAAAATGAGTTGGGAGCAGTCCTACATTTGACCTATCCACGGGCACCCTAGAAGATATAGGAGGGAGTTTATGCAATTTCTCAAACTTTGTATGGGAGCCCCCTTAGGCGATGGAGATACGGGGTAAGTATATTCGAGGAATACGTTTGGGAGGAGAAACTAATTAGGGTCGGCCATATACTTTATTTATCTAAAGCCGACTCTACGGAAGTTATGGGCGTTTTTACATAATTTTTGTAAATTTTTAAAGGCAGCCCTCTTAGATGATAAAGTAAGTATGTTCTAGGAATATGTTTGGGAGGAAAAACATTTTATTCCTCTAAAGGGAACTTCAAAGAAGTTGTAGGGATTTTTACCATAACTTTTTTATACTTTGTATGGCAACCCTGTAAGAAGCTGGGGATAGAGGTTAAGTATGTTTAACAAAAATGTTTGGTAGGAAAAATCAATTGGGGTTGGTCCTGCATTTAACTTTTGTAGGAGCACCCTGGAAGCTGTGGGAGCTATTTAAAAAAATTAAACTTTGTATGGCAACCCTTTCAGGAGGCGGAGAGAGGGTGCAAGTATGTTTTACAAAAATGTTCGTGAGGAAAAATTATTGGGAGTCGGTCTTACATTGCACTCGTGTAGGGTCAACTCTGGAGCAGTTGTAGAAGTTTGCATGTTCAAATTTTAGGGACATAAACAAAGGTAGTCAGTTATCGGGCAATTTGGCTGGAATTCCCGCAGATATTTCTGTTAGTTTGATACCACTTACGGATCTATGCAAAACTAGGGGGCTTCAAAAAGTTGTTTTCACCCATAACACGGACATCGCTAATTCTCAAAAAAATATATACTTTGTGGATATTGAGGAAATTATAAACGGAATGTCAAACTTACATATATTTGATATACACTTATCACTTATGAAAAGGGTATAAAAATATATGAAATAAATGTTTTTTTTTAATAAAAACTGTTGTATGTAGTCGCCTTTGTGTATTTTTTTGTAAAAGAAAACAAAGTAACTACTTATGTATTTTTCCATGCCTGAGATTAAAACAATAACTTACCTTTGAATTAAAAAAAAAGCTTCCAAAAATAACTTTGTTTATTTTAAACAGCGTTATCTGTAAAAAAAAGTATAAAAATATATTTTATATTTAGAATATGCGTTTTAATTAAAATTTTATTTAGCGAAAATTTATACAAAAACCATAAAATTAAGATATAAAATACTTCAATCCAAATTACAAAAAAAAAAAATAAACGAAAAAGGAAAAAAGAAACTACTAAAACATTTTTTAAAAGATTTTTTTATGAATTAAAACGGAAAAAAGGAACTTCGTGGGTATGTTTATACATATAAAAGCAATTTAATTTAAGAAAACTAAATACGGTTTGTCTTAAACAATACTTGAATAAAGTGAATTATGGAAAAATATTTTTTTAAACCAAACAAATAAAACAAATATTTAATTATTTTATGCAAAAAAAAAAAAAAAAATATTGACCTTGACTTTAACTTTTGTTTTAGTTTTTTAATGCCACGTTTTAAAAAAAAATAGTTTTCTATACGTAAAAAAATAATTAAAAAATAAACAAAATAAAATAAAAAAAAACCAATTCCAACAGCTAAATGACAACTAAATTTAATAAGTTCGAGAATTTACTTAAGAGAAAAAAAAGAGCGTTTTAAAAACAGCACAATTCCAACGTGTCTATCATTGCTTAGGTTCGTTTGCCAGTAACTTGCTGTTCAAATAAGCAATTGAATTGATAATTCCTTGAATTTTTGAAAAAAAAAAAAAAACACAAAAAATAGAAGAGTTGGATTTACATAATTAAAATTTCATGTTGGCTGAGAATGTATGCATGTGCCGATGACTGCTATAGATATATCTCACTTAATACGACCACTGTTCGACAAAACTTGGCACGGGTACTTTGCTGACGGGAATCTTAATTGGGTGGATTTTTCTTTTTGGAATAAAAGGAGGGAAAGAGGTAGACCCCTGCAATTGCATACATTTTATAAAAATTTTTAGGCGCTACATCTAGGAAACCGTAGGTAATTGTACTACAATATCTAGAAATTGAATAAAAAAGTTTTCTGATAGGAGCAGGGGGCGCGGTAGCACCCATTAAAAAATCTCGGCAACTGTAGCATTTTGTACATTTTGGAAGAAAGCTTATTGGATAGAAATAAGAGGAGCGGTAGCAACCAAAAAGACGCTTTCTATAAATTTTGTATACGCTATATCTTGAAAACTGTTACAAGCTTTCGACCACATACCTGCTACAAGGTGCAGGCAAATTGTGTGAAGTTTTCTTTCTCAAAAAGAAGAATAGTTATCGACTTTAAGCCAAGAAATATGGCCGAAAACGTAAGAGCCGCTTGTGTTGTTAATGGTTTTGAGTTCATAAAAATAAAGTTAGTTTAAACACAATCACAATCTGCACGAATTCAATAACTAATTTTTTCAAGGTTAAATTTGCATAAAGCATTTTTTGACATTAAACACAAAACTGCCTGCTATACCTTGCTATACAAAAATTTAATTAGAGTTTGAACCTATCAGCTGCCAAACCATAGTTATCGATATCGATAATTCTCATGCGATTAAAGAAACACCCTCTTTAGAAGTATATGAATGATCCAATTAAAATAATTTTTGTTTTTGTAATTTAAATATAATATTTTTGTTGATTGTCTTCTCAGTGCACATATTTCAAATAAATAAATTAAAAATTTGACTTGTCTAGATAATTTTTGCTTTTTTTGAAATAATTTTTGCAAATAAAATTAGACAGCAAGTTTGTAGATTATAGATAAGAATAAAAAACTATTATATATAAATGAATATAATAAATTTAAAATTTAATTCTAAAATATATTCTTAAATAAAATAAATTCTAATAATAAGAGATAAAATTTATATCAGTGCAAAAAGACTTTTAATTTTTTTTTCCATATGATTTATTAAATGTTTTAACAGCACATTTATAATTGGTATATTCACAAGTAATGTTATCTTGTCTTATTGTTATATTAGGAAAAAAAATTTAATAGTTAAGAAAAAAAAAATGCTTTCTAGATAAAATTGTATTTTTAGGAAAAAGAAAGAATAAAACATGCTGATATAATTATGACAATATGACATTTTGTGAAGTGCCCAAAGATGTTCCAACACATACATACATATGTATATAACTTCGACTATAAACAAAATTAATATAAAAATCATTAAATTCACAGTCGATATTTCCTACACATTAAACTTTTTAATGGCCTGGCGCATAGGAAAATACGTTAGAAAACGGTAAACTTATAATAAGCCGACGATATGTTAAAAAAGATTGATCCTAAATTTCGGGGTTTGCAAATTAAAAATACTGCCTTAAAATATTTACAGCAGACTTGCAGAAAATTAAAAATGATTTAATAAAATAAAAACAGTTTCATCAAAGCTTCTTTAAAACGTATACTTCTAGACTAACAATTAACCCGATACTTCGTAAGCGAAGTTTTAATTATTAACTAAAACAAAGTACTAAAGACGACAAAAAAAATAAAATTTGCATATTTTTTATTAAATCCTAATTCTTAATCTAGGGTGCCCCGGTAGATCAGTGGTAAGTTCACGAGTCTACCAGTATGGGGGTTGTGGGTTCGATTCCCACCAGAGACCCTGGTAAGTTTGCTTCATTTTCTGTTCTTTCTTTCTTATCCTTCTCTAAATTTCTTCTTTCCTTCCATCTCAACCTATTCTATCTGCCTCTCCAGGTAACACAAAGGGACCGAATTAAGCGGACCCAAGTGAGCTGTATCCTTTCCTTCAACGGCTACCTGTTCTACCTAATCCATAATCAATAGTTTTCTATTGTATAATAGCTTCCAACTTCAAAATCCCCTAATTTAACGCGAAAGAGTAGTTATTGACCACTAATAAGTTGACTTTGCCCCCAAGTAAACAGACCTTTATTTTATGGTTATAGCAGAACCAAACCATATATCAAAAAATGCATTTGGTACTCAATTTAAAAAAAAATATAAAAAAAATAAATAATAAAGTACTTTTTGTCCATTTAACTGACTTCCGACCTCATTCTAGGTCAACATAGCTCATAGCCTCTAAATATGCGAAAAAGTACAAAAAATTTAAAAAAGTAAATTTCGTTTACTTTACTGTATCAATAATGTGATAAAAGTACTTTTTAATCACTCTGCTGTCTTTTAAACTTAATCTAAAAATTTAAGTCGTTTGGTACCAAGAGGTTAAAAAAGTATTTTTTGTCTATTTAGTTGACTTCCGGGCTTTATGATTCCCCGTAGAACTTGAAATATGCAAAAAGGACCTTAAAAGTACCACACATAATATTTACCCATTAAAGGCCCTAAATAAAGCTAAGTTTCATATTGCTTCAAGACTTTTTGAACAAAATTTAAAAAACATTTTAATTTTTATTGGTATGGAAGTTACAAAATAGACACAAACAGTATTAAAATATAGTTTTTATCTTATGTTTCAATATTTCAAACAGGTAGCAAAAACCTTTTTCTATATATTATCGCTTATACCTCTATTGGTTCACAAGTAACAAAATGCCCCTAAGTAGTATCAATATATAGTTTTTATCCTGTCTATATTTGAAAAAATCGTCAAAAACTTTTTTTCCTTATTTATCTAGAAGTTAAAAAAAGTACCTATGAAGCACCATTATAGAATTTTCGCCTTTTTTCAAATTTAAAGAAATGGGGAAAACATATTTCGCGACCGAATGCAATTTTAATTATGTTTCCATTTTTTTTTTTTGAAAAAGTGCCAGACATGGACCCATTTATTTTTTGAACTAAAAACAATACTTTAGGAGATATAAACTTTGGGACATTTCCATATCTGGCCCATTTTTACCCCTTTCGGGTTCTAATTTCCGGAAATCCCCTTTTAATTGGACCTGTATATTTAAAGACGTACCCGAATTTCAAGTCTCTGGATATACGTTGATGATTAAATCAGCCACTCAGGCACGAGAGATATTCTTTAATTTTTAGGGACTAAAAATTCCTTTTTTCTCCTTAAAAAGTAAACCTCCTTAATAAGCACAAGCCGTAAATGATTTGACAGACGATTAGATAAAAATAAAACTTATGTTTTTTTTTAAATTTTCATAGACTTTAACACAACGGTGACTGTTTTAAATCCCTGTAATGCTGTTGTTGCAGCAAAACACAACAACAAAACTGCACAGCATCTGTTGCAAATTAAACAAAATCGATGAAAATGCAAAAAAAAATTAACGTCAAGTGAACAACAAAATTGACAGGTACCAAATTAAAAAAAATATTCTGTAAATGTTTTAATTGAATATGCAACAATTTTTTATTTACAACTAATCGAGAATAAATATTTTTCTAAAAATTTTAAGTTTAAATTCAATTTCTCTTAAAGAAGAGTACGAAGGAGGAAAAGAGGGAAATCATCAAACAGTTTTTTTTCTTTAAATATTTTTAGGTTATTAAAAATTCTGTTTACATAAACATTAGTGTAAGAAAACATTTCTTTGCACATAAGTGTAAAAATGTTTTATTAGAAAAGAAAACATAAAAGAGCAATAAAATGCTTATTAAAAATAACAATTTTGAAATGCGTAAGTGGTTTTTTGAGTGACAGAACCAGGTGGCGACGACACATTTTCGTGGGTTTCCTAATAAATGGTAAATGTTTTTGAATCGCAAAAAAGTAATTAATAATTTTAAATGAAAAGCAGAGAAATTTAAACAAAATTTTATTAAACATTTAAGTTTAAATTTAAAACACACATTAAAGTAGAGTTCTATGCCTGAATAAGCCTCGTGATCATACACCCAAAAAAATTATTAGAGTAACAGATTTTGTTTTTAATAAGTACATATGCATATCGTAAAGTTATTTTTTTGAAGAAACAGTTAAATTTAAGTATAAGAAAATGTTTACCTACTTTACGCTGCGGCCACAAGTTCAAGTTTTCGCTTTCAAGTTGATCACACATATTGTTTCTCAAATTCATTCGAATTGATGATCGTGACGTAGGCTGCACGCAACTTGATAATCAACTTGATCATCAATTTCAATTTTAAAATGGCGTCTTCAAGAAATATATGAAAAATGTTTACATTGCGGCAGAATATTTGTTAAACGAAACACAAAAATTGTTTTATATATTTCATTTGTTATTTTATTAATTTTTTTTTCGACTGAATTTTAGTACAAAGACACACAGACTATTCACATAATTTTATTTTGAAATATTAATATATGAAAAATATAGCAAAATTTAGTTTAAATTATTTGCCGTAGAATATTTGTATATGAAAATACGTGAAAAAAACGAAAATATACGAAAAATAACTATAATCGGCTGTTAACTTGACCATCAAGTTGAAAGGCGAGTTGAATGGGAAAATTGATCATCAAGTTGCTTTCAAGTTTGAGTGTGTTAGTAAAAATGTTTGAGTGTATTGCAACTTGAAAGGCAAAAATTTAACGTCTGGCCGCTAAGTTAGACAGCTATTTACAACCATGACTACACAAAAATATAGATTTTAAGTTGGAGTTAATTTTTCCAGATATTTTTAAGAAAACTTCAAACGATTATAATATTTTTTTTTTTACTTTTTTTGGTTTGTTGCAAAGTTGTAAATATTAAAATTATATACAAATGTAATATGATTTGCATTTTTCGTCGTTTTGCCTTAAGAAAATAAGTTAAGTAAACTTGTTCTAACTTTCAAAAAAAGAAATTCCGTTTACCTTTCTCAATAACATATGAGTCAAATAAGTGATGTTTACAGCCAAAAGCATTGATGATTTAAAACCGTAGCGGGTTTCGAAAATGCATTTTATTTGGGTGGTGTTGGTAAGAAAAATTGTATTTTCAAATAAGTTTCTTTTAATTAATATTAAATAAAAATAAGAGTAGAAAATTTTATTAAAATTTGGAAACACAAACTCCCGCTCATTACTAAGGTTATTACAATAAAAACAAATAAAAAGTTAGTAAGTTCTAAAATAAGTTTATTACTTTAAGTTCCAAATTCTTAAAAAGTTGCCCAGTTGGGGCTCATACTATTCATTTAAATAAAAATGACTTTGTTGTAAAATTAAAAAACCAAATTTATAGATGACACTGGTCAACAAGAACTTCTTAGGGCCACTATTATGAGTTGCCTATAAAGTGTATTTTAGTCTAAAAATCATATAATAATGCCCACTAAGAAAATAGAGAAAAGGTGGGACGTTTTTGTAGCTGCATAAGAGCTATCGATTTCGACAACAATGGTTTGACAGCTTAAAGTGTCAAACTGTGTTGACTTTTCTGTTTAGTAAGGCTTTGCAAGTCATAATAAAGAGTTTGCCGCCAAAAAACGCTCCTTATAAAGAATTTCTACTACATATGTCGAAATAATTGACCTTTTTATTCTATCAAAATGAGCATAAAGCTGCCGTTACATTTAATGGCGACCAATGCTGATAGGGTTATTTCACAAATTAATCAACTAAATACAAACGACATTTGGTTCCAACAAGACGGCATAACTTATGATTTAGTGTGCTTAAGGTACCTTTACACGGTAATACATATATTACGATATGTCAAAAAATGTTGTGGGATAATACAAAATCTCATCATGTAAAAGCATAATGTATTGGGTAGGAGAGAATACGGATGCAAAATTTGACAAGTGTTCGGTAAATGTTTATTTTCTAAACCATTTTAGAAACTTGTGTATTCTCATCACATCAGAGGTGTGAAAGATTGGCAGCACTTACAGCATCTAATGAAGGTGGCTACACTTAATTAAACAATACACAAACAATCAAAATCAAAGCAGATTTTTTTCATGTTGTTTTTGTTAATATTGTTGAACCTTAACCATATGGCGTTACCCCAAAAGGAAATTGGCACGAAACAACCGATTTTGATTTTACCAACCTCATCCGTGTAAACATGAAAAATAGTTAGAACAGATTTTTATTCTCTTTTTTTAAACACGGAGAGAATATCATAATATTTTGATTCTACAAAATCTAATTACTTTGTATTACCGTGTAAAGGTACCTTTAACAATCAGTTTATAGCAAAATCAATTTCAAAACTTTCTTTCTAGAAGTTGTCTTGTTCTCTCTCCCTCCTTTTGTTCATTTATATTCCACTTTATTTTTGTGGGGCTATTTTTAATTAAAAGGTGTCCTTTTTTAAATAAATATTGTTATTAAAATTAGAAAGGAAAATTTAATAATTTGCTTGTGTATGTACCGCTTAGAAAAATGCTATACTATTCAAATTTAAAAGTTGTTTTTATTGTCGTCTCGTGTCTAACTATCTTGTCTACTCGTTGTTGAAATTTTATAAATAAACCAAACAAGACTGAAATTTATGATTTGTAATGTTGCTGTTATCGCAGCTTGTTTTAATCTTGAAATTATTTTTAGCAACAAGCTTATCGGAAATTACTATTTGAAAGTGCATATATTTACATACAAACATATGAATATTTTTTAATAACAACAGAATCACTATTTTGGTTTACAATTCAACTCAATTTAGTTGAAATTGTGCAATTTGATATTATGATTACAACCAAACCCTTGAAAAAAATTATTATTATTACATTTTACAACTCGCCAGTGGCAGTTGTTTGGTTTAATTGTAATTATGATACCAACTTTCACATAACAACCTTGGTAGAGTAGAGTTAAAAAACTATTATCGGCGTCCAAGACTAAAATAAAATCGATTCACGCAATAGAACAGATTTTGCTTAAACAAGTTAAAAATCCTGTAAAAAAAATTCTCACTTAAGAAAATTATCCGAATTTCAACTTCACTTAAGTTGAAATTTTCCTATTTGGTATTATTGATTTTTAATCAATGATAACATTCAAACCAGTGAAAAATGTGTATCATTTACAAAGCTGTATTATGGAGTCGAAAATAGATATTGTAGAAATCACAGGAGGAATGATAAGCTGACCTATACCATTCTTATTATGTTAAGGATATAAAAATATGATTAATCAGTGTTCGTATTTCACGCGCTGGCGCTAAAAACACCTATTTATCCAGCCACCCAAACCTTTAAAAAAATCCTATGATGTTCCCCCAGCCCACAGTCAAAGACCTCACCAAGTCCATCTAAGAAACGCGCTCGCAGTCACCTATCGGCGGATGAGCGATCCCGTGATTCTTGGAGAATATTGTCAAAAGCGAACGTGATTTTCAAATAACAGTTATTTTGAACAGTGACTGTGATCACTGTTTATTATTTTTCACAAACAAATAGGCTGATAGTTCCTTCACAGGAAGCCCCAAAAATGTTACTTTTAATAACATTCCAAATTTTAAGTATTAACACTGCAGTTAACAGTTGCTACTCAGGGTTGTTTTTTATTTTTTCCACGAACCACAATGTAATTTATGCATATGGGGTTTAAAGATTGAATGAACGAGGTTGTTGGCAAAAATTAACTAAGTCTGGTAACAACATCGCAGTAAATAGTTACTTCACAGGAAATCTTAAAAATATTTGTTTTCATAACATATCAAAGTAACTACAAAGCAGTAACAGTTATTTCACAGTTTATGTCACTGTCGCTACCAGTGATTTTCAAGTCACAGGTATAAAATAACAGGTACAGAAATATCGCTCATCTTCAGTTTTTAATTTCTCCTCATCCCCGCATAACCTGCAGAAGTCCGTGGAGTTCGTATTCCATTTACTTGTCATATATGTATCTTACATCGCAGTTTTCTGTGAGAGCCCCAATTATACACCTCAGAACGACCTGCTCTCCTTGAGCTGCAGGTCAGTGCTTCTCTTGTCCAGGCTGGGTCCCAGAAGCCTGTATATACCACAATCAGTCCTGTCTCTTCGGTTTTGGCCCACTTTGCCCGAGACTTATCAATTCATAATAGAAACCCATAAAATTCTTACCGCCTCAAACCCAGCTCAATATACTGGGCCGGTTCCCTCCTCGTAAATTCATCAGAAGTCACATTACCGGCAACGTCACAATGACCCGGCACCCAACAGAGCACCCAATAGGGTGCTGTGTTGGGTGCCGGGTGTGTTGGGTGCCAATAGGGTGGCGTGTTGCCAATATCGCCCAGAGAGCACGTCTACAGTCATCCACAAGTCTAGACCTGACATAAAGTCTTTCTAAAGCCTTGAGCGCGGCATGACTATCAACGTAGACTGTAACATCCCCTCTTTCCTACGCGTCACCCGCTATCATCTCCCTGGCTCTCGTCACCGCCAGAGTCCCAGCATAAAAAAAACGCTGCAACACCATTCTTAAGTAGGTGGAATTCTCACAAATAAATCCCACTTGAATTTTCTACTCTTAGTCTAATTGTGGCGATATGCACGCAATAGTTTGTTTATAATTAAATCTAATTTATTTTGGTTATTAAATGTAAGTAGTGCGTGGTCATTTGGTGGTGTTCTATTTTAAATTAATCAAGCCGTAGTTAGAAAAATCCCATTAAAAAAATAAATTAAAGTTTAAATTAAAAAAGTTATAAAAATATCGTAACACATAAAAAAATAAAGGTTACCACGTTAGAAGAGTCACACATTAATTAAAAACCATATTTGAGATATTTTCCCAGGCAAATCTTTTTAAATGTGTCACAGGCTAAAAAGATATTAGAATGTCATAGGTTACAAAGTAATGAAAGGTCATTACAAAAGAATAATGATCTTTTGTAAAGGCCTGGGTAATTACATTTGTATGTGAATTCATGCAAAAAAAAAAGGATTATGAGGAAGACTTTTTAGAACAGTTTTGTTTAAAAGCCTAAAATTTTTTTAATTTTTTCCTTATTTCTTGGTAAGTTTAGTTGTTTAATTGAGTTTTGTAAGCACATTTGTAAGTAGGGGTCGTGAATTTCGGGACAACTCAAACAAAAATTTACCTAATTTGTTTATAAATATTTCAAATTGAAATTGTTGTTGTTATTTTATATTATTTGTTGTTGTCCTTTTGCTTCAGACCAAAGACTGCTTTTACATGATAAATATTTTTTAAAAATATTTTTTTTAACAAAAACAATTTAATAAATATGCATAAAAAAGGTTAAACCAAAACGTAAAATACAGTCTTAAGCGCAGTTGTTAATATAATTATTATTATCAGTAACGAACACCGTATATAGACTTGATTTGCTATTTTGTTAAGTATTTTTGAATTGAATTTTTTAAATTAATTTGTTGTTACAATCAGCGATAAGGAAAAGTATTTAAAATTTAAGCTAAAGTTTTTACTAAATATGATGAAAAAAAAATAATATTTAAAATAATAAACCTTAAAATTTATATTGTTTACAAGTTAGAAAATTAAGGCTGAAAAAAAAACACTGCATCAGGCAAATGCCAAATGTATGCTTTTACGAACGACAAAATGTAATCAGCTCCAGGGTAAACAATTACCCCGTTATATTCATGTTCTTATAGGCTAATAAAGCCACTTTTGTACTTAAATTCTGTTTAAATAAACTATTAATAAATTTATTAATCGTTTATAAATTAAGTCATGAGATATTTAAAAGGCATTTTAAAAAATTAGATTAGTCTAACTCCTCCGTAATATACAAAAATATTGCCTCAACTATAAATACTTTATTTATATGACTCTGTTGAAATTAAATAATTACAAGTGATATGCACTATTTAATGCCAAAAAAGATAAAATTATAATAAAAAAATAAAAATATCTAAAAATAGAAAAAAGTTTAAAGAAAAAAGAAACAAGAGCGCTATATCCGGCAATGCCGAATCTAGTACACATAGACTTCACACTCGTTCTTTTGTATTTCACGTGATCCGATCCAGCTGAATTGTTTTAAAAATTTAGTATTTATAATTAAATTAAATTGTGGCAGGTTTGAAGTTGACAGCTATTTTGGTCTCTAAAATTAGCGCATCTAAAACTTCAAAAAAACCAGCCCGTTTGTATGGGGGCTGTCTACCAGTTTCCGTGCTCCTTTCTAAATAATTATTCTTCGGAATCTAGACATTAGAACAAAAAAAACTTTGTGCCACATTTAAAGTCGATTTTTTTTTTTGATACGAGGGTTGCCTTTTATGTTTCGGGATTTGGCAATACTAGTGTTGCAATCTGACAACTGCTCTATCGTAAAGTTTGACATTTTCTAAGTTATACGTACTCGGAACGTTTTGACATACGAGCGGTATTTGTGTTATTTACAGTAACTTAAAAGATTCAACTCGACCCAAAAATTCAATTTAATCGTGAACATATTCGTGCGATTTATTTTTTTTGCAACTTTCGACGTGGATTACTCAGCAACAAGGCATGGATGAACTTAATTATTTTTTTTGGGATGAAGCTCTATCACGGACCAGTGTTTATCGATGGTATAGTGAATTTAATTGTGGTCGTAGTTCACTCCAAGACGAATTTCGTAAAAGTCGTCCAAAATCAGTTGTTGTTCCGAAAACCATTGATGCTGTGCGTGAGCTGTTATTGCAAGATCGTCATGTGACCTATCGTGAGATTGAGACAACCTCATGCTTTAGTGGAACCAGCACACGTTCAATAATGCATAAACATTTGACTGTCAAGAAAATTTGTTCGCGTTAGATCCCACATGATTTGTCAATCGCTCAAAAAAAGGCGATTGGTCGAGAGAAATGCTCAGAAAATACGATCGCGGTACTACAAAACACGTTTATGATATCGTGACAGGGATGAATCGTGGATTCACGCGTTTTAGCCCGAAAGTAAACAGCAGTCGACTGTATGGGTGTTTCAAGATGAGCCAAATCCAACAAAAGTTGTTCGCGCACGAAGCACTTCTAAGCAAATGATCGCCAGTTTTTTTCAGAACAACTGGACATGTCGCAACCATACCACTATATGGTTGTCTTCCAAGAAATCAGGAAAACTAACCGCCGAAGATGAATCACTCTTTACTACGACAATGCGAGCTCTCACACATCGGTTCAAACAACTGCATTTTTAAGCACCCAAAACATCGATTTGATGAGTCATCCGCCGTATAGTCCTGACTTGGCATTGAATGACCTCTTTTTATTCCCGTTTGTAAAAAACAAACTTAGAGGTCAACGTTTTTCGACACCTAAAGAAGCGGTTGCAGTAGTCAGAATGTATGTTTTGGAGAAATATAATATGCAACCCTCGTATATGGCGTTTAAATAAATTTCATAAAATTAAGCAGTTGTAAGAAAGAGCGCTACCACTTCTCTTGCTCCCGACCAGACAAAATTTTTCTCCAAATTAGCCAATCGTCTTCAAAATCTCCCCATAAAGTTTTGCAGTAAAAGTAAGAATTAGGCATGAATTTAGCTTCAAACGGGTTATCTCAGGTTTGTGTTTTTATCTCGGTAAGTAATTAACCGATCTTGCTGATTTTATGTAGCGACTTATTTAGAGATATTCCTTAATTAAAAAAAACTTATTTAAAAACCCAATTTAACAAAACACCAGCAGCCAAGTAGAATGCATTTTCGAAACCAGATACGGATTTTCATGATCTGCACTCTTTTTTGAACGGTAGTAGTGTTTCTGGCTGTAAACCTCACTTATTTGACTCATATAGGGTGTCCCCCGTCAAGGTATATCACTTTGTTTGTTTATAATTTTTGATTAAATGAATGAAAATAGATCTTAAATTGATAAATGTTTTATTTAATGTCGGCAATTATGTATGAAATACAATATCAAATAAATGTCCGCCTCTGTTAGCCTCACAAATGCCCTTTTGAGTACATTTTTCATTACATTCTCACACATCTCACGCGGTGTTTCATTAATTTTTTTTTTTTTGTTCGAGTTGCTCCAGCGTTTCTGGTTTGCTTGCTTAAGCCTTGTTTTTCAGATATCCCCTCAAAAAGAAGTTCGGAGCAGTCAAATCAGGCGATCGTGGAGGCCATGAATAAGCCCAAAGCATCATATCATGATACCGCTCCCCATTGACAGTTACCGTTACGGCGTTTTCAGTTTCAAAAAAGTAAGGTTCAATTATTCATCCTGACCAAATTGCACACTAGACTGTCACTTTTAATGGATGCAAAGGTGGTTCTGTTTATTTATATATCCATTCAAATAAAAATGTGCCTCGTCACGCATTATGATTTTTTAATTTTTTTCATGAAAATCGGGAGAGCTATAACAACCTATTGTAATATATTCGGCGGCGTAAATGGTCTTCTGGAAGAAGCTCTTGTGTCAACTTAATCTTAAATGAAACAAATTCAAATCCTTGTGCAAAATTGTGGCCAAAGTTGTTCTTTGCAGACAAAGACGCTGGACACGGCGTCTAATTGAGGTTGATAAGTTGTTTTGAACACTTTCTTGAACAGCAGTAATCATTTCAGCCGATCTTGCAGTACGTTGTGGTCCATGCTTGAGCCTATCAGTTACAGTCCCTCTTTTTTCGAAATCATTCACTACACGATAAATAGTGCTTCTTGTTGGCACGTTGTTTCCCCAAAACAACTCATGTAACTTTCTCATTATCACAGTAATTGATGACTGATTTTGATAAAATGTTTTAACGATTAAAATACGTTGGTTTACCGAATATTTTTCCATAATATATTGGCCACGTCTCTATTTCACGACTGCCAAATATGAACTATTAAGACTAATGTTTACCAAAATGTCGGCAAAATAAATATGACATAATGGGTGCCAGCGGATACCCTGTATGTTATCAGAGAAAGGCAAACGGAGTTTCTTTTTTGTAAGTCAGAACGAACTTTCTGTGTAAGACGAAATGACAAAACAATTTTGTTACTTTTAAACCAATAAAGATAGAAACATTATTCAAATTGCGTTCGATAGGTCTTAAAAAATATGAGTACGTTTTTGGGTCCTCTTTTAATTATTAGACCCTAAAGGCAAAAAAGGGTTAAAATTATGTTTTAGTACTTTTTGTAACTTTAAAACTAATTAAGATAGAAACATATTTTAAATTGCATTCGTCAGGTTACCAAAATATGTTGATATGTTTTTGGTACATTTTTTAAATTTTGGCGCTAAGGGGTATCAAAGGTCTAGAATTATATTTTGGTACTTTTTAGAAGTTTGTAAAAATATTTTTGCTAACTAAAGCTTTCTGAACATCTACAAAAACCTAGAAAACTCCCAAGTTTAATATGTTAATTAAAAAGTAGGGCTGACTTATAACTTGTTGCAACTTATGTGGGGCAACCATCAAATTAAAAAATATATAAATGATTGGGGTAGCGAAGCACACCGGGGATTAGCTAGTATTTTATAAAATTATGAAAAATACAACGTGTTAACAAACTAAGTAAGCTGCCCAGAAAAATTAAAAACAAATTTTTTTTAATCACATTTTCTCAATGAACAATATTCTTCTTTAAAAAGCTTCTGTCATTAAGTGTTTAAAATATTTGAAAGCAAAAACAATTTTAATAAAATAAAGTTCTGGATAAAATAATGAATTAATGAACAAATTGTTTAATTTTATAGTCTCACACGCTAAAAATAGTTTTGATCTATTTAAAAACAATCGTAGCGTGCCAAATACTAAACATATTTATACTCGTATCCAATACACTACATAACTACAAAGATACGTAATACAATTTACACAGAATTACTAAAAACAAAATTAAATGAAAAAAATGCATCTTCGTATAAATTCATTCATGCATTTAAAAGTAATTAAATTAAAATAAAAAACACACATGTATGTAGATATAAACATTTAATGAAAAAATTGTACAGAAATAGTAAAGATAAATAATGAATAGAAATTAAATTTATAGGCGCCTCTCCTAAATGTTGAAACCTTCCCCTTCACGTTCCTTTAAAACTAATTTTATTTTATTGGAAAATATTTGATTGGCGAAAGGGGGGGTGGGTGGACATAAAATTACTTTCAGATGATATAAGAATTGGTGTAATGGAACGGTAAATAAGTGGACGGACTGACAAATAAATTGCACATGCCATTATCAAATTAGTAGCGTGGGACAAAATAAAAATTTCATGACCGTTACAAACAGTGAGAAAGATTGACGGAAGGACGGACAAATAGATAATAGAGCAGAGTAAAAACAACAAATTGTTGTCACGTTTAATCGGTGGGTGGCTTTCGAAACGTTTTATGTCTTTAAGTATGAACAGACTTGTTGAACTCATTTAAATAGACACATACGTATAACGTATGATTGATTCAATTCGCCCATTTCGTAACAAATATTTGAAATATTGGGTAAGAAAAAAAAATTATTTCGGTGTATACTACGCTTTCCTTAACAAAAGTAAAGGTTCAATTATACATGCCATAACCAAAACCGTTGCCATAAAAACTAAAATTCAATTGGTTTCTATGGTTATGGCGTAATGGTAAGTCACCTATAATTAAATATAGTGTTGCCCATCCATAAGTTAGGTTCGAACAGCTGTTTTCTGTGGTTATGTCACGAATAATTGAACTTTAATATAGACAGGTTTGTCTGTATTTGGGAAACTTTTCCATTGCCAGAGTTTATTGCCCTGCCTAATGAAATTTTTGCGCCGTTTGTAATAATCCTGCGTAATTTGTGATTTAAATTGAGTGGATAGGGCATCTCAAGTGATTTCAAAGCAACGCTTGTATTCAATATTTTGTTGTAGCCGTGTTGCGCACCAAAATGAAATGTACTTATACCCTTTTAATTGTGCGTAAATTAAAAGAACTTCTTGAAATAAAAATCAGTTGAAGATGTCCAGCAACTATTTCTTAATCTAAAAGTGGTTCCCGTACAAAGTCCGTGCATCGGCTGCTGCCTGTCGACGCGCCAAACGCGTGTTGTAACCTACGCCCAAGCCATTCTTAATCTCGAGGCCGAAGTGGAAGATTTTTCGACCAAAACCATAATGAGCGATAAGGCTCATTTTCACCTCAGCGGGTACGTGAACAAGCAAAACTATCGCTTCTGGGGCACCGGAAATCCACGAACGATGCACGAGAAGCCTTTATACCCGCTCAAAGTGACTTCATGGTGCGCTGTTTACGCCATTTTTTTTGAGAACGCCGCTGGTCAAACGACAACAGTGGACGGTGCGCGCTATAGGGCCAAGCTAGCTAAGTTTTTTCTGCCGCAATTGAACGAATAAGGACTGGATAACATGTGGTTCGTTCCAACAGGACGGAGCAAAACGGCACACACTGCGCGAGCCATAACATATTCTGCAGACGGCGTTCCGGATCGCCTCATCTTTCGTTTTGGCGATTTACTTTGGCCCGCAAGATTGCCCGATTTAACCGTTCCAGATTTTTCTTGTGGGTTTTTCGAAATCCCATGTTTACGTGAACAAACCCGAGACCATGGAAGCCCTCAGGGACAACATTTGACACGGGTGCGAGAATCTGTCGCACGAAGTTTTCGCCGAAGTGATGCAAAATGCCATACAACGAGCCCGTAAAGCAATCTATTGTGACGGCGCCCATTTGACGGATATCATCTTCTCAACTTGACCAATAAAATTCTAAGGGTTTAAATAAACATAATCAAGAAAAATATTAAAGCCAAACAACATCGGACGACTTTTTTTGGTCCACCTTGTATTATATTTTTTCTTTGATTTTCTTTGATTGACCGGGCGACTATAAATTTCTTAACTAAAGAACTTCTCACATACAAAACAGAAATGAGACACTGTGTGATGTTCAACACATACTTACATATGAATATTATCTCTTTTAATTGTCACTTTTTTTATCCTCATCGCTCTTCTAATTGGCACTCTATCTTTGTTTGGAGAAATTTTAATAATTTTTACAAGAATTTATTACACTTTAAAATAATGCAAAAACGAAAGTACATATTCAATAAAAAGATTTTTTTATTTAAATATTTGTAAATTGTTTTTTATAATTCTTGTTCAATAGTTTTGTTTGTTGTCTTATTTATTGAGACTAATGGTTCATTTTAAATTTAAAAGATTTAGCAGAACTTTTTTAGTTTTCAAAAATAAAACAAATTAGATAACGTTGATAATAATTGCGATGAAAACATTGACTTTTCTGCCACATCTTGTAGTTCGAAAATCGCGTTTACAACTGATTTTGCAAAAACCGAAACTTTGGCTTTAATCCATCGACGACAAGTATTATACTACATATGTAGGTAATATATATTCGCTGTAATTCTTTTGTTTTATATTTTAATTCTAATAAAAATCAAACAATTGCTAATACACACATATGCCTGTATATACATATACATATGTACGTATGTATGTACTTATATGTATGTTCAGATTATAAATTTCTTTTATTTTAATATAATTTTCTTTTGTTTTACAATCTTATTCCCTTCTCTCTTATTATTTAGTATGTTTTTTGTTGAAAAATAGATCAAACAAAACTGTTTATATTAAAGAACATCCTATAAAAATTACATTACGTGGAAAAACTTTCGAGGGTTGATAGAAAATTAATATTATTTCACTGTTATGAAAGCGTTACAGTAATGAAACCAGGAACTTTAAGTCACGTAAAGTAAACAATTTAAATGGTATTAACTAGATTAAAAAAACGAGATTATTGTTATCATTAAGGTCTTATTGTATCCGACCTCAGGTTTAATTATTTTTTGGCGAAGATTTTTTTAAGCCATTAAACTAAAATTATTTTGAAACTCTTAATTGGAAACACCTCGTACCTTGAGACATTTTGCAATTAAAACGATTGTTGGGCTGCCGCATGCAATCAGAATGAAGCACTTAATCGGAAAAATATAGAAAACTTGTAAACTAAATCAAGGTATTTTTTTTTAAATACTATGCAAATTACAACGAATTGAGGAAAATCGATAGGTATAAAAAGAAGAGTAGGAGCACCAAATCTGGTACACTTTTGACTAATGCGCAGATAACAACTTTTTTTAAACTTTTTTAAATCACCGATTAATATTTTTAAAAGCTGCATTTTAATTAAAAGCTTGTTATTTATTACCATAACTTAGCGCCTTACGGCATGCTGTCTTTTTTGGTTTATTACACTGTGCAACAACAAAAAAGTACACAGATACGATGGTATAGACTTGATTCTACTAATTAAGGGTAGAAAACCCCTATACATACATACATATTTAGTTTAGCGAGATTTATTTTATAGACATTAAAAGTTTTAGAAAATCCGAGGACCTTTTTTGGCAATAATTGCTTACGCAATTGCTCTAGTGTAGTCCTCAAGTGATAAGTAGTGCCGATGTGGGTTTTAAGCAATTAACTAATTACACAGTAACGTAAGTTTCTTTCTTTTAAAATTTTTAATTATTTTATACGAAAGAGTATTGGTACGGATCCGGTAATAAAAGAAAACAAATTACTATCTGATAAGGGGTTTAACATATTCATAATAGTGACCCAATTTTCAGCGCTTTTCGGTAATATTGAGAGCACCTCGTTTTATAAGGTAACGTAAGTCGAAGAACCTAAATGGTTTTGTACCTCTCTACATATTTACTTAAATACATACCTACAAATGTTTACTGCTGAAACAATATAAATGCTATGATTTGCAAACAACATATCAACTGACAACACAACTATGAACAGGTGTCAAGTACAACACATAAAATCTTTGTGCATTAAAAGTGACCTTTCCATATTACAGAAAATAAAACATATAAACAAGAAAATATATATAGAAGATAGTCTCTTAAAGTTTTTTTTAGAATTTAAACTCACTGACTTAATTTTTAACTTTGTTTTCGTTAGCCAAATATTGGAGAATTTATTTAAAATATACTTTTATATTTTTTTAAGTGTAGGAATTTTAGTACTAAATTAACCAACCAAGCGTTGCTGCAACGGTGTTTCAATCTCATTTATTCCGCTGTTACAGTGAGTAAGTATTCCAGAGCTATTTCAAATCGGCGGCGGCGGCTTATACTAATTTTCGGCGGCTCACTTTATATTTTATTTTTTTGTTTTTGATTGATTTTAATTTTTTTTTTGCTAACTAAGCTCAGCACCACTTTTTGAGATAAAAAAATAGACGGATGGAGTTCAGCCAACAAAAGTCGGCGAAAACGGCTGACACAAGCCAACGAAACCGGCGGTAGTGGATTGGCTTTAACAATACCCGGCGGCGGTGAGCTGGTCGGCTTGTATCTCTGCACACATGCCGGTATATTTTTTACTTTAACAAATGGAACGATTTTTTGTGCCAGATTTTCACAAGGTCACGTAGTTGCTTTTTACTTGTTATAGGAATAATAATAATGAAAAACGATGGGAGGTTAAGTAAGCAAAAGCTAAATTTGTTTGTAAAATAATCGATGCAAACAAAACTTTCAATTACAATTAAACACACAATCTCTGACATAAACAACATGTTTATGCCATGTAACTAAGGGCAAAAAATGCAGCAAATACCCTGACAGCAAAAGAAAACATTAAAAAAAAACGAATAGTTTGTAATTTAAGAACCATTAGTACATAACATTCATTAATATAGGTAAACGTACCTTAAAATTGTTAGAACTATTTTAAATTTGAAATTTCATTTGAAGGAGGCTTTTAACAACCAAAACAGTTTTATTTGCATAATTCTCAGTAGGACGAGAAAACTATTTGCCCTTTTTGCAACAGATTTATCTGCATTTTGTAAAATTACATTGCAGTCGGCAACACTGATTTTCTTTAAAATGCAAGTAGAAAAAGTAAAAAGAAAGTCAAATACCACCAACTAAAAGTATATACTGGAAAAATCAATTTTATAAAACAAAATCCACATGCATACATATTTATGCAAATGCATATGTTTATGGCATTTTAAGCCCAAGAGGTAAACCTTAGTACCAGAGCTAGTGTGAAATATAAAATTTTTCAGATAGTTTTTAAAGTCCAATACTATTTTTCAAGTATTACTTAACAAACTAAAAACTTTTTTAAACTTGTACTGCCAAAAACAATACGTCAAAAAATAAAATATAGGTATACCACGTCAGTAAAAATGCCACATTTTCTTTTTCCCGAAGATGTCTTCTAATTTTAATACATTTTCAAGCATACAAATTTAAACACATATTTACAACCTTTAGTTCTCGTTTTTTCACTTACATGCGTTTAATATTATTTTTGCTCTGCCTTCGTTGGTCAAAGTTTCTTGGAAGTTTTTTAATTGATTTGCATTTATTCAAGGGTTTGTTTACAAATATTTTAAATTATTGTTTCTTGCACTAAAGATCACAAAGAAATTATTGATTTTTGAAATTTTTTTCACAATTTATTAAAATTTTTATAAAATCGACAAATTAACTTGTAATGATTAGGCAAACACCGCACGAAAAAAACTACAATTAGAAGTTCATTTAAGTTCACTTTGTTTCTTCTGTTTTTGCTGTTTCGTTTTCCACTCGTTAAATAGTGACAGCTCAGCGATGCCACTGTGAAATTTTTTATCCGATCATAGTTTTTTTTAAGAAATTCCCCAAATCTGCCAAAGCCCGCCATTTTTTTCTAATTAATATATTTATGTGTATTTTTAATAAAAAGTATGTTTTTTTGTAAGGAATTTATATAAAAATTAAACGAAAACATTTTGTTTGTTTATAAACTATACCTTTTGTCTATTGTTCACACACAACATATACATATATCGTCGTCCATTTTCTGACATATTAGTCGTTTATGCATCAAAGTTTTTTTAAGAATATTTTTTATAGATTGGAGTCAACGTCGGACCTATAAATCTTAGTTGGGCTTCCAAAAGAAGATAGACATTTATAAATCAACTAATATGTGGAAGTATCAAAAAATATATGCGGAAGGATGGCACAAAGTAACGAAAAATCTTATCATTCATGCAAAATATAAAAGTAAGAGAGGTTTTAGAAGAATTTTAAAAACTTTTATGGAGATGTGACAAAAATAAAACTAAATTTTTTTCAAATAAATATATATTTATATAAGGCTTATAATAAACTTGAACAAACTAAATACAAATATTCGACCATATGGTCATTCACACATTAGAGTAATTCCGCCAGAACAAAATGACAAAGTGAGGGCAGAAGAGGTGAAGAGTAATTTTTCAACCAGCCTCAACGCCGCACAAGCAGCACAAAACCAATACATACACATTTGAAAAACAACAACAAACGTCAAATGAATAAAAAACCCTAATACCCACACACAAGCTTTATACACGTATACATTTTATGCCAGAACAATTAGTCCACTGTGTTACGAAGAGAACAAAAATTGTTCGCTTAAATCTTCCTCTAATGTGTGATGGGCCTATAACGTTAGAAAAGGCAAACAGTGGCAGCGCTGTAACAGATGTTTTTTTTCTCGTTATTAAAAAGTAGGTAGCATGGTGAAATAATCGTACCAGGTGGTGTTACAAGCACAGCTGATCTACTTTTTTCATGCATAAATCGAGGCTGGGTAGTCAAAGTTGTTTACTTTTACATATCTTTTTTTGACAACAGAGCCAACGAAAACTACAACAAAAACGAAAATTATATTCACCTAATTTTGTTGTTGTAGAATCGACACCACCTGATACTCATAATTGCGCCATGGTAGGTAGCATGGCGCAATAATTTATCAGGTGGTGTTGATTTTACAACAACAAAATTTGGTGAATAAAATTTTCGTTTTTGTTGTAGTTTTCGTTGGCTCTGTTGTCAAAAAATGTATGTAAATGTAAACAACTTTCAGCCATCCCTAAACAAAAGCGGAAAGCGTTTTTTAGCTGTCAAAAGTTCTCATGCCCATACATTTTGTATGGAGCATACCGAAATAACGCGGCGGCAACGCAACGGTAACGCTTTGCAATTGGAAAATCCGATTTTGACAGAGCGTTTTGTAGTGAAGTTAGTCGAAGAAAACAATTGTAAACAAAATAAAAAATAAAAAAACATGAAAAAAAATATATTTGATATTAGAAAATGGAGGTAATTTAATATTTTCAACAAAATATGGATAATATATTTTTTGTTTTATTTTTCCTTTTTATTTTAGAATATAAACGAACAAATTATAGAGCTTGTTCATCAGAATCCATGCTTGGTCGGCAAAAGGGATGGCAAGTACAAAGATGTTTTTATCGTTTTGACATAACGTTGCCGCTCTTGTTTAGGTATGGCATTTCAGCGGTAAAGCTCAGCGGAAAAAAACGTTCCGCTTTCCGCTCTTATTTAGGGATGGCTCTTTGACTACCCAGCCTCGATATATGTATGAAAAAAGTAGATCAGCTGTGCTTGTAACACCACCTGGTACGATTATTTCACCATGGTAGGTAGTAGGTAGCATGGTACAATTGTACCATGGTAGGGAGCACGAAACAAATAACGAGGTAGTCTCGTTGGCCCAGCTAATTTGAGCCAAAATGTAAAAATTAGACATTTTTGTTTTTTTTCATTAGGCATGTACGTGCATACACAGCTATACTCTTCTTTGCATATATTATGTGCAAATGAAACAACCAAAATTATAACACATCGTTTTTTTCTAAGAGCTGTTGGTTGACACTTTGGCTCTAATTTGTAGTTGTTGCAGGGACGAGTATATCTGATTAATTGTGTCATGGTAGGGAGCAATGTGAAGTCCTAAAAGGTGATATCAACCATGGTGGAATAAGAAAGTGGGAACGTCCCTAAAACAACAACTTCCTGTAAAATTTCAGCATGTAAGTTTTTCTATGTACGCCATCTGACATTAGGAGCTTACCAATAACTTTTTTTAAAGAGTTTGAAAACGATAATAATATGTGTCTTTATACCATTTGCAAATTATCTTATTTTATTTTAATATAATGTACAGCACTGCCAACAACAAATTATATAATGTTAAGAATATTGTGGTACATTACAATAACCTATATTTTTTTGCGTAATATATTTAAATTAAACTGTTAATATAGTATGGACTTCAATCATAAAAAAACTATAAATTTATAAAAGATTAAATACAAAGTCTGTTTTATTAATCTTTTATAGCGCTTGATTTTTGACCAGATTTAATTATTTAAATATTTAACTACCAAATTCAGAACATTTAAAACATTTAAGTTAAAAAGTGCAATAATTATGATAGAAAATAAATCTCAAAAAATAATATTCCACTTTTTTTATAATTTTGTCAAAAGATAAAAGGTTTTTATTTTATGGCATACTATACTTGACATTCCGATGAATTTTTATTTATAGCCCTTGAAAACAATTTTTGTAAATATAGTGGTTAAAAATGTTAAGTGAACCCTAAAAAACTAAAAAACATCAAAATATTCTTCTGGGCTTATTTTCGATAAGCCTCTTCTACTTATAAAATTGTTTTAAATACGTTTATTCCCTTTGTAAATTCTACAATAATTACAGGGTGTCTGCTAGCAAATTTATATTTTTAAATACGATTATTTCAAAAAATAAACGGGCGGAGAAGGGGCGACGTTGGAATTATCGATTGTGCGGATTTGTTAGTGTCACGATGTCGCAGTGGTCGAGTGGGCATCGCGCGTTCGCTGTGGAGACATTTTTCAAGAAAAATGGTTTTTACGTAATTACTCGTCGACAAGTTTGTTCAAAGTGCGGTATTCGGCGAACACGTGATGGACCGAGTTTAAATTTGATTCGGTCATGGGTACGATGATCCCGCGCAACTGCTTCGTCCCAGTCGATCTTCAAGGACTCCCAAAAATATTAAACTGGTTGAAAACAGTTTATGTGCAAATCCGCGACTTTCAATACGGAAAAGAGAAGCCTCACTTGGACTTCTAGGGGCGATTATATACAACATTTTAAAAAGGATATAAAGTTATATTCAAATTATATTCAAATTCAAATCGCTTAAGAACTAAAAAAAGTGGCTTTAATTTTACGCAAATATGTTTCTGAAACCATGTTGGGGCGCTTTCGCACTGATAATCTAATTTTTTGGAGCAACGAGGTTTAACTTAACTTAAATGACCACGTCAACAAGTAAAACTGCCGCCTTGGTTTCCAAAAACCCGAAAACTCCAATTGAGACATTAAAAGTCATTGCATTGCCCCAGGGTAACTATTTGGTGTGCCTTATCCACGCATGAGATAATTGGACCGTTTTATGCGAAAATTCTCGAGGCCAGGCGGCGAATGTCAACGGCGAAAATTATCGACGCGTGAAAACGGAATTCTTTTTGCCAAACCTATGAGCTTATCCATCGTACTCTTTACACACATGGTTTCAGCAGAATGGGGCGACTACACACACAGCCAAAGCTTCGGTAAATATGCTTTGGGAAAATTTTCTCCAAAAACTGATCAGTCGCTTAAAAGACATCCCATGCCTGATCTAGCTCCCAAGGATTTTTTATGGGGCTACCTAAAAGAGAGGGCTTATAATGACAATCCCCAATCTCTTGTGTCTTAAAAGGCAAATATTCATCGAGAAATCAGCTCAATTGAACCAAAATTACTGCAGCTTGGGGCGCAGAACACAAGGCTCCGATTTAAACAGGGTGCTCCACTCGACGGAAGACATATGCATGACATACTCTTAAAAAAAATACTTCATTTCCATTCTATCGCTCAATGCTCTCAATAAAACTTTGTGTCAATTATTATGTTTTTTTATTTAAGTGTGAAAATAAAAATCTGCCACCAGAACCCCTTTACTTTAAATCTCGCTTTTTTTGATTTATATAAAATGAACAAACTCAATACTAATTTAATGCTAAATAAACAAACTTTCCCACTTTATTTTGGTTTTTCTGCATTTCAAAGTAGATTTTTTGATTTGATTTAAAAAAATTTTTTGCTGTTTTCTTTACACACTCTGGCTGGTCCTTCGCTATGGTTTTGCTCATTTTTTCAGCTAAATAAATACTTTGTGAGGTTTGGGTTATTTACATTAAAGTTTTTTATTTATTTTGCTCATCTAAATTCGTTGTTTGATGGCCACCAAGGAATACATAGATTTCATAACATTATTTTAATTATAATGAGTTTGAAAAAAGGAAATTTTTTTTCTTCAATAAAAAAACATTTAATTTTTTAAATTTAAGTAGATGGATTGTGATAAATAAAAAAGGGAACGTGTTACAGTCGGCTATGTCAAACGCTATATGTTTATTCAAAATGTATTAACTAAAAAAATTTTGAAGTCATTTTATTTTAAAGCTTAAAATTAAACTGTATAAGTTTCAGTTTACTGGAAGGCTAACAGACATAACTAAATTGAAAACAATCTGTCTTGGGCTAAAAGGGATCAGTGGTCATTAACCTACTGGTCTGGCTTGAGGCAGGTTGTCCTTGTTGTCGCTGTGTCATGCACATCACCAATAAATGGCACAGCAAAACAAGGTTTTAAGGGTACCAATACCTTATCTGTGTTAAATAGAAATTGGTAGAAATTGTACGGAAGCAGATTTCCGAGGCTGACCAGAGTCCTATCTGGTACCACGGGAATCAGTCGGCCCCATGTGCTTACCAAGTGCATGAACTGATTAAAGGTAAGGTCTCCTCCGGGAGTTCACGTGGTGGCTGTGGTTATTCCCAAGCGGGGCAACTGAAAACGAAAGTTGATATGCTGGGGTCCGTTCTGTGCGGGCCCTAGAGTGACCGCGTAAGCGGTCTTATATTGACTTAAGCGGGTCTACCTAGGCACATAAGCAACTGATGAAGTAGGCTAATAGCTGAAAAGGTGTGAGTGTGGGGAAGTAGGTAAATAGGGAGACTGGCTGCGGCTGGGGACCCTAGGATCTAAAAAAAGATCCCGTCAGAGTAGTAGCAAAGAATAAAGTGGCCGGCATTGGCATGTTGAAGCATGTGCGTGATTCGGTCCTGACTGGCGGTGAGAAGATAATGCAGCGTTGATGAAAGTGGAGTAATTAATTTGTTTAAATCAGAAAAGATCTTTCAAACAGAGCTGGGTGTCGCATTTGTTGGGTGCGACGTGATAATCATAATCTTTCTTGCTTGAGGTTGGGTGCTGCTTCACAAGCGTGTGGAGATGTGTCTTGTCGGTGCGAATCTGTTTCGATTGGAAATGGCAAGGTTAAAACTAGAGACGCAATTTGGGTTTAGATAACCCCACTCCTCAGCAAGGGGTATGTTATAGCTCGAACAGAGTCATGGTAGAGAATTGCAGCCTGGGTGGCCGAAAGGCTATTCTAGGGGTTCTGGTGGACGCTTTGTTTCCCCCAAGTGTTAAGAGAACCGTGAATTATTGCCCGCAGGGTAGGTGTTCACGTAAAACTCTTAACGTAAGTATAAGGTTGAGTGAAACGTCGGACTTTTTATTATATAAAAAACAACAGAGGTAATTTAAAAAGTAAAAAGTCACTCACATTATAGGAATGATATTATTGTTTTTTTATTTTCAATGTAAAAATTTGAGACCAATTTTGATTAAAGGGCCTTTTTTTAATTTAGCTTTTATTTAAAAATTATTTTCGAACCATTTTTAATTTTTAATGATTAAGGCAAATTTTTTCTATCTTAAAAAACGAAAAATTTCTTATTAATATTTTCCTGTTTTTTGGGCAAGATTTTTTATTTCTGAAATTGGGTGATTTTCAATAGGACCATTTCTCAAGGAGCCAAAATATTTTCTTTTGTATTTTAGAGTTTTCCAATCGTATTTCAGAGCTTTTTAATATCTCAAATGGAAAATTCTTAAATACAATTGAAAAATTCTAAAACAGAAGCTAAAAATTCTAAAGTAAAATTTCAAAAGTCGAAATTAAATAAGAAACTCCTAAACTCCTAGACATTGTGACGGGTAATGAAAATAAATATTTTTATTTTAATTTATACAAAGAAAAATTTTATTTTAATATTATAAATAAAAACCAAACTAATTATAAAAACTATTAAATATATTTTAAGCATTTTTATGAGCTGCAAGAAACTTACGACAGGCTTCCAAACTATGACGACTCAGATAGTTTTCTTGACTAAAAGCTTTTGTGCACTGGGGGCACTGATAGCTCCAATTGTGATGGCCTTTAGTACGCTGATGGGCTCTTAAATTTGATCTAAAATTAAAATAAATAATATATAAAATATATATTTTTTTAATTCAAAATTAATTGGAAAATTATTTGTTTATAGGGCCGATGTATATAATGATTTTATTCATTTTAAGTTTCTAGGCGAGGTGTGTAAAAAAGTAGGCTCTTCATTACCCTAACAAACAAACAAAATAAGTTTAATGCCTAAAAAATATCATTATGTAAATTGGCCCATACTTCAATAATTCAACTTAAAAAAATTTATTTAATTGAGTTATTATTTTTAGAACCTTTAGAAATGGAAATTTAAACAGGGACTGTAAATAATAATTATTTTCAAAGTTACAATGTAAGAAATCGTGTTTAAAAGGAAACATGGGAAAGTGAAGTGCACCACCTTGATGACACAAAGCTAGAGTTTTTAATAAAGTGCTTTTTAACATTTTAATTTAAGTCTTTTCTAAAAAATAATAATTAATTTCTTTTTTTGTCAATAACTTTTTTTTTTATTTTGCAGAAATAATTGTTATATTTTTAATGAATAAAAAAATCCAAAAAACTATTATCGTATTAAATTAAAAAAAAAAAAAAATGAAAAATAATATTTTTTTCGCTGAAAAAAATTAGTTGTTTTTTTTTGCATAACTATTGCGATCACTGAACTAAACAGCCTTACAATATAAGCATACTTTTGCGCCTAAAACAGCTAAGTAAACAGACTTAAAACAGAGAAATCTAAAATAAAATTTTAAAACTAATTTGTAAATTTATTTGGTTCCAAAATTTTTTAAAAAATAAGATATTCAATCAATAAACAATCCACAAAACATTTAAAAACCTAAAAAAATATTTAAGCTTAAAAGATATTTTGGTTTAAAAAAAATTAAATAAGAAGTTTTTAAGATAAGAATAATTTAAATTCACAAAAAAAAATTATTATTAATATTTATTTTGGAATATATTTCAAAATAAATATTAAAAAAAATCTTTTCTATTAAAATTTCCACTATTTCTACTTCCATGGTCAAATAGTTTTTTTTTATAGGAAATTAAATTTAAAAATTTTTATTTTAAATAAAATTAAAAATTTTTGTAATCATATAGCAAACTCTAAAATACATATGTAAGTATATGAAATTCTAAAATACAATAAAAAAATTCTGAAATTGATTTAGAAATTTCTGAAATTAAGTAAGAGATTTCTAAAATTTAAATATTATTTCTGAAATAGAACCATAAATTATAAAATGATTTAGAAAATTCTAAAATTTAATTAGAAAGTTATTAAATACAATTGGAAATGGTGTTCATAAAATGTTCGCTTTTTTAATGGAGCAATTTTATACAATTTCCAATTGTTTTTCACATGTTTCCTATTGTATTTTAATTAGGATATTTAGATAAAATTTTAGAAATGTTTAATTTACCTTAAGCAGTTTTTAATTAAATTTGAGAACTTTATAATTTTATTTAAGCAGTTTTTGATTCTAATTCAATTCAAGGCTGATTCAACCAGGTTATATTAAGAACCCAGCTGATTAAAATCAATTTGACATTTATACGAAATAAAAATTAATTTTATATGGAAGTTTTAATTTTTCTGACATTCTACCGTTCAAACACAAAAAGGAAATGCAGAGGGCGAATTTTTTCAATTCGCCTTGAGTTTACCTTGTTGAATGTGCCTTGATTCAATTTTAGAAATTTCTTGTTATAATTAAAAATTTTTGAATTTTATTTTAAAATTTTCCATTTACATTTTAGAATTTTTTAATTGTGTTTCTGAATTTTCGAATTGAGTTTTGGAATTTTTTATTTGAAATAAAATAAAATAGGTTTGAAATGCAAGTAGAAAATTCTGAATTACAAATAGAAAATTCTAAAAAAAAATAAAAAATTCTGAAATGTAAAAAACAACATTTAAAAAATTCAATAAAAAAAATTCTGAAATTGAATTAGAAGTTTCTGAAATTAAGTTAGAAATTTCTAAAATTGAAACTTAATTATAAATTTCTGAAATGGAATGGAAAGTTTTTAAACACCATTGGAAATGGTGTAATTATTCCTTAGTAAATTATTAAAATAAAAAAATGATTTTCAAATACCTGTCTGCAAATTTCTTCTGACACGTTTGTGTGGGACAGACAAATGGTTTCTCTCCAGTGTGTAGACGCATATGACCATGCAATACCCAAGGGCGATCAAATTTCTTATGGCACTGATCGCATTCGTAATTTTTCTCCAAATGTTTATTGCGGCGTCGTTTATTTAATTCGGGTAAAACGAATTTAAAATCTGTGGTGTCATGGGTGGTTGTGGTGTTGGTGGTAACAGATGATAGCGGAACATGAGTTGTGGCAGTAGAGGTTGCAGTTAAAACTACTGGTTGTGGCAGTGTTAAGGGATATGTTGTATATCGATTAGATATGTTGGAATATTCTGGAAAAGAATTTGTAACAGCCATGTTACTGTTTAAAGGCAATTTTATTTCGCCGACTTGCGACTCTTTAGTATTGGTTTCATTCTTAGCATGAGCTTGGGTGCCTGTACTGGGCTGCTCTTCAATTTCCTCCTCCACTGTTTTCCAATAGACATGACTGAAAGTACCTTTAGAATTTCCTTGCGTATGACGTTCCATTAGAGGCACATCCAGAATCATTTCTAATTCTTGTCGGGTAGTCATGGGTATTAAATCACTGTCATACCTTTGAAATTTGTACAAAAAGAAAAACGTTTAGATTTTCTTACTTCCTTCGTTTTTGTAAACAAACTTCTTTTTTTGTTTAACTTACCAATCTGAGGATGGCAAAAGCTTTTTTTCTCTTATTTTGTTTTTAATTTTCTTTTTATCTGCCATTGGTTTTGGTGTAGCAATGTAGTAGGTTCGTTTCAAACGTGGCAGTTTGGTTATTTTTGGAAAAATTGCAATGCGACGAAAAACATCTGAGGTAAATCACAAAGGGTCACAAAAACTTGTTATTTCATCAACTTTGCCAAAGAAAACAAAATTAACATTTCAACTTACCATCCAATGCTTCATTTGCCCGTATTTTTGCATAATTATAACGTTGAGAGAATATACTGCGCACCATTGCAATATGTTTTTTTTTCAAAGGTGTTTTTATTTTTTTGAAATTTATCAAATTATTTATTAAATGAAAAACTTGTTAAACTACTGTCTGTCTTTGCGCTATTTTTTTATTTTATATTAAAAAAATTTACAGTCCCAAAATTTCAAAGCCTTCTTTGTTTAAAAAAATTGTTTGCAGCTTGCCAAAAATGTTAAGAACGCAACTTAATTATTTAAAAAATTTTTAAATGCTAACAGACATTTAAATATAAATATCTAATTATGCTGGAAAAGATAATTTTCTAAATGCTTTTTATATCTTCTTCAAATTAAAAGTATTTTATTACCTGACATTGAAAAAGGTCTTAAATTAAAATATTTATTGCACGTTTTATAAAATTCTTAGCCTTGTTAGTTAAAAAAAAAGTTTTATTAGAGAAGCTCAATAGGGCGAACTAATAAAAAATTTGTTTTAAAAGTCAAATTTGGCCCCACAAAAGAGGGGGTTTTACCAAACTAACAAATTCGTTTCTTTTTTTCCATTGCTGTCCTATGGAGCTCTTTTTTATTTCATTGAGTTTTCTATTTGTTCTTAAACAATATAAAAAAATATTATTGGCCCTTTTGAAAATATTTCCGCAAAGTAGCCTTGATACTTCTAGAACCATCATAACCTAAAATTAATTGACGTACGACCTCAACTGGGATAATAGTCGTTAATTTAATAGCTTAAAACTTGTGATTCTAAAAAAATCAAAAAGTACCGAAAATGTGAAAAAGTACTTTTTGTTCACTTTGCCGACTTTGGGCCTTAATCTGCGTCAATAGCCTTTTTTTATTGTTCTAGAGTCAAAAATTTAAAATAAGGCGAAAAGTACCTAAAAGATGAAAAAATATTTTTTATCTAATAAGTAGACCTCAGGCTCTAATGGTGAATCATTTTCGCATTTCAAAGCTCAAACCCTAAGAAAGTACCACAGTAAAACATTTACCCTAAGTTGAACAGAATTAAAAGTACCAAAAACGTGTAAGCGTAATCTCGATTATAGTTTTATCTTTATTCATCTTAAGGTAACAAAAAGTACCAAAATATAATGCAGACCCTTTTCTGCCCCTATGGCCCAGAGCTTTATTAAAAATAAGAAAAAATATTCTCTGATAGTTTTGAGAGCAGTCGATTGTAATTTCAATTCTGCTTTTATCTTGGTTGGTTTAAAGATTACAAAAAGTATCAAAAAAGTACCAAAATATAATGCGTACCCTTCTTCTGCCCCTTGGGTCTAAAAACTTTTTTAAGAGGATCAAAAAATCCAGTTTTTGCCCAAAATTGGTAGTGATCACTGATTTTTGCCCTTTTTCTTCCCAATGATATGGTTAGGTTAGGTTAGGTTAGGTTAGGTTAGGTTAGGTTAGGTAGAACAGGCAGCCGTTGAAGGAAAGGATACAGCTCACTTGGGTCCGCTTAGTTCGGTCCCTTTGTGTTACCTGGAGAGGTTGAGATAGAAGGAAAGAAGAAATTAAGAGAAGGATGAGAAAGAAAGAAAAACCAGAAAATGAAAATGAAGCAAACTTACCAGGGTCTCTGGCGGAAATCGAATCCACAACCCCCAGACTGGTAGACTCGTGCACTTACCACTGACCTCCCGGGGCACCCTTCCAAATGATATAGTTCCCGAGAAAAACGCATTTAAAGTGTTTACATGAAAATTCTCAAAAAGTCATTGTGTGTTTTATCTTATAAAAACAATGCAATAGCAACATGTGTTTTTGTTGTCCCTTTTGTTGAATTATGCTGTCTTTGCTATAGTTTTTGACAAACTTTTTGTTGGCACTAGTGTTGCGTGCGTGTAAACCCCGATTAGTGGTCGATCCACAGAGACACTCTTGGCTAACATTGATCATAAATAACCTAGCTTTAGTAGAGTGGGACATATCAATGTACAGCAAGTGCTAAACTTACATTCCTCAGATCACAATTTGGTCAACAAACAAAGGCTTGAATATTACGGTACCCTGAATATTGTCTGGTACCCTTAAAAGTACTAGTTTACAGAAAGTACTAGTTAACAGGTTTTCAAGTGCCAAATCTAGGACAATATTGTAATGCAACATAGAATGAACGAGCCAAAAATCAGGCGCATAAGGCGTGAAAAATCAGGCAACTTCCATGAGTGCTCTGAAGCAACAAAGGCCAAGTTAAAAAAGTGCAAAAAAGTGTCTAAAGAGAAAAAATTACGAGATTGTTTTTGGGTTACCCGGGTAGGAGGGACATTCAGAAAATGAAAAAGTTAGTTGGGTTAAGTAAGATAATGAGTAGGATACGTTACTTCATATGTCATCATATGTCATATGCAATTATAAGTTAATTTTTTTCTTGAAAAGATAACCCTCTCTAACTTCATTTATTAGCAAAACATAAATCAAATGTTTTTTAAACAATAAGAAAAGAAATAAAAATACCTCCACACCTTAGTACTGAATGCAACATAAATTTTGATTGAAATGTGTTGACAATTCATTTAAACTTTTTCCGCAATATATTTTCCAGGTGTTATTTTCTTTTGTTTCTGCTGACATCGCCAATTCATTATATTAGTTTTCCAAACAGATTTTAAACACCAAAAGTGATGATTGAACTCAAAACACCTCACCGAGATGCCAGCAAAAAAATAGCTGCAGTACAATGCAAGGCCAATCAAGTCAACACATTGACACAATAGTTCTTCATAAATAAATAAATAGAAATGTGTTGAGGATACTAAGCCAACAGAGAGCTGAAAGTATTAATTCATTTAACAGCGCTAATTTTCTATTTTCATTAAATACATACATATTTTTATATATTTTTTATGTTTGGGTTTTTGTAAATACAAATTGAATATTTTGATTGTTTTTAGACAAATTTCATTTTTTTTTTTTGGTTGATGTTATCTTTTGCTTTTTTTCAAGGAATAAATACTTTGACTCTCTTTTTGCTCTCGCCCTACCTTTACTTTTCAATTAAATCGAATTTTATCTTTTTCGAGGTTGTGGATTCTATCTGGTTGTTTTATGCCTTTACGCCCCTTAAAATGCTAGTTGTAAACTAAAGTAGAAATGAACACCAAGGTATTGAATGAAATCTAATAATCTTTTATACGATGTAAAATGCAACATCACGTTTCATTGCAGTAGTTTACAAAACAAAAGGTAAACAAAGCAGACAAAAAACAGAAGGAGAGACTAACACAAGCACACACACATACAAATAGGATTAAAGCTGTTTTCTGTTGACACTTTTGTTTATGTTTTTTTTGTAGTTGTAAAGCAAAGAGATGTATTGTTTTACAAACGTAGTTAAAGAGAGACAAAAATAAAAAAAAAAATATAAAAATTATTTGATAAATTTTTTGTTTAAAAGACTTAAATGGAAAAAGTATAAAAACAAGTGTGAATAGCATGTAAATGTTGTTGTTTTGGTTTTGTTGATTCTTATAAAAGTGATGATTTGTAATATTGTTGTTGTTTTTACTCTGTGTTATTATTGTTTTGGCATGCTGGTGGTATTATTGTTGGTTAGTTTGTGTAAACAACAGGATAACATGTACTTATAAGTTATTAGAACTCAATACAGTGCTTATGAAGGCACAAACAGAAATAGTAATGGCCACGTAAATTTAAGTTTATGTGTATATATTTACATATGTATGTATGCACTTTAAAAATTTTAATAGAAAAGGTCTCGTGTCAGCTTTGAAACCGATAGCTAGAAGGAGCTGGGCCTGAAATCTTACTTTCCTTGTGATGAAAAGGAATATTAAATAAAGAAGGTTCGTACTACTTTAAAGTTTAATCGAAGATTTAATTTAAAATTTGTTGGAATCTCTTATCAGATATGTTTAAAGAATAAATAGGGGCTTATGGAAAGTACTACTTAAGCAATTGTTGGGAAGCTACCACTTCTCTTGTTTATGTTGAAAAAAAAAATTCCCCAATTGAGCTTGTCGTCTTCAAAGTACTCCTGACAAGTTTTGTGGCAGCAGTGTCCACATTTAACGGTATAAGCAGGGATATATGAGTTGAAAAAAACCAAATCGATATTGATGATTTTAAAAAACAATCTTTCTAGAAAAATATTTAAGATGGTTTGTCACCAAAACGCATTTCGTAAAATTTGACTTAATTTTGAAAAGCCTTACTTCAGCAGATGGACATGACTACATCGAGTTTCGTAGCTTAGAACTGATATTTATCCTTTTTACTATATGAAGGGAATAATAATACAACGAATATGATTAAATTTTTAAAGTAAAATATCTTCCAATATTTCTGTCGGACATAAAGTAAAAACCTTTCTACACGCCCGTATTGATATACAAATGCCTTTTGAGCGATGTAAGCCAGGAGTGCCTCTGGGGACCGAACACTAATCGGGTTTTACATGTACACAACAGAGTACCAACAAAAAACCACAACAAATGAGCAAAACAAAAAAAGGGAACAACAACAAAGGTTGATTATGCACTATTTTTTTTTAACTGAAACACACGGTGAAAAGCAAAAATGAATTCTCATAAATCATCCTCTCTTATTGGGCCGAAAAATAGACTTACAGGAACACTAATATATCTTTAAATGTGCAACACAAACTAACACAAGCATAAAAATACCTTAAATAAACAGATCAATTGCGACTCAAAATATTCATACACCCATATATGCATACGCAAATATATACAGGGTGTCTGGTGGCAAATTTATATTTTTTAAATACAATTATTTGAAAAAGTAATAAACGGTGTGAAGAAGGGGGCGAGGCGCCGTTGGAATTATCAATTCTGTAAATTTTTTATTCACTATGTCGCAGTGGTCGGTGAGCATCAAGTGTTCACTGTGGAGACATTTTTTAAGAGTAATGATTCTTAAGTAATTGCTCGTCGACAATTTTGTTTAAAGTTAGTTATTCGTCGAATCCATCATGTATTCAATCAAGTGTAAGTTTAATTCGTTTGTGGATGCAGAAATTGTGCACAACTGCTTCGCCAAGAATGTCCCATGACCACGGCTCAGTCGGTTTTCAAGGACTCCCGAAAACATTAAACTGGTTGCAATCAGTTTACGCAAAAATCCCCGATTTTCAATACGGAAAATAGCAGCTTCATTAGGACTTCCAAGAGTGAAAGTTCGTAAAGTTTTGAAAAAGGATCTGAAGTTCTATCCTTTAAAATGCCAAACGTTTAAAAACTGATAAAATATGATTTAAATTTAAGCAAAAATTTTTGTGAAACGATGCTGGATCGTTTTTGCACTTAAGATCCCATATTTTTGGGTGAAGAGGCTCATTTTTACTTCAACGGCCACGTCAAAAAGCAAAACTGCGGTTACTCGTCTCCAAGAACTTAAAACCCTATATTGAAACATCAAAAATCATTTCATTGCCCCAGGGTAACTGTTTGATGAATTTGCTTCAGAAAATTTCTCCCAAAATTTGATCAGTAGTTTTGGGGACATCCTATGTTCATTGAGGTTTCCTAATCTAACTTCCATAAATTTTTTTTCTAAAGCTACCTCAAAGACAAGGTTTATAATGACAATCCTTAATCTCTTGCGGCTTTAAAGAAAAAAAATTCGTCGAGAAATCAGCTCACTTGAACCAAGTTTACTGCAGCGTTTGGCGCAGAACACAAGGCTCGATCAGTGTGCTTAACTCCACGGAAGACACACTCCTAAAAAAAGAAAATCCGCATTCCATTCGATCGTTTAATGCTTTTAATGAAACTTTGTTTCAATTTTTACGTTTCTAGTTAAAGTTTGAAAATATAAATCTGCCGCCAGGCACCCTGTATACATACACATAAATATATAAACACTTGTAGCATCAATTGCCTGTTGTACTTTAAAAAAAACGTAGATGTTATAAACCAATGTTAGTCAAGACTGTCTGTGGCGACCGAACACGATCCAGGTTTCACACAAAACAGGTACCCACAAAAGTGATAACAAGAAGAGCTCTAAAAAAACAATAATGACGACAATACAGGGTGATACTTTATTGAGATTTTAGATTATTCGCACAGTGAAAAAGCACCAATACATTCTTAAAAATCATTTTCTCTTGTTGGACACCGCTGTTATAAACTAATGTTCCGTTTTGTGGTTGGTGCTATTGTTTTTCTCTATACAATTCTTTCCGTTTCCTGTTGCATGTTGGCAAACACGTCTTTGTGCATATGTATGGGCTTAAGGGTTTTACCATTTAATCTACTTTTGGTGAACCAATTTTACTGGACATTTCATTTTAAATATGTAGGTGCATGATTCAATAGTCCAGCATTATATTTTATGGCCTTTTTTTCAGAGCCTTATAAGTGTTTAAGAATGCTCTGTTTTTTTTGCTGTTGTTGTCGTTGATAAATAATTTGAAGTTATGAATGTATGCATGAACAAATGAAAAATATTGATTGTAATCTTTAGTGGGATTAAAGTGTTTATTAAAATGGTCCATATGTAAGTGAAGTTACTTATCGTTAAAACTTTTAAGCGGAGGCGTTTATGTTTTATTCTTTTTTAATTTTTTGGTAAAATTGATTTAAATTAAGAAATGTAATTGTTTATTTTGTGAAATTTTTGACATATGTTTTTTTTCACATATACATAGAAAGATTTAAATCAGTTCGGCTTTATTCATAAAAATGATTTTATATGTATAAAGGACTATTTAACATTTTTAAATAAAATATTTTAACAAATTAAATTTTATGACGGAAACCAAGTTCTGTATTTATATTTTAAATAAATAATTTTATTAGGCTTCCTAGAACAAAGTATTTCATTGACATATTTGACAAAAACCAGGGACGAATATTATTTTCAACTTAAGCAGGCTTTTAAAGCCTGATAATGACAGACAATATTTTGCTGGGTAAGATATTCAAATGAGTCTAAAACTTGTATGAAGGAAAATACTATAAAAACGTTTTCGATAGTCCAGATCGTAGACACGTGTTTGAGGTCATTTCTGGATTTGACATACCCGCAAAGCTGATTAGATAGATAGAGATGTAACGGATACAAAGTTATGAATTTAGATCTGAAGATGTTGCAAATCCGATTACTACTAAACAAGGTAACAGGCGGCCCAATGACCTTTTTAATCTATCATTAGCAAAGATCGTGCGAGAAGCAGCACTAAACGGTAAGTACACAATTTTTACATCATGGGGCGAATATTGCGAGGCATCACAGCTGCGTTTGCTAATGTAGAAAAAGAATCGGAAAAAATGGGTTTAGCAGTAAATTAACAAAATTCCAAAATTTTTTTCAATTAACTCATTAATAAAAAAATTTTTAAATAAACATTTAATTGTTTCAATTAAAGTTTTAATTGTTTGCAAAATCTTCAAAAAAGCTGAAATTTTGCCTAAAGCATTTTTTGTTTTTTCTTTGCTTGTGCAAAGTTCACCTTACGTTCACTTGCTGAGGTTGCATTTTTGAATGTGGAGGTAAATAAATAAAACTAAGTTTAACAATTTAAAAAATAGAATGCCTTGTTGGTTGAGTGGATAGAGCGTAGCCTTGCAATCAAATGGCCCATGGTTCGAGTCGTTGTTTAGACTTGTAATGTATACTTAAATGTAAATTAAATAAATATGTAAATTAATAAAATAATACATTCATAAATAATTTAATTATATATATATAAAAAAATAGAAAAAAATATAAAAAAATAAAAAACCAAAAAAAGTTTGTACTTTTTGTATTTTATTTTAGATTTGTTTGTGCTTTGACTAAATCGATTAATTAAATTATTTAATTGAATATGCGAATTTTTTAAAAGGTTGTAATTTTTTTAATAAAATTAACAAATTTTTTAATTGAAAATTATTTTAATTTTTTCTGTGTAAGGCAAGAAAAAATTGATTAAAATAGAATCCACAAGATTAAGACAATCTGTAAACGTTGGTAAATTTAACTTTAAGGTCGTAAATAAATTTGTGTACTTTGGAACTACCATAAGCAAGACAAACGATATCAGTTTGGAAACAAGGCGAAGAAATATACTTGCTAACAGATGTTATTTTGGGATAAATAAACAGTTTAGAAATAAGGCCTTTTCTCGTCGGACAAAGGTCACACCATGCAAACAATTTTACTTAAAACAGCCCAAAATGGGGAAAATCACCTTTTATTTATTAAAAAAAAATCAATGAATTAACGTCTAAAAGACAACGAAAAAGATCGAAATATAAATAAATTCGTTCGTATATAATTTTTATTTAATTCTTAAGAGCCTAAAGTGATCATATTTTGAATAATGGGATATTTTTATCTGTACGTTTTGATAAAAATGCCACACCCGTCACATTTTATAAGATTTTTTACAGGGTACACTAAAATAGGTAATATCAAGGCGAATTCAAAAATTTCACCGTATTTATTTGAGTTTTGTGTTTGAGAAAGTGAATGTCAAAAAAATGTTAATATTCAAACAAAATTAATAAATCTAACAATCACTTTCACAAAATTTTCAAGACGAATTCATAATCAGCTGGGTTCTTAACAGTACCTGTATTACTGTACCCTGATTTTTCATTAAGAAAAAATGTTTTTTTTGTGGAAATAATTAATCAATTTTTTCTAATTTTTTAAAATTTTTAATATTAATTTTTCAAAATTTAGGTCTTTTCTTTATATATTTTTTTATAAATTTTTCAATATTTCACCACTCCGTTGTGTGGCATCAGAAAGTTTTATTTAAGATTAATATTCGCTCCAGCACAAGTGCAATCTAAATTTTCCTCACAAACATTGTTGTAAATTTTACTTACACCTTACCTCCGTCCCCTAACAGGGTTGCCATACAAAGGTAAACTTTTTTTATTTTGTTGTAAATCGCTCCCACAGCCTCCAGGGTGCTCATACAAAGGTCAAAACATTCCAAACATTTTTGTGAAACATATTTGCCCCCTATGTTCGGCTCCCAACAGGGTTGCCATACAAAATTTGAAAAAATTAAAAATTAGGGTAAAAGCCTCTACAACTTTCCCAGAGTCGGCCTTAAAATGTATCACATGCCCCCATAAGTTTTCCCTCTCAAACAAATCCCTGGAACATACCTACCCCCTATCACTATCACCTAAGGGGGTTGCCATACAAAATTTACAAAAATTATGTAAAAACTCCTATAAAGTGTAAAACCAACCCCCATTAATTTTCTCTCCCTACCATATTCCTTGGACATACTTACCCCCTATATCCACCGCCTAAGGAGAATCCCATACAAAGTTTGGTAATTTGTAATAAATCCCTCCTACAGCATCCAGGGTGCTCGTAGATAGATCAAATGTAGGACTGACCCCAACTCATTTTTCCTTGCACATATTCCCTAGAACTAACTTACCTCCTATCACCACCCCCCAAGGGAATTACTATACCAAATTTAAAAAAATTTGGGTAAAATCCCCTACACGTTTTGAAGGGTATATAAGATTCGGCACAACCTAATATAACGCTCTTACTTGTTTATTTTAATATTTCAGTAATTACATTACAATTTTCCGCATAGATGACCTTTTTCACACAATAAACAAACTCCACATATTTTATAAATAAAAATAAATGTTTAAAATTAATAATTTTCTCGCACTTAAAACCATAAACATTATTATTTATGTTTGTAATTAAAACCATATCATCTAACTAAATTATAAAATGTGGCATAATTAAATAGAATAAAAAAAAACAAATAATAGCAATAACGGCAGTAAAATCAATTAAACAATTTTCTATTTCCAGTGCAAATGATAATTGATTAAACAGACGAAGAGTAGACATTCAAATGCACAAATAAGCGGCTATTGAAATACAAATCCAGGGTTGCCAGAAGCTTTGAGAATGAAATTATCACATAAGAAAAAAATCATCAAATCATAATTTTGATAAGAAATCATCAAAAATATGATAAAATCATTATTCTGGTAACACTGTACAAATCAGCTAAATATGTGCAAAATATGTAACTGAACAGAAATTTGTAAAATAAATTGAAATAAATGTTGTTGTTCTGCAAACTAATTTTCAAAATGTTCTGATTAAATTTGTTTAAATGTAATTATTTTTTAGCGGTTACAGTTGAAGCACATGTTAAGCAAGTGTTAAAATATTTTTAGAAAAATTTGAAAGTTAAAAAGAAAACTAAAGAAATGTTTGAATTTATAAAATGTAAAAAACAACCCCTCATACACACCTAAGCAAGAGAAAACAATGGAGATCCTTAACTATTAAAGTAAACGGTAAATGGTCATACTAACGCTTACTTATGTCAAATATTTATAATAAAACAATGAATGTTATTTGTTTTTTTTTTACCTTAAAGTATAATAAACACAAGTACTGACGTATACGTCCATAAGTCCATACTAACACATTCGCATACACATAAATTGGCAAATATTGTCACACATTTGCATTATGTGACCATTACTACCAACATTTCAACATGTTTAAAGAAAAATATTTATTTAATTTGAAACTCATATTTATATTGACATGAACTTGTCACATCATAACTATTTGAATGCCACACTTGTCGTTACATAAATTATATTTGACATTATAAAATGTCTAATTTTGGGATGTGTTGCATTACTATTATTGTAGGAAAAATATTTTTTTTAATTAAGTTTTTAAAGAAGACAAAAAAACAAAGCAAAACAGATAATTTCGGTCAGTCTAGTCCGACATTAGCATACCCTACACAACATTTGTATTGGGGCTATATATTGGATGACCATATATTTCTGGTTCGATATTAGTACGCTTTTTAGTTTTTATAGTCCAGGAACCACCTTCAATTAGAGCGATCAAACTAATTTTTATTAAAAATTAAGTAATTCCGATACTACACAGAAAAAAATTAAAATAATTTTCAATTAAAAATTTGTTAATTTGATTATAAAAATGTTTAGATTACAACCTATCAAGAAATTCGCATATTCAATTAAATAATTTAATTAAAAAATTTCAATTAAAAAATTAATTAATCGATTTAATCAAAAAATAAAAACTTTTTTTGGTTTTTTATTTTTTTATATTATTTTTTATTTATTTATGTTTTTATAATTTAATTTATGAATGTATTATGTATATTTTACATTTAAGGCGTACGCTCTATCCACTCAGCCAACAAGGCATTCTATTTTTTAAAGTGTTAAACTTAGTTTTTATTTATGGCCTATGTAGCCAATGCTCATTAATATATATTTAGTCTTAGAATTTATTTCTGTAGATTAAATAAATAAATAATAATAATTTATTTACCTCCACATTCAAAAATGCAACCTCAGCAAGTGAATGTAAGGGGAGCCTTGCACAAGCAAAGAAAAAACAAAAAAAGCTTTAGGAAAAATTGCAGCTTTTTTGAAGAACTTGCAAACAATTAAAACTTTAATTGAAACAGTTAAATGTTTATTTAAAAATTAAATTTTTTTGATTAATGAGTTAATTGAAAAAAATTTCGGAAAAATTTTTTCTGTGTAGTCGAGTGTAATGCATTTTCGAAATCAGCTACGATTTCTCGTCTGCTCTCTTCCTATTTGGTACTACTGTAAGTTGAATGTTGATTTGCTCGATTAAGGCATACTTAAATTAGAATTTGAATGCTGGAAATATATTACAGTTCTATATTGTTTAGACCGAACTTAATCCACTTACAACTCTATGTTCTCTTATTCTTTTTCTATTTTCATTTATCACTTTTTACTTCTATTATTTATTTTTATTTCATTTTTCATTTATTTCTTTAAAAATGGGTCTTCTCAGGCAATTGCTTTTATCTCGGTCACTTTTTAATCAATACTGCTGAATTTATATAAAAGTTCTCCTGGAGACGTTCCTGTAAGTCTGATATTAAAACCTAAGTTGTAAAATTTGATTTGGCTTTAAGAAGGTTTTTTTAATATAACTTCAGATTGGCATGGCTAAGCAGACTTCCTTGTCTATAGAATGTGGAAGTGTATACACTTTATTGGGTACTAAAAAAATATTAGATCCTTATCACTATCTGAAAAGTATAAGAGGCTGGTCTTAACCTAGGACAAGGAATGCTATCTTGGCCCAATTGGGTTTACCCAGTAGACATTTGCATTTTGTTTGACTCGTAGTTTCGCGCTGCGCACAACACTGAATCGCGTTCGTACATTGGCTGCTAACAGGTTGTGATCAGAGTCTATGTTCCCTTCACCGATCGTTTGCACATTTAAAACGCTTGAAGAGAATTAACGTGATCGGTTTGGTTCCTTGTTAGTCAAATAGGTGATGCCAAAGTTGACTTTTATCTATTGTAATGAATTAATGTGGTCCTACTAATTTTCATACTACGAACTGTAGCAAAAGAGATTAGTTTCCGTTATCGGTTGTATATTTGTACAGATTGAACTTTCAAAATTTCCATTCCACCACGCATGATTATAACGCAGTGATCCTATGCCTCCATTGAAAAAAACGGGAGTCTATGTCTGCATCGACCTTCACATTAGGTATGTTGAAAATCGAAACCATATGGTCATGCGAGACCATTCGTAGACCAGCCTTCTGACTATATTACTCCCTTCACGAGCTTTGATAAGGTTTTTGAAGTTCTAATTCCCTCCAGGGGTGAATAGTGTAGGGGTAACCTTGGAGAATCTTATGACATAAGGATCTTTACGGACGGCTCTAAGTTGGACTGCGGAGTTGGATCCGGTGTCTTCTCAGAAGAGCTGGAAGTAAATGCTTCTTTTTGTCTTCTGGATGAATGTAGTGTATTTCAGACCGAGATATTTGCCATTCGGGAGGCTTGTAAGCTACTACAGGACAGAAATATCCGCGAGAATATTGGTATTTTTGTCGACAGTCGGGCGGCGTTTCTGTCACTCAGATCATACACTTCCACGTCACTATTGGTCAGTCAATATAAAATAGAATTGACTAAGCTAAGGCAGCTGTCTGAACATTACTCTGGTTTGGGTTCCTGCGCATAGGGCTACCATGGTAATGAACGGGCAAATGAGCTAGCTAAAAAAGGATCTGCTCTGAATATCTCCAATGTGAATACAGTCGCAATTCCGTTGCAGACTATTAAGAGCAGCATCTTAAGATTCTTTCTGCGCATTGCTGACGATAGATGGCGGAGGTTGGATACGTATAAGGTCGCCAGGCAAACGTGGCCCTCTTTCGATGTCGGACGTGCTTCGCAATTTATGAACCGGAATCGTGTGGAAATTTGGAAGTTTCTGGCGGTGCTAACGGGTCATTGGATGCTGGGAAGGCATGCAGAACGACTCGGCCTCACGTTCAACGAATTCTTCGCAGCTTCAAGAATAGGAAAGAGGAGGAATTGGTTTTCCATCTTCTCTGCGAATGCCCTGCTCTGGCTGTGAAAAGGCACAATTTCCTGGGCTATCATATACTGGACAGCCTACTGATGTATTTGCAATTGGGCTGAACGACCTGTCGAGATACATCAATGCGACTGGGTGGGTCTAGTACTCCATTTTACTTGGACCACGGTTTAAGGGGACCTATTACCTATCGAGTGTCGTGATGTTGTCAAAACAGGGTCATTTAGACTGTACTTGACAGTTGGCGTGTAGCAAACTACCACGAAAACCAACCAATATTGCCTTATCTGTTCTGGTGATACTACGCTCATTCCATTGCACCTTTTGAACGGCATTAATACTTGATTTAAACGTATCTAGTATTTCTGATAAATGCCCCTGCGTCCGGACATTTTACATGGTGATCTTTAAATCATGGTCATTAAATCGGCTGCAGTTTATTTGCAGTTGTCGTCAAAATTATTGGGAACAGCTTTGCCGCAATAGTTATTTCCAGTGATCCAACTACACTTTGATGTTACGTTTTTTCAAGTTGATGAAAGAACTTGCGGTACACGCTAGTTCGCCTGAAACGGGTGTTGCAGACAGCTATTCAGCTGGTACACCGTGCGGGTATGCGTCCAATTGAGATAAAGGATTACCGCGATTGCTACTGGGCTTCGCCTTGTTTACCTCCTGCACCACCCAGTTCTGCTTCATGGCGGTCTTAATTATGCAAATAAAAAATGTTACCCAAAAACAAAATTTCTTAAATATTAAAGTGTACCATTTACAACAGGTGTTTTTTAATGTTGACCCTTTGATTTCATATTGCTATAAGCGAACCATGGTGTTATGCCGAGTTACCGAAGTATCTTCTTCACTTAACTGTCTGCTTAACACTTGACCGGGGTAAATGTCATAGAATGCAAACATCTGTAAGTAAACATTAGAAGACAATTTCTATTTCAGATGAATTTAAATTCACATTCACAGACACACACTCACCCACACACACAAGCACTTTTAAACACTTCCACTTCCGTCAGACCTTTTTAAGTGTAAACAAGTATTTGATATCTTTATATCCATTTCCTAAATCGAGTATGATTTGTTGCATTTTTTGGCTTTGTGTTTGTATTTAAGTTCTTGTGTTGAAATTTACATTCCGTTATTAACCATTTTACATCTTGGTCGGATTGTAAGAAATTTAGCAGAGGGAATTATAAAACAAAACCAACAACAAACTACTAACATTTTGAATGCAATAGAAACGCGGGCACGCACTTTACTTGTTTATCTAGTGGAATAGAACTATTTAATCCCTGACAATTGCTTTGTTTATTTGTTTAGTTGTTTTCTAAGCCAAATGAATGAGAAACTGAATTGGTGTTTGGAGGCAAAAAAAACAACAACTTGCTTATTTGATTCTTTAGCTAATATTCATTACGATTTTAGTGGGGAATTCTCAAAATATTTGAGATATTTTTCTTTTGTTTTTGCACTTAAATTTGCATTTTTGCTATTGTTTGTCATGAAGTGTTTGTCTGTGCTCATATTTTGATCTCTTGAGTTGTAAAGTATGCAGTCTGATTGGTATTTTGAAGCTTAAAAGTTAGTTGCCCTTTCTATTTGCTTATTCTTGGTTAAAATTTGTTATTGTTGTTGCGGCTTTTATGGATGGATGTTGGGAAATAGTGCAAGACAGTCAAGTTAAGGCCGCATAAAAAGGCAAAACATAACATGCTTGTTTTTAAAACAATACCATGCATGTGAACATTTGTATCTCGTTAGCTTTATTTTACCTTTGAGTCTTGCCAGATAATATTAAACAGAAGCAAAGAAGCTTCTTTTTGAGTTTTTACTCCGGTGTTGATTATTTTTTAGAAATGTCAAATTGGGCTTTGCACAAGAATAGGAATTTTTCAAATTTTTTTTGAACGCAAATATTAAATTTATTGGGGAAGTTTTGTAAACACAAAATTAAAATGGGGCTGCAAAGTAAAAGGAAACTAAAAAAAGACGATTTGGAAACATTTCTAGGATTTTTGCATGTTAACTTTTACTTTTTAAAAACATGTATATTTGCAAATATTTTAAATCTAAAACGCGTCAGGTAAACAGCGTCCCCTATTTTTACAGCAACAAGTCAATGTTTCGCAAATTAATAAGACAAAAATGAAGTAAGCGTGATTTTAATGCCGTAAATCCAAAAAAAACATTGAAAGTCAAAAGGCACCCATTTGTCGTTATTGTTTTAACATCAAAACAACATTGAAAATTTGGGAGATTTGGGTTATTTCGATATTGCGAGCCACTTACCAACGTCGGACGGCGTCGGTCTGATTGCCTTTTTCTGCCTGCGTACTGCAAACATATCGTCACGTTAATAAAAATAATAATGACTTCGGAAAATCATTTTAAAACATATTTATAAAAAAAATGTTTTTATGGGTGCTATTTAAAAAAAATTGTTCCTATAGCAGCAGTTTCAATTAGCCTGGCCCTTATAGCGAAAAACCGATCTGTGCCAAATTTTATCAATTTACAGGGTGCCTGATGAAATCTGCTCCCAAAAAATGTAATAATTTTTTTTCTGTGTAACAAGCCTGTTTCATTTTAATTTTATTGAATAGATTAACCGAAAATGGATAATAGGCACAATGAAACAAGAAGTTAGAAGGTGCGCTGCTTTCACGCTCTCGGATCCGTAGTTTCCGTCCAAACAGAATGCAAGCGCATGATTGATGGCATTCCTTCTCCTTCGGATACCGAAAACTATCGCTGCTGTAGCTGCTGGGATACAGTCCGATCCTGGAGTTTTGAAAAGTAGCTTATCTGCTCAAATTGGTGTCGGAAGACAATCACTGCAAGCAATTTTGCATTAAGATTTAAACTGATTCAATTAGCAAGAAAACTGATCACAACATACTTCTTGACTCGCTTGGAATTTAGCAAGATTATTATTAAAATGGCAGCAGAACTCCATTTTTATGTCTGAGGAGGCAAACTTTGATCTAAACGGCAATGCTAACAAACAAAATTGTTGAATATGGAGTAATCCGGACCCACAGAAACTCTATGAAATTAAGGTTCATTGTCGGGCTTTACTTTTTTGAAGAAAACGGTCTTACTGTTACGTCCTATAAAGGCCGTTACTAAAAGATGTTGAAACAGTTTTTCCTTCCGGGATTACGCAGAAAGAGAATCCCTTTCAACTCTGTGTGTTTTAAACAAGATGGGACAACTTATCACATACCTACGACTTTTATAACTGACTTGTGGCCAAAATCTGGCCCCTTATGTCTCCTGACCTTAGTGCACCTGATTTTTTGTAGGTTTATTCCGGCAGAAGGTTTACAAGAAAGAAAACAGAAAAATTTGGATGATTTTAAGCAATTCATTCGAACGATAATTGAGGCAATTCCCGCTATACCCCTCCCGGCAGTAATGAATAATATTTTAAAAAAGTAGTTTGTAGTTTTTGCCGTTTTAAAACTGACAAAAAATATATTTATGTCCTTTTTGGGTACCATTTGTAACGCCACTGGCCCCGATTAAAAAAAAAATAACAAAAGCAGACAGGAAGTACTTATTTAAAATTCTGCGTATCTTTTAAGGGCTACTGACTGAGATTGAGGTAAATGAACTAAATAGAGTTAAATACGTTTTTTCTACTTTTGGTCCGTTTTTTGCAAACTTTTAAATATTTACGGCTGTATTCATAAAAAAGTCTAAATTTAAGTTTTAAATACATTTTAGCTAACAACATTTTAAGCCTAAAAATGCTGTTTTTTAATTTTGTATTCATAAACCGTATTTTAACTAAAGCAATTTTAAGTATTTTTTAAGGCTTATGTTGGCAACGCTATTAATTTTATTTGTCACTTAATTAAGGGTGATGTAAAACAATGGTTATAAGCTCATACATTAATCGCATGCATGCACACTATTTTTTTCGAATTTGAGAAAAATACTGTTTTTATAAAATAAAAAGTGTATGACAACATGTAGATTTAATAAAAAAGAGAACTGTAAAAACAAAATGTTAGGTAAGAGTAAGATTTAAAAGTTTTTTTTATTGAAGGTAAAATAATATTTGAATAACGAGTTTTTTTTTATTTGCTTTGATTTTTTATACATCACTAAAAATAAAAATATTAACATTACTGAAAAAAATTAAGTTGAATTTTGAAAAATGGTAAATATGAATGAAAAATAACTACAAGGCCTAATATTTACTTATAAAACATCCATGTTCTCTCCATATAATGCAAATGTTTTGTTTCCTACAGTTGCAAGTTCAAACAAAGGGCCGTAAGGCCAATAGTTTGTAATAGTTGTCAAAATGAAAATTCAAACATAACAAAAAACAAAAAAAAAAGGTTAGGAAATTTGCTTGAAATGGTTTTGAAATTGGGTAAAACGCAACAAAAATACCAAAAAAGGGTTCGGAAATATGCTTAAAATGGGCTTAAAATAAGGTCGAACCAATTTTAAAATTTGTGTATTTACACAAGGTTTAAAATAAGTTTTTTAGGCTAAAATTTGTTTATGAATACAACTTTATTGAAATTTGCTTAATAAAGGTTTAAAATGCTGTTTAAATTTTTATGAATACAGCCGTTAGTCTAAAAAAATGAAATTAAGGCCTGTAAACATAGATCGAGATCGAACATTTACTAAGTTTACACAAACAATTTTTTCACACTTTTTTGTTGCCAGATGTTAGAAGCAGAATTTTACTTTACTTTTCAAAAGCCGCAAAAGTAGAATTTGTTTTATTTCTTTGTTTCTATTGAAATTTTCCTTATTTTACCAATTCAAGTCATACGGCTGGCACGACCCTATTGATTTTTTTGGATTTATGTTTCTGAAGACTTTTTTAATTTTCCAAAATATGTCGTCTCTCATGCTCATGCTATATCACGCGTGACATGCTTGCTACTTTTTACTTAATTTGCAAAAATATGTTTATTAAAAGGTAAAATTTTTTGAAATCCTCTCCTTAAAGCAATTTGGAGAACTTTTTAAATGTTATATAAATAATTTTCATTAGTAGATACTGTCTCTGTTTTCACTCGTAATTTTATAAACTCAAAAATCTTTTTTTTAAAAACACAGAACGTCTTAAATTCCTTGTCAAAGCTTTTTTTAACTTCTTTGTTAATTATTTCTTTTCCAGCACATCTAACTGAAAACCCCAAAAGATTGTTTTTGTGGCTACTTTGGTAACCATGATGAAGTGTGTAGGATTTCTTTACTTTGTGGCATTCCTTAGCACCTTCTTAACTAAAAAAAAATACAAAATTGAAGATCAAGTCCTTGTGTACTATCGCAGCCATCACCAGTCAAGGATCTCTTGCCATAATGATTGTATCAATTCCTATTACATTCTGATTGCTTTCGAGCCAGAAAAATCTTCATAAATTTGTAAACACTGTTGTCTTTTTTAAGTTGTAAAGGACAACATTCTAAGACACCTGGTTTTTTTGTCAGTTTAGATTCACTTATAGAGACAACATTTGCCAGTTCAAGCGGGCATCCTGCACAAAGAAGAATATATATTCTAAAAATTGGTTCATAAAAACTAGAAAGTAAATACAAAACACTTTGCTCTATATGTTTTTGATAGTTTAAATACGGGCCATTATTAAAAAGCTTGTTACAAACTTTTTTCCATTTAAAAATTAGTTTTCTAGGCTGTGTTTGAAAATAACGATTTTTTTTAAAATCCGGTCTTATAAAATGTCTTTGAGACTAAACAAAGCATTTACTTTATACCTTAAACGCAGCCTAAGAGTATGCTGCAGACAATGTTTAAGCTTTTGATTTTAATTTTAAATTGCGCGTTTAAGTATTTGCTTTTAAGTAAAACATTTGCAAAATAAGTCGCTTAAACTACAACTTAAAAATTAAATTATCTTGGGTTTTGAATTTAAAATTGATTTTCTTCATCGCTTACACAAATTTTTCTTGTTAAATTTTTTGTGGTCTTTTTAAAAAACTTTAAATAAAAATAATCTTATTTAAAAAGGGGCAAATTTTACTTATTGCTTTTTAAAATTGCTCAAAAATCTAAACAAGTTCAAAAAGTATTCCAAGGAAAGTAAAGTGTAAAGAAATAAAAGAGTTTTAACATTTTGCAACAGTGATAAAAGTGAAATAAAAAGCCAAGGAATCAAGGAGAAAACTTTTGATTGTGTTGGAAAATATTGCTTATTAGTGAGCCAAAAAGATCCTTGTATAGGAAAGTGTTAAAAATAGAAAATAATTGTCATATAAATTTTTGCATTATTGTGTTGTGTTAAATAGCCGCCAAACTGGAGCGTATTCCGGAGTATTTACGCGACACTGTCGATTGGTTAATGGGAATTTGGGTTGATGTTTTGAAGTTAACACTTGTAATGCAACTAAAATATCATGCAAAAAATTTAAAAGAAAAAATAAACAAATATGCATAAATTTGAATTTTGTGATAATAATAATAAATTGTAAAAGTAATAAATGGAATCTCCTGCTCTTAAACGACCAACAACAAGATCTCTTAAAAACCATTTACTCTCTCCTGCACTTAAACCGCAAAAAATCGATGATGGGTCTATCACGTTTAAATCACTCTTAAATGAGATGAAGAGTATGGAGGCAAGAATGCAACTACATGTTGAACAACTGTTTAACCGCATAAGTAATGAACTAACTGCAATCGAAACAAAACTCTTAGATAAAATTGAAAGTGAAATAAAACTTATCCAAGAAAGAGCTAATGATATTGAAGATCGCATATCATCGATTGAGAGTGATATGTCTATTGTTGATAAGCTAAAGACTGAAATAGATTGTATGAAGAGTGATATTAAAAGTTTAAAAACAAAATCAAAAGAAAATACAGTACAGGACGTTTCAACAGATGCAGTAATATTCGGTTTGGACTTTGAAATTTCTGAAAACTTAAAAAGTAAATTTAACCAAGTCTGTAGACACATTGATTATCTCTCTCCTCAAATACGCGACATATTTCGAGTGAGGTCCAAAAATTCATCATCGAGAAACAATGTTGTTATAATAAAATTCTACACACCTTTTGATAGAAACCGTACTCTAAAAGCTTTTTCCGACTATCGAAGACAGAATAAATGTAACGTTTCTCTGCGAGCAGCAGGTTTTGAAAGTGATAGGTTTTTTCGTATTTATGAAGGTTTGATACCTGAGAACAGAAAACTTCTTCAGCTAGCTGTTAAGGAAAGGCGCTTGGGAAAATTGTATGGAGCTTTCTCGTATAGAGGCCAGGTGTATGTTCGAACAACTAAAGGTTCCGAAGCTGTACATATTGAAAGTATAACCCAATTTAAGGATTTAATAAATTAAATATAATAAAAAGAAATACATATATATATATATAAACTTAGATTTTAAAATAGTACATAAAATATTTGTCCATATCAAAAGAAAAATATATTTAACATGTTTATCTTTGTCCCCTCATTTAAGACCCTTCCTCATTAAACTCTTACTATTTTTCTTACTTATCAGTATCTACATTTGATTTTTTTTTTCTTTTTTTTTTGGCAAAACTTTTTTCTTTTTATGAGTAATACTAATATATATGGTGGTGCGGCTGAAAATCAATCTGCAGTGTTAAATGTTTTGTGTAGACAAAACTCTGGCCTTCATATTGTGCATTTTAATGCAAGGAGCTTAAATGGGTTGAAACTTGACCATGTTCGACAAATTTTTGAGAACTCAATGGTTGATATTATATGTGTGACTGAAACTTGGTTTGTGAAGAACGTATCTGAAATGCATTATGGGATAAATGGTTACAAAATGTTACATATTTGTCGAGACAATCGAAATGGCGGTGGTGTTGCAATTTACTGTAAGAATTCTTTAAAAACTAGACTCGTTGATGCAACTATAGAATCAAATATCGAATTTGTTAATATTGAAGTATTTGATAATTTTAATAAGATTCTTGTTTGCTGTGTCTACAACCCTAATAGATCATTTAGTGTTGAGCCATTTTTTGATCAACTGAAACGGTATGCCATTACCTATGACTCTTACTTTATATGTGGTGATTTTAACATAAACTTGCTAAATAATGATAGGTCAAGTGTAAATTTTTTAGATTTAGCTAGTTCTGTTGGCTTGGAAATTATAAATCAACAGTTGCCAACTCGGTTTTCTCCCAATAATGCACCAAGCTTACTAGATTTGTTTCTGATTTCTGACACGGACTTACTTCTGTTATACGACCAAATATCTTTTATTTCTGATCATGATTTAGTTTTTTGCTCAGTAAATGTTAATCTTGGTAAGGTTGATGCTTCGCGTGTTATATCCTATAGAGATTTTAATGCAATAAACTATGCAATGCTATATTCCGAACTTTCGCTAGTCGATTGGAGAGAGTGTTGGTATCAACCGAGTGTTGATAGTAAACTTGATACTTTACTTTCAAAGCTTAACTGTATTTTTGAGAGGCATGTTCCGTTGCGTAGTTTTTGTGTAAGAAATAACTCCTGTCCCTGGTATAATCAGGAAGTTAAACAGGCTTTTAAGGAACGTAACAGATTATATAATATTTGGAAACGCAACCCGACATTTTTAAATAGAACCGCCTATAACAGAGCTAGAAATAGAGCTACTTTTTTAGTTAGGCAGGCTAAAAAAAGCTATTTTAAACGGAAACTAGATATAAATATGCCAGCAAAGCAGCTTTGGAAAAATGTAAAAATGCTAGGAGTTCAATCTAGTAATTTTAATACATGTAATTTGGAGCCTGATGACATTAATTCTTTTTTTTGTGAAAGTACTACTGTGTCCAGTAATAATTATAGACTACAGTGTGAAGGCACTACCAACTGCACTTTTGCTTTTTCTGTCATTTCTGAAAGCGATGTTATTAGCGCCATCATGAATGTTCGGTCTAATGCTGTTGGTGAGGATTGCTTACATTTGAAATTTTTAAAGATTGTCCTTCCGTTTATTATAGGATCTCTTACTCATATATTTAATTTTATCATTACAGCATCAGTTTTTCCAAAGCTGTGGAAAATTGCTCGAATAATTCCGATCGCCAAAACTCAAACTGCCTCTTGTCCCAACGATTTCCGGCCGATAAGCATCTTATCCGTTTTATCTAAAGTTTTTGAGGCTCTTATATCCAAACAAATTATTGGTTTTTTGGAAACTAACTCACTTATATCTTGCCTTCAGTCTGGCTTTCGCGCTGCTCATAGCTGCACCACAGCCATGTTAAAGGTTATGGATGATATCAGACCAGAATATGATATTGGCAATCTTACTGTTATGTGTTTTTTAGATTTCTCTAAGGCCTTTGACAAGGTGGACCATTATATATTATGTCTAAAACTTAAACATTATTTTGGTTTTTGTAATAGTGCCTTGAAACTTATGAGAAATTATCTCTCTGGGCGTTTACAGAAAGTGGTAATTGGTGACAGATCTTCAGGGCTACGGGAAGTAACATCTGGTGTTCCGCAGGGATCTGTTCTTGGTCCTCTTTTGTTCAGCATTTTTATTAATGATGTTTTTACTGTTACGAAACATACAAGAATACATGCGTATGCTGATGACATTCAGTTGTACATATCAAGTCGTATTGGTCTTCTTGAAGATATGTGTTATAGGATGAATGAGGACCTGATGTCTGTTGAAAGGTGGGCTAAAGATAATTGTCTTGTACTTAATGCCATAAAATCATTTATCTTACCAGTAAGCAGACATAAATTTGATTTCAGTGAACTGCCACCTATACATCTAAGTGGGACATCACTTAAGTGTGTTGATAAGGTTAAATGTTTAGGGTTCTTCATTAACTCTACTCTAACATGTAGAGATCATATTAACACTGTTGTTCGAAATATTTACTTTACTCTTCGCCACTTAAGAACGTCTTCTGAATTTGTTCCCACTTTAGTTAAAAAGAAGCTTGTTGTTCAGCTTATACTACCACTAATAACGTACTTTGCAGAGGTTTTCAGTAAGATCGATTCGAATTCGCTACATAAGCTACAAGTAGCTTTTAACAACGCAACGCGATATGTTTATGGCATTAGCCGTTTCGATAGTATATCTTCTTGGCGAAAAATGTTACTGGGATGTGATCTAGAAGACTATTTATCTATAAGGAACCTGTTGTTTTTGCATCGACTATTGTATAGAAAAACGCCATCCTATTTGTATGATAAAATTCGTTTTGGTACTTCCACCCGTTGCATGACTCTTCTATCAGCTAGACACTTACACCTTAACACATCCAGATTTTTTTTCATACACGCCATTAAATTATGGAACTCTTTGCCCCCACACATAAAACTAATACAGAAAGAAACCTGTTTTGCTAAGGCTCTTTTCAATCTCTTTTCAGGCAGCTATTGATTTTCATTTACTGCTTCTTATATTTTTTATTTTAAACTTCACTTTATTTTTTCTTTTTTTATTTTTTTTTTCTTGTTTTTGTTTGTTTGTTATTACTATAAAGCATTTTTAAACTTTTAGTAAAATTTTTTTTTCCTTCTCCTAATATTTAGCGATTAAAAAATTTTTCCAAATAACTAACTTGAGGTAAATCTTTAAAAATTATATTCGAATTTTATTATATTAATTTGCTTTTTTTCATATTAACTGTTATATTATTTTCTTAATTTTATTCGATGTATAAGAAAATAAGTCTTGCTCATAATTTTTTTGAACCATAAAAGAATTGTATTCTTAGTGTTCTAATTTTAAATAAATAAATAAATAAATAAATAAATAAATAAAATTTTTTCGTCGGTAGTTTAACCGGAAATACAAATGATATTTTTAGAAAAAGTTTTAATAAAATTATCAATTGCTTTAAATTGATAGTATTCTACTAAATGAAACTACTAAGACTTAAATATATGAAACGAAATCGTTTGAAGTTATCTTAATCTTTTCTTTATATCTGTTTGCAGGAACATAAGGAGTGAGTGAAGAAAATTTATACATACTTTTATTAAGTTAAATAAAAGTTACACTGTTAAATATTAAAACTAAAAAAATGCATTAATCTAGTTAATTATTGAACAAATTCTACAAGCAATAACAAATGGTATTTTGTATTTCTCGTTAATTCATAAGTTTATCGAATTTTTTGTTAAAAAGTTTTGGCTGTGTGTGTAAGTGAATAAGTGTGTGACTCACTTCTTACATGCATGTCTGTAGTTTACAACGCCTTCTATTGGCGAAGAAATTAAAAATTTTTGTTCTTAATAATATGATACGCTGATATGCTGTTAAATAAACAAAATAGGTTTCAAAATAAAACACTCTCTATAAATTAGAGAAGAAAATATTTTGAGCAACGCAACTGCTTGTTACAGGATTAGAGGGTTTTGTAAAGTTCTGTTAAAAATTGAATTCTTAATATCCGCACTTTAGGTAAAAATTTAATCAACAAATAAATATGTTTTGTCTGTATCTATTTCTGTTTCAGTTAAAGAAGTTTATTAAAAAAAACAAAAAGTTTTTTTGTAGAATTTGGTTTGCAAGTGGTTGGATTAAATATAATTTATTGATATTGTTGGAAAGTTGGAAACAACTAAATGTATTATAAAAAAAATTTATAAAGTAATCGATGCCTTAAATTTTACTTAATCTTTTAAATTAACAAGGGCTAAAAATGTTTTCGTCTTTAAAGAGAGTTGTTTTGCTAATTTAATAAAATTTAAATTATTTTAGAAAATTAAAAAATGTTGTTAAAAAAGCTTACCGTGAGTTCAGAATCATAATATTTTTTTTTCTTTACTTTTTGTTAATTTTTATTATTTCCATCTAGAAAAGAATTTTTCACCTTAAATTTTAACTACATGTTGCTGCTAATATTGCAGCACGAACAACAATTTCATTATCTTAAATATATTTTAACTTAGATCCCAGTCTTTAAACATCTATTTCCGGTTTAATGAACGCATTTTATTTTAATCATTTCCTCTTTTTTTGTTGTTGCATAACTAGTGAAATCATAAAATTTTGTACTCCTTTCACGTTTCGTATTATATGTTGATTATACTCTTTGCATTAATACAAAAACAAAAATACTTACGTACTTTTTTGTCTCTTACAGTTGCTGCAATTTAAAAACTCTTACACCTGTGCCACTAGCTGGGTAGATGCATACAGTTGTATTAAATATGGAACCAACTGAAAGTTTTATGTTATAAAAAGGGGTTTTTTTTATAGAATTTTACTTTTAACAGGTTGTACACTGCTGAAGGCATCAACATAAAACTGTTATATAAATTTTACCGTGAAAATGTAAACAGTATTTTTTAAAAATATGATAAAGCCTTTGCCTTCATGTTAGATCCGAAAATGTTAACAAGTACATAAATTCGCATTAGACTTACCTAAAATAAGGCATGAAATATTAAAGCGTATACTTGTTCTTAATTTTGTCTTCTTTAAATTAAATATTACGTATACGTAGGGGCTAGCAATAGCCTCATATTATACAGGGTGCCTGGCGGCAGATTTATATTTTTAAACTTAAATGAAAAACGTAATAATTGATACGAATTTTTATTAAGTGCATCGAACGATAAAATGGAAATGCGCATTTTATTTTGTAAAGAGTATGTCACCCAAATGTCATTCGTCGAGTTAAATACACTGTTTAAAACGGAGCCATGTGTTCTGCGCTACACGCTGCAGTAAACTTGGTTTAATTGGGTTTATTTTTCGACGAATATTTTTCTTTAAAGCCACAAGGGATTAGAGGTTGTCATTATAAACCTTCTCTTTGAGGTAGCCCCATAAATAAAATGTCCCCAGAGGGACTGATCAGGTTTTAGGGGAAATTTTCCCAAAGCAAATCCGTCGAAGCTCTAGCTGTGTGTGTAGTTGTCCCATCCTGTTGAAACCACTTGTGTGAAAAGTACGATGGATGAGCTCGCAGGTTTGGCGTAAGGAATTCCGAAATCATGTGTCAATCATTTTTACCGTTGATATTTGTTGCCTAGCCCGAAGAATGTTCAAAAAAATGGTCCAATTATCTCATGCCTGGATAAGGCACACAAAACAATTACCATTTGGCAATGCAATGGTTTTTGATGTTTCAATCGAAGTTTGCGGGTTCGTGGAGACCAGTAACGATAGTTTTGCTCTTTGACGTGGCCGTTTAAGTGAAAATAAGATTCTTTGTTAAAAAAAAATTGGATTTACAGTGCGAAACCACTTCAACATCATTCCAAAAAAATTTTTGCGTAAATCAAAATTACTTTTTTTTGTTCTTGATCGATTTGGATTTTAAAAGAATGAAGCTTCAGTTAATTTTTTTTTAAATTTCATGAATAAACACTTATGGAAGTCCAAGTGAGGCTGCTCTTTTCCGTATTGAAGGTAGCAGATCTTTTTGTAAACTGCTTCAAATCAGTTCAATGTTTTTGGGAGTCCTTGAAGATCGGCTTAGTCCTGGTCAATCACGTGTTTGCCGAATACCGAATTTTGTCTAAAATTGTCGACGAGCAATTGTGCATGAATCATTACTCTTAGAACATGTCTCCGCAGCGAACGCACGATGATCACTTGGATACTGTGACTGACAAATACGCACAATTGATAATTCCAACGGCACCACCCTCCCTCCGCACAGTTTATTACTTTTTGAAATAATCTTATTTAAAAATAAAAATTTGCTACCAGATACCCTGTAAATTTGATAAGGGCACAATTATAATGCGGTTTAATTTTTAGGGGATTAAGATGTTGACCTAACCCCAATACTAAAACTTTTATTGTGTTTAATACTTGTTTTGGGAATACTGATTCCCTAAATACTGGCATTATGGAATATTGATAAAAAATTTTTTTGATATTTTTTATTTTAAAAAAGAATACAAAAAGTACACGCTTTTACTTATTTCATATCACATGGTATAACTCATTTTGGCCTGAACTCAGGTGAATAAGCAATTTTTAATTTGTTAGAGTTAAGCTTTTCAAAAAAGGCAAAAATTCCAAAAAAGAAAAAATACTATATGTGCACTTAAATAGAAAGTACTTTTTATACCCTTCACATAAGTGATAAGGGTATATATAAGTTTGTCATTCCGTTAGTAATATCATTATTATCCGTTTGGGACCCCATAAGGTATATATATTCTGGATCCTTATAGATGGAGAAGCCGAATTAGCGATGTCCGTCTGTCCGTGTTATGGTTGAAATTTCTGAAGACTCCCGATATCGCATATACCTGTAAGTGGCATCAATCTGTCACAGATAGTCGCGAGAAAATCAGTATTGAAACTCAGCTAAATCGCTCGATAAATGGCCGAGATATAAGCAAAAAACCAAGATTACCTCCTTTTTTTTAGTCTACAACAACAACAAAGAACATACTTTTGCATGTGATAATAAAAAAAACAACAAAAAAGAAAAAAACAGAATCAGTCATGTTGATATTATTGAACCACACCAAAAACGAAAATTTTATTAGTTTTAGTATTCAAACATATAACAGGGTTGCCATACAAAGCTTAATTTAAACATTTTTAAAATCGCTCCTACGGCTTCCAAGGTTCTCCTACAAAGGTAAAATGTAAGACCGACCCTAATTATTTTATCCATCCAAACATTTTTGTGGAACATACTTACTCTCTATCTCCAGCCCATAACATGGTTGCCATACAAAATTTTAAAAAATAAGGTAAAAACCACTACAACTTCCCCGGAGTCGCCCCTAGAGGAAAAAAATGTATCACAGACCCCCATTAGTTTTTCCTCCGAAACATATTCCTAGAGCATACTTAGCCCTATCTCCACGCCCTAAGGGGGTTCCCATACAAAATTTACAAAAATGATGTAAAAATGCCCACAACTTCTTCAGAGTTGGCCTTAGAGCAATAAAGTGTACGAACCCCTATCTCTACCTTCTAAAGGGGTTGCCATACAAAATTTGAAAAAATTAGCATAAAAACCCCTACAACTTCCCCGTTGTCATCTGTGAAGCGTTAAAAAATGGCACCGACCTCTATTTAAAAATATGAAGTATTTCATGAGTAAAAAAATTGATAAAAATAAAAAAAGTTTGGGATTTCGAAGGCCAATGTGAAGGGTATATAAGATTCAGCACAGCCGAATATAGCGCTCTTACTTGTTTTACATTTTGTTAACTGGCAAGCAAAGAAGGGCGCTACACTCCTTTACTTTTGATCTCAAAATGTGCAAAAGGTAAAAAATAACGTAGTATTTTTTAAGCTGAATACCGACCTGATCGGGGTGCAGTATCGCATATTACTATACTTCTCAAACCAGGTTTAGCGCCTTTTGATTTTTTTGTCAAAAATAATGCGACCATATCCTTTGGGGTGTTGTGAATTAGGTTAATGGCAAATTTCTCGACATATTGATAACTGAAAGTTCGAAAACTTGCTCTATATACGAAAGACTTAAAAAATTGCATGGAGCCTATTTAATTGTTTTCGATTTCATTAAAATAGTATTACATTGCAATGTTAAGCATGCTTTTTTAAAAATATAAGAATTTTACCAAGATTAAGCAAAATTTTGTCTTTTAGTTAATAACCAAAGACATGCTCAGCTATCGTAGCTAAAGCCAAAAACCTTTTACATACAGGACATACAAATTCAAATAAGTAAGTCTGTCGTCACTGTTAGTTTTTAAATCAAATTAATAAAAATGTAAGGCTTAATACAGGAAATGTTTGGAAATTGAATAATTTTTAAAGAAATTGTTTTTTTACAGAAAGAATAAAAATTTTATGTATTCTCGTTTTTAATGATTTAATTATTTTAGTTAAATATAAAGAAAGCCCGAAAATAAAATTAAGAATAGGGATACTGGGTATAAAAGTATAAATACAAAAACAAATATATTGACACTAACATCGCTGCTCTTTTTATAAATTCTAGTTGTTGTTGGTGTCATAGTAGTTTACCTGTATACACTAACGCTGCCACAATACAAGCAGCTGTTGGCAATCTTAAGAGTGCATTTTATATTCTTCAATACTTTATGCGTCAATTTTAGTTAAAGTTGTTGCTGTTATTGTATCTAACAAAAAATAAAATTAGATGCATAAGTTAAGCTTGTGTGAGAAATTAATTAAAAGTTGCTTCTTTCTTGTTCAGTTGGCTTAAGTAAGTGTAAGTTTAGGCAAACGTGTGTGTAAATAGAAGTATATCCTTGTTTATTTTAACCGTCTTTGTGTGTGTTAATGAAAAAATTGCAACTTAAAAACATACAAAAACTATACTTAACTAAAAGAAAACTTTTCTATTACACTTGCTTGTGTTTAGTTTTGTTGCAATGAATGTGCATACTTTATTGTTAGATTTTGTTTTTGTTTTGGTTGCAAGTTGCCTTCCACATAATTTAACATTGACAGCACGGTTATATTGAGCATAAAATCGGTCTAAGTTTATTTAAAACATGTATTGGTGTGTGCCTGGGTGTGTGTGGAGACGTGTTAATGGTAAGTTGGGTTTTTTGCTGGCATTCAGGAATTTTTTCTTAAAAAAAAATTTTAATTTTTAACATGTTTTAGTTTTTTTAACAACAGCGAAGTTAAACTATATTTTTTGCTTTCAAGAAAAAAGATAAGACAAAATAAAAAAAAAGTCTTTGAAAATTTAATTGAAGAGTCTAATGAAATCAAAAATTTATTTAAATTAAATTTGACTTACTGTTATCTTAATTTTTTTTTGCAATAAAAAGTATGCCTTTGTCTTTGTCCTTTGTATATAAATTGGTTCTTTGCTTTTTAGTCTGAGACTTATGATCATATATACAATCAATAGATTTAGTCCTTATATCAAAATAGCTTATTTGTATAAAATTTCACGAAACTGGCTTTAACATGAAATAAAGTATGAAACAGTATGAAACTTAATAAGTTTTTTTTTGGTAAAAATAAATTCCAGCTAAACGGCTGAAATGAAAAAATTGATTTTTTATTTAGATTTATACTTTGGAAGATTTCCCTTTCGTCACCCCTGCTTCACTATGTCAATCGTAGCAAGCTTGTCAAAAATGTGTGTAAGAAAAATGCTTGTAAGAATAATGTGTGGAGAAAATCGGCACAATTAAAAAAACAATTTAAAAATGAAAACTAACTGTTGCTTTGACCGAACAGAACGAATGGACTGATCTTGTACAAAATGCTACAACTGATCGATGCACGCTCTTATTTCCTGTTAAGCCCGATAATCTGTCACGGTCAAAAGCAGTTTCCTATTTAAGAAAAAGAAAAAAATGTGGTGCCTTTTTTAAGCTGAAAATAATACTTTGACAGAGTAACATGAGTAATATTAATAAGACTACGAAATACCACTTAATACACAGAAAAAAATAAAAATAATTTTCAATTAAAAAATTTGTTAATTTGATTAAAAAAATGTTCAGATTACAACCTATCGAGAAATTCGCATATTCAATTAAAAAATTTAATTAAAAATTTTTAATTAAAAAATTAATTAATCGATTTAATCAAAACACAAACAAATCTAAAATTAAATACAAAAAATAAAAACTTTTTTTGGTTTTTTATTTATTATATTTTTTTCTATTTATTATATTTTTATGTATATTTTACATTTGAGTATACATTACAAGTCTAAACAACGACTCGAACCATGGACCATTTAATTGCAAGGCATAAGCTCTATCTCAGCCAACAAGGATTTATATTTTTTAAGGTGTTAAACTTAGTTTTATTTATTTACCTCCACATTCAAAAATGCAACCTCAGCAAGTGAATGTAAAGTGAACTTTGCTCAAGCAAAGAAAAAACAAAAAAAGCTTTAGGCAAAATTGAAGCTTTTTTGAAGAACTTGCAAACAAATAAAACTTTAATTGAAATAATTAAATGTTTATTTAAAAATTAATTTTTTTTGATTAATGAGTTAATTGAAAAATATTTCGGAATAATTTTTTCTGTGTAGCACCATAACGATACAGCCGAAAGAAGCACTAAAAAATAATGTTATCAAATCGCGGAGAAGACTATTACAATTGCACATTAAGGTGATATATGGGGAGAAATGAAGGATTTTAATACTAAGACCCATGCAAATAACTTTAAACTTAAGATTATAATAGATCCTCATGCAATGAGGTGAAAAAAGGAAAAATGGGGCCTTTATCTTGCAATGCATGCTGCTAATTACTTGGTAGTTGTAGAAAGAACAAAAGGTAAAGGGGCAATTTCCTTAAACAGTCAACAGGAATCAAATAGATCATATTATCATATCAGCCGATGGAATTGGCTTTAAGTTCGACCTGTTTATGAGGAGCTAGAGACAAGGACTTAATGACCCTACACAGTGTATTAGATGTTCTTGTAAAAAAGAGTGCATGTATTCAGAGAAGTAGCAACTTATATAAAGTAGTTAGAAAATTGTCCCTCAGCTATATTGCCTGGGTTATATACCCAGAAAGTAACAACAGTGACTTTAAAACATTCGTCACTGATCAACTTGCAGGTTTTATGCCTCACAGGCCCTGTATTATTCACATTAACCGCCAGGATCGTAATAGAGCAGTCAGTCCGAATAATGTACATCATAATACCATTTAAATCCTTTATGTAGCTGTTGACCGGGGCCCTAAATAATTCGGTAAAAATTTTCATATAATATTTTAGTCCTTAAATGTCCCTTTTGCAAGGGCCTTATTGTTTTCTCAAAGAATTAAAAAAAAAATTAATTCATAAATGGAGGAACTACAGGCTTAAGGCCTTTTATAAAAATTATCTCCATTATAATCTTAAATATTACTTTGATCAAAAGAATTATCTAAGAAATGAATTTTTCCCTCAGCCAGCCCAGACCAGCCAGACACCCAGAACTAGAAGATCGTTATTATTTTCTTAAAATTCTGTTGAACAGTGTAATTAAATCAATACTTCAATATCTTTTTTTTTCCTTTTTTTTCAATTTTTCTTACTTAAGCAAAAAAGTAATTCTATAAAAAGCTTTTCTTCAAAGGAAAAAAAAACTTATCATAAACTATGAATAATAGATCACAACTACAATCACAATTGAAATCAAAGATAAACTTGGAAGCACACATACACACACGAATACTTAGAGTAAACCAAACATTCCTAAAGTAAGAAGATGATACATATTTGAAATAAATACAATAATAATACAAAAAATAAAGAAAAGTAATAATCATAAGAAGAAAAAAAAGCAAAAAAATAAACGTTTTGGAAAACTCCCAACAATGATAAAACACTCAATTGAATAATTCTAAAATTGTTTACCATAAATTATTTGTGTATTTGAATGATTTGTACTTTGATGGAATTTCTTTTGAACGAAAACAAAAATAACCAAATGAATGGTGGCTTAAAGAAAAGTATAAAAGTTTACAAAAAACAATTGTAACTATTTGCTTGTTTTCTCTGTGAAAGAAATAAGCAAAAGGATGAAGTCGATTTAAGCTTCTGCACAATAATAGAAACGATAAAAATAACTTTGGCTACAACTATTGCATTCATCAAATAAATTTTTAAAGATAATGCTATAACACTGATAAAATAAAAATAATCTTGAAATGATATAAATAAAGTTGTGGCTCAGGGCAACAAAAAGTTTTTGGTATGAAACAATCTTAATGCCGGTGAAATCAAAACTTCTTATAAGGTTTTCCCCCAGCTGAAAAGGACGAAGTAGAATGCTAAAACCAGGAATAGTCCACCATGTTGGTAGTTCAAATGATAAAGATTTTCTTTTGTAAATTCTGAAGATGGATACAATATTCACATACAGGGGCATTTAATCCAATGTGCCTGAAAAAAAAGAGTAAAACTTCAAGCTTGCCTTGTTATATTTGTTGCATTTTTATTAAACTGAGTTTTAATTCTGATTTTATATCCTTAACATAGTTATAAGGGTATATATAAGTTTGCCATTTTTGTTGTTATTTCTACAATATTTACTTGCGACCCCATAAAGTATAAAGTATATAGCCACTCTTCCCAAAAAACTTGGCTTGAGTACTCTAAAGATAGGGACCTAAATTGTGGAAAATTTTTTTTGGATAAGTGGTGTCCCCCATATAATTGCACAAGTTTTGTAAAATATTTCATGCGCTAAATTTTAGAAACTGTAGCTGCTATAGAATTCAAATGTTTACAAGTTTTTAGATAATAAGCCCTTCATTTTGGAAAATAGTATTTGGTTAGAAGCAGTGGAAAGGGTAGCCCCAATACAGGTGAACAACTTTTATGAAATCTTCGATACGCTATATCGCTGAAACTATAATAGCTATCGACTTCAAGGGTTCTACAAGAAGTAATCTGGCAGTTGAACTTACATTTTGGAAAAAAATATTTGGAAAGGGGAGAGTGGATCCCCCATAAAAATTTACAATTTTCGATAAATTATCGATATGTTATATCTCAGAAATTATTTCACCCTACGGGGAAGTGGACTGGTCCAAGAATGTACTAAATAATTATCTTCTTAGAGGGTTTCTAAATCAATTTCAAGTGGTTTTAAGTTACATTTCC